>BLSH010276656.1:117122-127272 GCA_018402905.1 Glandirana rugosa | reverse complement strand
AGACGCTGATCCCTAAGGGAGAGGGAGGTCCGAAAGTTGTCTAATTACACCATATAGACAAGACCGAAAGTGGCAGGATCAACAGACTGGGACATCACGTGGAGTGAGTGAAAAAGTTAATAGAGCATACCCGGGACGGTAAACCGGTCCTTAAACGAAAACTGGCATCCCTACTCATGGTTGTGGGATAGGGGGCCCCTTTTTCATACCCAAAACCGAAATGCCAACATGTGGGAAACGACACGATTGACGCGAACCCGGTTCACAAGAAACTGCTAACCGTAATGGACACGTTAGGATTGTCTCGCCCTTCGAGTTACTCTATGGGAGACACCCAAGAGGGCTGTTGGATATCGCCAAGGAAACTTGGGAAAGTGAGAGTTCTCCCCACCGGAGTGTGATTGAGCATGTCGTCCTGATGCAAGTTAGGATTGCACAGGTAATGCCAATCGTCAAAGAACACTTGGCCCAAGCGCAGTTAGCACAGCAAAGGGTGTACAACCGTAAAGCCAAAACCCATACTTTTTCCCCGGGGGATAGGGTGTTGGTACTCATCCCTACGGTCAAAAGCAAATTCCTGGCCAAATGGCAGGGCCCATACGAGATAATTGAAAAAGTGAGTGAGGTGCACTACAGGGTCAGACAACTAGGACGGTGAAAGCCAGAACAGATATACCACATTAATCTGTTGAAAGCCTGGAGGGAGAGGGAATCCCTAGTCGCAGAAGCCTTTGTATCATCGGCTCAGTCTGATTGCTTAATTCCTGAGGTTGGAATAGCAGTCACCCTATCGAAACCCCAAAAACAGGAGGTAAAAGAGTTTGTGCTCCGCAACAGAGAGGTGTTCTCTGAGCTGCCGGGAGAAACATCTGAGGTAGAGCATGACATTATCACCCCGCCAGGGGAAAGAGTGAAACTAAAACCTTATCAAATACCAGAGGCCCGATGGGAGGCAATACGTGGGGAAGTTCAACGAATGCTTGAATTAGGTGTGATAGAAGAATCCCAGAGTGACTGGTCCAATCCGATCGTTTTAGTGCCCAAACCCGATGGGAGCTGGCGATTTTGTAACGATTTCCGGCAGTTGAATAAAGTTACAAAATTTGACAACTACCCCATGCCTCACATAGATGAACTAATCGACCGGCTGGGAACAGCCCGATACAGGACGACCCTTGATCTCACCAAGGGGTATTGGCAAATTCCTCTAGATGAGTCAGCGAAGGAGAAAACGGCATTTGTAACACCAGAGGGGGCATTTCAATATAGAATGCCGTTTGAGTTACAAAATGTACCAGCAACATTCCAGCGGAAAATGGACAAGATTCTGAGGCCCCATCAGAAGTATGCTGCAGCCTACCTGGACGATGTGATTATCCACAGTACGGATTGGGCCTCACATCTGCCAACAGTGCAAGCCGTGTTAGACTCCATAAGGGAAGCTGGGTTCAAGGCCAGTCCAAAAAAATGTACCATTGGACAGGAAGAGGCCAAATATCTGGGGTACACTATTGGGAGGGGAGTAATAAAACCCCAAGTCAACAAAAAGGAAGCCATAGATAGTTGGCCGCCCCCCAACAGTAAGAAGCCGGTTCGAGCGTTCATTGGAATTGTTGGATACTATTGGCTATTCATTCCTCACTTTGCTTTGCAGGCTGTGCCCCTAACCAACCTGATGAAAGGGAAAGAGTCTGTCATGGTGAAGTGGACCCAAGAGGCTGAAGCAGCCTTCCAGTCTTTGAAAAAAGCCTTATGTAGCCAGCCAGTGCTGTACTCCCCTGACTTTTCTAAGGACTTTGTTGTACAGACTGATGCATCAGATGTGGGCTTAGGAGCAGTGTTGTCCCAGGTTTGGAAGGGTGAAGAGCACCCAGTCATTTATCTCAGCAGAAAACTGAAATCCCACGAAGAGAATTGTGCCACATTGAGAAAGGGTGTTTAGCTGTGAAGTGGGCGCTAGATTCCCTTCGTTACTATTTTCTGGGTAGACACTTTGACCTGGTTACTAATCAGGCGCCCTTAAAATGGATGGCTCAAAACAAGGAGACCAACAGAAGGGTAAATAGGTGGTTCCTGGCCCTGCAGGAATTCAACTTTACTGTGAAGCATTGCCCTGGTGTTCAAATGGGGAATGTGGATGCTTTGTCTTGGGTAACTGCATGCCTGACTGCTTGTGTTCCAAACCCCAGGTTGAAACAAGAGGGGGGTGTGTGACAGCAGGCAGGTAAAATCACCTGGTTGCATCCAGGATGGCAGGTATATTTGTCCCAGGTTTGCTGATTTCCACTAAGGGGAAGTGCTGAGAGTCTTGCAGGGGTAGAGGCAATGAGCCCAGCTGTGCTGAGCTGGCTCATTAAGGCCTTTACATAAACTCCCAGCAGGTGTAGGTGAGTGCTCCACCCTGGAACCAGTTTCTGTGAGAATAGACTGGGGAGCGCTACACAGATCCTCTGAGGTAAGAAGCCTGTGTGGTTGATTATAACAGCAGGGAGATAGGTGCTAGGTGTAGCAAAAGGCTGCACCTAGCTGGCAGACAGTGAAACCTACAAAGTTTTGTAAGTGGCCAAGTTGGCAAGGATTTATTTTGATGTTTGTTTTTGTTTTGCTGTTTTTCTACAACTGTACATAGAATAAATAAACCACACTGGTGTTTTCATCTACAACTGCTGTTTCGCTGTGCCTGTTTTGTGTAGTGAACCCTTCCAGGGGGTCACATACACACGCTACTGAGCTAACCCCCTTACAATATAATATATTAGGTGAGAACGCATTTAACAATGTCAGGGACAGCAACATTTGGACAAAATAATTAAAATATACAGTTCTTAAAAAAATGGTTTAAAAGTAAACCAGTAGAACAGGGCCTAGAAAGGAATCAGTGAGCTCCGAGATGGACAGCTGTCAGTTACAAATTGATAGGAGATGGAAAGGGGGAGGTCTAAACTACCAGGTTTTTAACGGATATTTCCAATCAAGTGAAAGATACAGAATCAATTTATGGGTCATTAATTAGCAATCTAGTTTGATACCACTGGGTATATTGGAAACACTTCATTATAGACTGTTGCATACCAACAGGTAGGAGGTCTCTACCCAGTTGAAAAACATAAGATAGTTTAGCTATAAACAAAGAAATTGTTCTGGATAGATTCACTTATGGAGGATGTTTTTCTGTGCTGCAAGGAATATAATAGCGAGGAGTTTGCAGCTTCTTGAGATCTTAGTACCTGAGACATTAATTAGGCCAAAAAGTGTCCATTCGGGGGTCAGAGGTAGGTTGCTTACTAAATGTGTGGTGGTACAACGCACCACTGAGTGCACAAAAACACTTAACCCTGGGGCACGACCAGAAAGTATGGAGCAAATCTGCATCTGGGTGACCAAACTTTGGGTAGCAAGATGAGGAGCCTAGGCCCATAAGGTGAGAGCGATGTGGAGATATGTAAGAATGGTGGGTGAACCTAAGCATCATTTTGCGGTACATTGTAGCTCTGATCATGCCCCAAGACAAACGCTATGTTTTTAGAAGAGTGTCAATAGACAGGTGGGGGAATCCTTGGTCCATTTGATTAGACCAGTTGTTGTGGCAGTGTAGACCAGCAATTGCTAAAGAAAATTATATATGGGTAGACAAAGCTTTTTTACTGGGGTTAGGATATTCAATTACACAATTAGCTCTCCCAGTCTCTTCGAGAGATTTTTTTTATAATGGAGGTAATGTAGGATTTTGCTTTTAAAAAGAGAAACAGATTGTTGGATAAGTAGGGGAATTTCTCTAGCGCTACATTAGAACAAAACAATTGCTAGTTAAGATATGTGTATATGGGTTAAATATACATTATGCTATTATAACAATGTCCCACACTCACAGTCTGTTCAGAAAAAAGTTTTCCCCTCTGATGTTTAATGGTTGCCAGCAGGTCACCTCCTTCACAATACTCCATCACTATGTACAGATGGCCATTCTCTGTCAACAGAGAAAAACAGAGGGGGAATCATTTCATAGACGCACTTGGAGAAAATAAACAAATTTACTGTACAAAACTGAAGTCAAAGGAGTGACATATCATCACACAGGTCAGAGTGCGACTAAACAAGAAGATGCAAGATTAGCTATTTTTTTTTTTATTCTCCAGCAGTCTGTAATGATGCAACCAACATCATTTAATAGTCGATCTTTGTACCCAGATATTCTACCTTCTCTGTCAGCTTTGCATTCCATTGTGAAACTTCCATATTTCTATTGCGCATTGAGTCATATAAGGGTATAATTATGTAAATGGAAAAGTATACCCCAGTCAAACCTGACACCTTAAGATGCATCCAGGGAGCATAGATTACCTTCACAGTGCTTCGGTTTTTAATCCAGAGAATCCCGAACTAGTACACCCCAATACGTTTTATTTGTATCCTGGTGATCCCTGGGAATCTCCTACGGGCTCTTTGTTGCCCCTCGCATATAGTAAAAATAAACATGCCAGAACTAAGAAGTATCTCATAGTCACCAACCAGATTCATCTCTTCCTTGGAAGACTGAATGTGATTCACCTACGCAGCCTGTCAGATGGTCTGTGAAGTCTGGATGCAGTGGATTACAGAGAATTTAGATTGACGTTCAGGAATACAGTATGTTTATCTAGATTTATGTTAACAAGCCCTCCTGAGCTGAACTGTGTAAAAAAAAAACACCACAGCTGCTTACTTGCCTCTGTTCTACTAGTGTTTCCTGCACCGGAGTAGACCGTTACTGTGAAACGGAGGTAAGGAAGCAGCTGGAGTTTGGTGATATGGATATGTGGAGGTGAGTTGAATGTTCTAAAGTGTAGATCTCTCTGGTGAAAGGGATACAGGCAGTCCCCGAGTTACAGCGGGTATATAAAAGATCACATTTTGTTGCTTTGCAGCCTGAAATGAAGAAAGACACCATTTTTTGTTTTATCCAGCTGTATTTATTAGTGCAACTTACAACATCCAAGATGTCAGAAAAAAAATTAAAAAAATCATAAACAGAATCACTGAGTTGGAAAAAAGGATCATCCCCTTTATGTCAGTAGTTTGTTGAACCACCTTTTTCTTTAATTCCAGCCTTTAGTCTGTTGGGATGTCTCTACTAAGTTTGCACATCTAGACTTTGCAATATTTGTCCACTCTTCTTTGCAGAACTGCTCAAGTTCAATTAAATTTGATGGTGACTGCTTGTAGACTAAACCATGCAAGGACATTCACCTTTTTCTCCTTCAACCATGGTGTGGTCACTGTGTGCTTTGGGTCATTGTCATGTTGGAAGGTAAACCTTCTTCCCATTGACAAATTTCTGGCAGAGGGCAGCAGATTTTCTTCAAGAATTTGACCGTATTTTGCCTCATCCATTTTTCTTCTATCCTGACAAATGCTTCAGTCCCTGCTGCAGAGAAACACCCCAATAACAGATATTACCACCTCCATGCTTTACTGTAGGAATTGTGTTATTTGGATGGTGTCAGGGCTGGACTCTTAGCAGCTCTCTTCTCAGTGCTCAGGCTGCTCAGCTGTCAGATGATCGTTAGCACTCCACAGTGGCTGACTTGGTTATCATTACCTGCTCATCAGTCCAGCCTACAGCCAGCCCCTTCTGGCTATTTAAACTGCCTTTTCATTCCTTTTGTGACTTCGCCTTAGTCAACATATCCTGAGAGTTTCTGCTGAGTTCCTGTTAAAGACTTTGCCCGGCTGATGCCCCTTCTGGTTCCTGATCCTGATCTTTGGCTTCTGACTATGCTGGTCCCTGGCTTCCTGATTACTGGCTTGTCTGATTACCTGTTTTGGCTTCCGAAGCCTGGCTTATGTTTTGACTACGTTCCTGATCTGTACTATTTTTACTATTCCATTAAAGGTGTGATTTTTACTGCATTTTCTGTCTGATTCATGGTTCCTGACAGGTGGTGAGCTGTATTGGATTTCTGCCAGACATATGGTTTGGAGGTCAAATAATTTTATTTTAGTCTCATCTGACCATAAAACCTTTTTCCATGTGGCCTCAGAATCTTCAAGGTACATTTAAGGTGATAAGATGAGACTAAAATTGAAGTATTTGGCCTCAACACCAAACCATATGTCTGGCTGAAATGCAATACAGCTCACCATCCAAATAACACCATTCCTACAGTAAAGCATGGAGGAGCTTATATCCTATTATGAGGGTTTTTCTTTGCACCAGGGACTGGAGCACTAATCACGATAGAGGGAAAAATGGATGGGGCAAAATACCATCAAATTCTTGAGGAAAATATGCTGCCCTCTACCAGTAAGTTGTCAAGGGGAAGATGGTTTACCTTCCAACATGACAATTATCCAAAGCACACAGCAAAAATGACCACATAGTGGTTGAAGGCGAAAGGTGAAAGTCTTTGCATGGCCTAGTCAGAGCCCAGACTTAAACCCCATTAACTGGACTGCAGTCCACAAATGGTCACCATAATATTTGACTGAACTTGAGCAGTTCTGCAAAGAAGAGTGGGCAAATATTGTAAAGTCTAGATGTGCAAAGTTAGTAGAGACATATCCCAACAGACTAAACGCTGTAATTAAAGCAAAAGGTGATCTGTTAAAAGACCTCGAAATAACGTCGGACATACTGCTCAAACTAAACTATTACTTTGCCACAAACTCTGGATCCGTAGAAAACCCCCCTTCCCTGTGGTCTGCACACAAATGCGTTATCCGGGGGATCTTTATTAAGCACGGACACGCATCCAAACAACGCAGAATGAAAACACTAGCGGACCTGCTTGACAAACTATACACTTTGGAGCGAGCGCACAAACTTAATCAAGACCCTGCCTTGGAACTGGAACTCATGAAAGTACGGGAACTGATTAGGGAACACTCCCTTTATGAAGCTAAACACGTCTTTCTTGGGGTCCGTCGCTCATACTATGAATATGGCAACAAGTGTAGCCGTGGAAACCATTTGTCTTAGCTCTGACTACATCATCCGGTGATAAAATACATTCCACCCCAGAGTTAGCTGATACCTTCCGCAAGTTTTATTTAGATTTATATAACTTGACCTCTCAAGACACTACTATGCTTTCTGAAATGGCAACTTACCCACAGAAATCTCAACTTCCCATGCTTACGCAAGATGAAAGTGAATCTCTACCCCATCCACTCTCAGCCGAAGAACGTGCCGCGGCCCCTCGACCCACCCAGCCTGGGAAAGCCCCAGGTCCGGATGGCTTTACGCTTGAATACTATAGAGCCTTCCAACTGATACTTACTCCTTACTTCTTAGAAGCCTTTAATGTTATTACAGATGGCCAGAGTGTCCTGTCCCCCCCCCCCCGAGTTACTGAGGGCTAGCATCTCTGTTATTCCAAAACCAGGCAAAGACCAGCTACATTGTGCCAGCTACCGTCCCATTTCGCTTTTGAATTGTGACGTCAAGCTATTTACTAAAATCATAGCAACCAGATTAAATGCCATCATGCAATGTATTATACCCCTCGATCAGGTAGGGTTCATTCAATCCAGGGAGGCAAGAGACATTACCATTAGAACCTTAAATATTATTGCATCAGCCAAAAAACGCAACAATCCACTGCTTTTACTGTCTATAGATGCCGAAAAGATCTTCAACAGAGTCAACTGGACCTTCCTCTTTGAAACCCTCAAATGTTTTGGTATGCCCGCCTCAATCTTGTCCTGGATATCTGCCATTTATGCTGATCCGACTGCTACCATTAGAGTCAATGGCTTCAACTCCGACTCCCTCGTGATCTCTAATGGCACCAGACAGGGATGTCCCCTATCACCACTCCTCTTTATACTCACCCTGAAACCATTTCTTCAACACATACGAAATAATCAAGATGTGAAGGGTGTACAAACCTCTATTTACCATCACAAGTTGGTAGCGTATGCCGACGACCTCTTTTTTATATCACGGAACCCCTTACCTCACTAGCCTCCCTATTAACTGAACTGAAAAATTACGGGGCCTTGTCCAACTTCAAGGTAAATCTCCAAAAATCAGAGGCTCTTAATGTATCTCTCCCAGACCCCATTCTGACAGGACTGCGACCTAATTTTCATGTAGATGGGCTACTCAATGTATCCAATACCTAGGGACAAAAATCCCAGCAAATCTAAACTACATTTTTAAACTCAATTTTTAGCCTCTATTGTCCTCCCTGTCCACCGATTTAGCAAGGTGGAACAGTCTGGCCTTATCATGGTTCGGCTGATGTAATGTATTCAAAATGAATGCAATATCCAGACTTTTATATTTACTACAGGCCCTGCCTATTAAGATCCCCCAAACGTACTTTCGCTCAGTAAGATCCGCCTTTATCAACTTCGTTTGGCGGGGTAAGCCTCCCCGACTCGCCAGAGTTCTCCTGCTCCGACCTAAACTCAAGGGAGGGATAGGGTTCCCAGACCCAGCTCTTTACTATACCGCAGTCCACATGAACAGGATAGTGGACTTGTGTAGGCATAGTACCACTAAACTTTGGGTCTCTTTGGAACAAGATGCCACACAGACACCCATTCAGGGCCTCCCCTGGGCAGGGAAATGTCATACTTCTCTTCTCTCTCACCACCCCTTAATTGGAGCCACTTTGTTAGAATCAGAAAGGTTCTATACACATTCTTCTCTCAACAGTTTTCCATCCCCTATGACACCAATAATAGGTCATCCCTTGTTCGGTCCTGGACTGTCAGACCTAGCATTTACTATCCACTCGCCACGGAAGCTCTTACGCGCGTCCTTTTTCCTTCGCACAAATGGCTGGATCCCGAGCAGGACCCTGCTCACGGGTTTGGGGTCCCAGTTCCTGAACCATTGACGAGCTTACCAATTGTCGAATTTCCTGAGCACATTACCCAAGCCACACCTTTTTCAGAGGCCCCTCAGCTCGTTTGAGGAGCTATGTTTAGGGGATGGTCCGATATGGAAATCCTTGTCACTTTCTTACAAATCTCTACTAGATTTTCAAGCTCAATCGGAACCCCCCTTTCTAACCAAGTGGGAAAAAGAGCTTCAGGTCACTTTTACGGAACAAAAAGATAGGATTCTCTTTTTTGCTCACAAATCATTGTTATGTAGTAAGAACCAGGAAACTGCTTACAAAATCATGACACGGTGGTATAGAACTCCATCTGTACTGGCCAAACTATTCCCACAAATGAGCGACCATTGCTGGAGATGTGATTCCCATAAGGGTACACTTTTGCACATTTTTTGGGAGTGTCCTGGCATCCGTACATCCTGGCAGCAAGTCCTCCAATTTATCCACAAATTTACAGATATCTCATTGGCCGAAGACCCCGCAGCAGTTCTTCTTAACCTGACCCCTCTTTCCCAGAAAGTACCATAAATCTTTACTAAAACACTTAATGCAGCTAGAGCATGCATCCCAGCCATGTGGAAACAATAATCTCCTCCTACTCTTGCCCAATGGTTCGCAAGGGTGAATGATATAGAAAACATGGAGCATCTGACCTCTGGTCTCTGGGACAAATCGGAAGAACACAAGACCAGATGGTTTTATTGGGATCAGTTTTATTTCTCTGGTGAATATTCTCCATACTCATGAACCATTTAGCGCCTATTTTGGACTGAATAGTGTGTGGCTATTTGGGCACTGTCTGCGTCCTCACCCCTCACCAAACCCCCCCTCTTTTTTTTTCTCTTTCTCCCCCCCCCCCCTCATTATCCCTCACCTTCTCTTCATAACCTTTTTTATTTTAAGTTCAAAAATTGATGCACTTTGTTGCGGCTGGGTACCATTCAATATATATTCGTTCATTATTAGAATCTAGTTGATTTACTAAAGCTTGAAAGTGCAAAATTTGGTGCAGCTCCACAAAGAAACCAATCAGCTTCAAGGTTTTATTGTCAAAGCTTGATTGAACAAGCTGAGGTTAGAAGCTGATTGGCTAGCATGCACAGCTGCACCAGTTTTTGTACTCTCCAGCTTTAGTAAATCAACCCGTATGTTTCCAGATCTTTCCAGTTTTATATGCAGATACTGTTGGACAGTGTTATTTACATTGAATGTTATTACCCTGCTATCTGTATTGTTTTTTGGTGCTAGACCTTTGTATGCCCAACTAAATGATTTCGACCTCTCATGTTTTTGACCACGTCGACACGTACGATCGGTTA
>BLSH010276656.1:92246-112061 GCA_018402905.1 Glandirana rugosa | reverse complement strand
GAGTCCCCGTTCAGTCCTAAGGTCTGTTCTTCGGTAAGAAGACCGTTTCTACTTCGTGGGGTTATAACACTTTAAATTTCTCAGTAAACTTCCATATCGAATATACTTTGAAACATAATAAAGGTAGATAATGATATTAAGGCAGAAGGTATATTAGTACTATCCAACAGAGTAAGATGGATTTTACGCGAATGTGTATGTTACAGTGGTAAATTCACACACCCGCTTGTTGTTTTTGTACAAGTCATGTGGATTCATCTCAACTCGCTTGTGGACCTTCAAGCCCAAGACGACCAGGCAGGCTTGAAGCCCTGTTTCAGGCCCAGGCCCAGGCCTGCCTTGGGCTTGGTTGTCCGTGCGAGCGTTCGGGTTCCGTCCGGACCCGGACCCGGACTTTGTCCCGAAGTTCGGACGGACCAGCAGAACCCGAACTTCCAGGTGTTCGCTCAACTCTACTTAGGTGTACTGAACATGTTTTTGTTGTTCGCCCACACACTTAAATGGTGACATTGTATGTGTAAGCGCATTTTAGGTAGAATGAGACAACCTATCATGATTATATGGAAGACGGAATTATAGTAATAGATGGAAATAATACAAAGTTTCATATAAGCTATACCTTCAAATGACTCTTTAAATTTCACAATATTGGGGTGCTTCATCTTTGCCAGAAGAATGGCTTCTTGTCTGGAATCCTGACTTGCCCCTGAGGACTGAGAACATACATTTTGAAATTCTATAACCTTAGTGCTAGGCACCGGTACATAACCAGAAAATAAAAATGCTTATCATGTCTTGTAACAGTGATAAAAGACAAATGACATTAGTTGACATTAGTTTCACTGTTATTTACTTTAACTGATCTATAACGTAATTGTAAATGTCAAATTTTAAATCCTATGATTTTATAATTCATCCATTTATTGCTGCATCTAATAAAAATTCTGCTACCAAAAGTCGGTTTCACTACCGCAGTAGTGTCCTACTTGACAAATCTCATTTACATTAATCAATATATCTTACATCAACAAATATAAAAGAAAACTCTGAAAAATAAAAACGGATGTGCTGCTCAAGGCAACCATTCAGATTACATGGTATATCAGAATTTGGTGCTAGGGGACCTCTGCTGGTTGTTTCTGTGCAGAGCTTTAGGCATAAAGGGATTGATTTACTAAAACTGGAGAGTGCAACTCCTGGTGCAGCTCTGCATAGAAAGCAATCAGCTTCCAGGTTTTATTGTCAAAGCTTAAAGTGTGTGGGGGAATTAGAACACCTGACAGTTTGTATTGCTTTCTATGCCCCTGTTAAGGAGATTCACCCTCTCTATCTATCCTATTTACCATTATCATTGAAAGTGAAATTAAAAGAAAATCCAAAAATTTGGACTGTTCCCAGAAAAGTAATAGAGGGGAAATCTTCCAATAGGGACACTAGTTCTGGTGATCTGGGGGTCAACAATGGACCCCCCCCCCCCAGTTTGGAGGCACAATGCACTGCAGCACCAGATTTTGTACTCTCTAGTTTTACTAAATCAACCCCAAAGTTTTATATACCCCAAAACACCCCCCCCCCCAATACCTCCTATCTTCTCCTCCTTCCCCGAGACGATACTCGAATCTGCTAATCCCATTTTTCCATTTGAGCAGTTATGTGCTGATTCTGACCCCATCCGTCACTCCTTGCAGATCCTCCCGGTGATGCTGGGAAGAGGACTTACAACAATCCTTCATTGAAGATCAGTGTCAGAAAATACTGCAAGTCTCCCTTAAATCCCCAATATGTTCCAAATATCAGGAGACCAAATCTAAACATTTTCAAGATGGTACAGGACTCCTGCTGTACTTCACATATTTTACCATAACATGTCGGACTGCTACTGGAGATGTAACTTAGAAAAGGGAATGATATAGGTTTTGGGTCCTGCCCAAAATGGCTGCCCCTCAGGCAAACAGTTAGAACTACAGTATAATCACAAAAATTCATGAATTATGTACTTCTGGAAGACCCATCTCTCTGTCTTTTGCACAATTCCAACATCCCTTCGAGAACTTAATGCAAATTGTTCCTTTGCCACCTTTTTAATACAGGGAAAGCTTGCATCCCTCTGAAAATGAAGAATCAGTCACCTCCCTCTAAAAGTGGAAAAAATCAGGAAGCATGAAATAAACCTCAAAACTTGGTTCTATTGAGTAGACTTCTCCTTATCAGACAGGGGAAGGCAAGGCTATGGATAAGGGGGTGCAATTGGTCTCCTTTTTGAGGCCCAGGCCAGGGTGAATCGGATGTGGGCAGGAAGGGTGATCCGCACGACAGGGGGGAAATTACTTGAACCGATCCACTGTATGGGTCTCTTTGCAGCAGCTGAAAGCTAGCCCTTTCTCCACTCCCTCCCGCCAGCTTTCAGCTGCTGCAGAGAGAGAGCCATACAGGGGATCTGTTCCAGTAATCTCTGCCGCAACAATCACCCTTCCCCTGTGAATCATACATTTCCTCCTGCTATCCAGGCCCCTGGTGTGCCCCCCCCCCCACCCCTGCGCTGCTGCCGGCTTCCCTCCACTACTGCCAGCAACTGTTAGCACACAATAAGATCTTTCAGAATGGAGAGTAGAGGAAGGGTAAATGTCATATTTACCAGCCTCTTCCTTTCCTAAATGAACACAATGAGTGATTGGTACTGATCACTCACTGTGCTCATTCATAACTAACGCATAGTAAACCGTGTTTATATGGGGTGGTGGGGAGCCTGTCAAGTTGGCTGTATGGGGCCCTGTGGTTTCTAACAACAACCCTGGGGGAAGGCCCTGTTTGGAACATCCTGTTCATGCAGCTTTAGTTACCTGACTAAAATTGTTAAAGCACTGTGTATCATAAAAAAAAACTTCCATGTTTTTTTTTTCATACAAATCTTGTATTCAATTTTTTTCATCTTTTTTTATCTCATTTTCTTTCCGTCATCCAGTGTTGGTTGCACATCATTGCTCTGGATGGTTTTCCTGATCATGACAGTGAATCATGCACATGCAACATATGTTGACAGGGTTGGTTGTAGTCTGTGTACCTTTGAAATGACGTCACATTACCATGTTGAAGTTGAAAAATTAAGAGTCAGCAGCTACAAATACTGTAGCTGCTGACTTTTAATATTAGGACACTTACCTGTTCAGGGATCCCATGTCGGCACCCCAGCTAATTTTTCAATCGGCTCTCGGGTGCTGCCGCCGCTTCCTTCTAAGGGAAAACAGCAGTGAAGCTTTGCAACTTCACAGCCAGTTCCTTACTACTCTTTGTGAATGGCCCGGTGGCGGGGGAAGGAGGAGAGGGTTTCCGAACATCGGGGGGACCTCACTGTGGCGAGGTCTCCCGGAAGTGGGGACGGGTACCTGTCAAAAAAAGGTACCCGCCCCCCCCCCCCCCAAAAGGTGCCAAAATGTGGCAGCGGCGGGGGGAGGAAGCAAGCAAGCGGAGCTTCCCCTTTTGGGTGGAGCTCCACTTTAAATGAGATTGTAGCAATTAGGTTTAGATATTTTTTTTTATACTGAGTATTATTGGAATTCAATAGTTCTTTGTCAGTGATACAGTAGGGATTGGTCTATGCATGAAGATCCAGGACTATCCCTTCTGCATTGCAGTAGAAGGAAAAAATTCTAGTGCACTTGAAAAGGCATATGCCAGTTATTGCTTTCCATTATAGAAAAATGCATTACTTATTAACTAGAAAAGTCTAGTTTAAGTGAGGAGACGTCTTCAAAGGTTTTCAACCCCGGTCTCACTGGGTAGGTTAAGGTTACTCTATGCTAAAGTTATTGCATCCATAACTAACTTTTAAAGGTCTTCCTCCTAGACACAGATATGCACCCAATTGGGGTGTCTAGGATTTTCGCAGATTCTTTAAATATAGAATGCGAGCGTATATATTGAGTTTCTACTTACCTTCAGCGAGTCGGGGGGCAAGCCCCATGCTCATAATATGATTGGCCCTCCTCAATCATTATTGGTTTTGTGCAGCCCCTAGCAACCCTCCAAGCTATATTCATTCTAGGACCTATAATGCCGGTTGCATCTCTATTCTATAACGGTCCTTTTCTTTAGGTTTGTGGGTGGTGTGTTACCCATATTCGCCTGGTGCTGCTCTAAACCTGTACTTAAAGGTTTGCTACTGCGTCTCAAATCCGCTCATTGTTAGAAGCGTCCTTTTAGTCAGTTTTTGGTAGTTCAACATGTACAGAAATAAGAAATGACGCGTGTTACTGTATACATCTACACAAGTTAAGCTGGGTGTCTACCCAATATACATTTAGCTACATGTGTTTCTATGCTATATCCGTTGATTGTGGAATTAGCGTAATAAGATAGCAACGAAGAGGCTGTTATCACTGAACATGTCACTACTATATGATGTTATGCCTTCTGTGCTTTCATTATATGTTATGTTTTTCAAAATCAATAAAAAACGCTTTAACAGAACATCTTCCTTACCTTTGGAAGTCGCACTTCTTTCATGACGTAGTTGTGATTAGTGTTTTGGTGGCAAACTAAAAGTGCTCTTCCGAATGATCCCTCTCCAATAACATTGAGAATCTTGTAGTGCTCCATGGTTGCTGTCAGGAAAGAAAGAATGTTATATTATCCTTCAAATTTTCTAATTCACTGTGCTTTGCATCTGCGTCCCAACATTCATAAATGGTCTGGCTATAAATTATATGAAGAGGCTACTTCTTTCTAGCACACAATGGACACCAAACATGGCCTTGTGTACAAGGAGGCCACTGTATTGCTCAGCAGTCGTGTACTGCTCTGAATAGTCCATGAAATCTAAAAAATTGGTGAGCACGTCAGCCTGCATTTGTAGGAGGAGTCTGGGTGATCTATACCCAGCCTCCTCCTACCTAAAGGGGGCCGCGCTTCCACCGGAGGAGCTCCGTTCATCACTTCCGGTCATTTCACTTTCGCAGATCCACGAGGCAGTGGTCCCATCCAGGGCTACGGAGGGAGCCAGGTAAGTCAGGCTTCCTAGCCGGCAGCTACGGAGAGCATGAGTCACCTCACCCGGCTCCAGGGCCCGCACGAACAGGAGGGGTACACATGGGACGAGGAGGGGGGGGGTCGCAGCAAGTAGAGGGGGTCACAGTGCAGCCACAAGGAAAGCTGCTGATGGGGAGAGGGGATTCAGCGGTCGTGCTGGCGGGGGATGGGGGAGCAGGTCAATCAGGTGATGGGCAGACCACAAGGCTGGGGGGAGCGGTGGTCTGCCGACCAACAAGATAGGTGGATTGTGCGGAAAAAAAAAAAAAAACACATGAGGCAGGTAGCAGTATGCAGCCTGCTCACCAAAAAAAAAACCCTTCACATACATTGCCTGGGGGACGGGGGACAGTTGGGGCACAAGCATGCAGCTAGTTGGTTTCATTTTCATGGCGGATCCCGCGGCTCCCGGCCCCTGGGAGTCCTGGACAGTGCACCTATTGGGAATCCAACAGGCAGCCACCGGCAGGGGACATCCAGGCAGTTCATCTGTCCTACCCCCCATCTACGGGGGGCGTCTCTGTGGTTCCTCTGCTCTCTACCCTCCGCAGGGCCCATGGGGAGGGGTCAGCACGTCAGTCTAAACATTTCAGGTGCAGCAACCCAATTGTCGCATGCATCTCGCCGGGGGTGCAGGTCGATCAGAGTCCCACTCACGTTGTCCTCGATCATTTCATTCCAGGTTCCTTCCGCCCACCAGGGCCTCAAAAAAAAAAAAATATACATAGTCGCCACGCTCTGTGACTCTCACGCATTTCATGCCGCTCGTTGAGGCTTCTGTTTCAAATGTTTCATGTTCCTTCAGCCTATCACAGGGCCACGGGGGAAGGGGCTGCACATCATTTCAAAAAAAAAAAAAAAATCATATATACATAGTCGCCACGCTCAGCGACTCTTACACATTTCATGCCTCTCGCTGAGGCTCTTTTCA
Organism: Glandirana rugosa; assembly: GCA_018402905.1. Lineage (NCBI taxonomy): Eukaryota > Metazoa > Chordata > Amphibia > Anura > Ranidae > Glandirana > Glandirana rugosa. The sequence goes on along the minus strand of BLSH010276656.1, from coordinate 106,105 downwards.
AAATGTTTCAAGTTCCTTCAGCCTATCACAGGGCCACGGGGGAAGGAGCTGCACATCATTTCCAAAAAAAAAAAGAGTCAAGAGTCACCACGCTCAGCGACTCTCACTCATTTCATGCCTCTCGCTGAGGCTTCTTTTCAAACATTTCAAGCTTCCTGCAGCCTATCGCAGGGCCACGGAGGAAGGAGCGGCACATCATTAAAAAAAAAAATACATTTTTCATTTTAGTTCCACGCTCACAGTACTACATTGTAGATTTGGCAACTCACTTATCTCATACATCTCGCACATCTCGCAGTAACTTGTTCAATCAGTCACGTTTCTTCTACCAAAAAAATTTTTTTTTTCTCTCCCTCCATTTTCTTTCAGCAATCAAGTCGCCACACTCTCACATTTAGTGACTCTCACTCACTTCGCACCTCTCGCTGAGGCTTCATTTCAAACATTTCAGGTTCCTCCAGCTTCCGCAGGGCTCGAAGGAAGGAGAGGCACATCGGGAAAAAAACAAAAACAAAAAAACCCCCTCATCCGGTTCAGCAGTCACGCCTCACATTCTGGATCACGGCAGGTCACCCATATCACGCATCTCACTAGGCCACAGTTCAATCATTTCATGTGCCTTCCGCCCATCACAGGGCCACGGAGGAAGGTGTAGCACATAATTTCAAAAGAAAAAAAAAAAAGGGGGGGGCCATCATTTCATTTCGGCCAGGGTCGTCGTTTCATGTCAGGCTCCTTCCGCCCACCACAGGGCCATGGAGGAAGGAGAGGAAATATATAAAAGGCATACTCCGGCAGTAGCCATTGTCTGTTGTTTCTTCTTTCAGTTCCATACGCGTAAATAGGAAGGCCGTGGACAAAGATACTCCGACAGGTAGTTCACCTTTGTCACCAGGACGCGGACAAATCAAGCGCCGGTTTCGTGGACCCAGATTGGTACGTAAAGAAGTTTTTTGGGTTTTTTTCTCCTCCTCTCTCCAGGCCATTAGCCATTTCGCAGCCCGGCAGGCAAGGGGTTCAGTCACGGCATCACATCAATTTCACAACACGAGTCTTCACCATTACTTGTCACGGCAGGTCCGCTTCTCTTGAGGTGTTTACACGTCACCCGGTATTCCACGTTCATCGTACTCACGCTGGTAACTGCCGCCTTGCACAGCATCTGTGCCCACCTCCACGTGCTGACGGTACAGCTCATTTCAAACCCTCGTCACCTTACGCACGCAGACTACCGCACGCAGGGGGCAGGGCACGTCAACTTTTCAGGGTCCTTCACAGCATCTATGCTTCTCTTGTACTCCATCTCACAGGTCATGTCTAAAGCAGACGACATCAGGGATTACGTATCCAACTTGCCATCGCCAACCAAGAGCTTGGATCACGGGGCACCTTCATCCTTGAGAGCCTGGACCATCCCCAAGCTGATGGCCGAACTGCAATCAAGGGGGATTTCTTATCCGGCCTCGGCCCGAAAGGCCGAATTATACAGACTCCTCTTTCCCAGGACCTCAGGGTCTGATGCGGAGCAAGTAACCCTACGGTCGGTGGTTGCCTCCCTGGCTCAGATTTAGGGGACTTTGAGTTCTTTACTCACTTCTGGTCAGGAATTGAGGGATAGAGTGACAGCGCTGGAGAATCGTCCCGCCATACCCCCACCAGTAACGGCCACAGGAACCCCTCAGGTGCCAGGAAATCCGTCCGTGCCCAACCAGGGACCAGCAACGGCAGGTACTAGCTGGGGTTCCCCCTCAGTGACCCCTGCACATTTCATCCCTGCAAATATTAAGAAGGACATTCTCGAAGGGAAAGACATTAACTTAGCCTCCCTTTTAATCGCAGCGCACAACGTGGCGGACAACCGGGCATACGCTTGCGGAGACGTATCGGTGGTAGTTAAGTCCAGGGATCTCAGGCTCTCCCGCAAGCTATCCATCCCTGAATTCGTGCTAGCTTTCAGCATTTTCAGAGATGTGATTTTCTCGGCTCAACAATCCAGGAGAGAGGAGTTAGACCACTATCTATACCCAGTGGTAGAGTTAGGTCACAAGTACGGCGGTTCCAGCTTTTATGACTATCACCGTGCTTTTTCAGCAAAGGCAGCAGCAATGTTCAGCCAGTATCAGGTGACCATGTCTTGGGGTAGCATAGACACTGAGCTATTCTGTAGGCATTTCGCAGGACTTAAAGCTCCAGTCTGCGCGAATTGCCAGTCCTCAGCACACACCACTGCCTGGTGCCCCAATGCTGAGTCTTTCTCACTACCAGGCCCCAGTGGGTCTTCGGCTCACAGTGGTCTCAATCAAGTGGACAAACTTGGTCGACCCATCCATTACTTAGGCAAGGCCCAGATATGTAATAATTACTATCTGGGGTCTTGCAGTTACAGTCAATGCCGGCTCCTTCACATTTGCATTAACTGCTTCAGGGCCCACCCCAAGTCAACATGCGCACTCAAGAAAGTCGCCGGCTCTTGACTAAGCCGGGCGAACGTCCCATTGCTGAGCACCTGGCTGTCGGATCATCCATCACCCACGATCAGGGAATTTTTGATTAATGGTCTCACAGAAGGCTTCCACACGGGGTTCATTACCCTCCCTCAGCAGAATTTCACTTGCCCCAACCTAAGATCGGCCAGTACCAACATGGTAGCGGTCGACTCATTACTGCAAGCAGAAGTCGACAAAGGTTTTGTCATTGGGCTTTTCTCGTCACCCCCGTTCGTGTTTTGGAGGATAAATCCCATTGGTGTGGTCAGAGGCAAATTCAACAATAAATTACGTTTAATCTATGATTTGTCGGCCCCTCATTCTTCCCAGGTACCCAGCTTGAACTCTTTGATTTCTTCCGAGGAATTCTCTCTAAAATACGCTTCAGTGGATTAGGCCATCCAATGTATCATCAGGCTAGGCTCGGGGGCATGGCTTTCCAAAGCCGACATTTCTGATGCGTTCAAACTGCTGCCAATCCACCCCACACTATGGCAGTGGCACGGGATCAAATGGAGGGAGTTTTATTATTTCGCCATCGGGCTCACCTTTGGTTCAAAGAGCAGCCCCTGGTTATTTGACACCTTCGCACAGGCCCTCAGCTGGATCTTATCACATCTGGGGAACTGCCAGGAGGTTATCCATTATCTGGATGATTTCCTTCTGATCGAAGGTGCCAAACAAACCCCCACCGACCTGTGCAAGTTGGTGGCGGTATTTGGAGCACTAGGTGTCCCACTGGCAGAGAATAAGATGGAAGGTCCAGGTAGGGAATTCGTTTTCCTGGGCATCAGGTTAAACACGCAGCTGATGCAGGCCAGTTTGCCAGCTGACAAGTTGGCCAGGATCAGAGAACGCATTCACACATTCAGCGTTTCTCAAATATTTTCCAGACTTGAATTACAATCCCTCTTGGGCATGTTAAACTTTGCAATGAGGATCATTCCCCAGGGCAGAGCATTCGTGTCCAGGCTATTGGCATTGTTGCCTTCAGCTCCGGACTCGGATTCTCGTATCAGATTGGACGCAGCATCATTGGCAGATCTCAGCATGTGGGACTATTTTTTGTGTCATTGGAATGGCATTGCGATGTTCATCCCGGCTGCATCTGAGTCATCCCCAAGGGTGACATCGGGCGCAGCAGCCTCCAGGGGTTTCGCGGCCATATTCGAGACCCACTGGATGGCAGGCCTATGGCCATATGAGGTGTGGTCCATCCCAGGTTTCCACAAAACTTCGGCACTGTTCGAGATCTACCCCATAGTGGCGGCTGCTCAGGTCTGGGGTCACTTGTGGACAGGCCTCACGGTCACATTCATCACAGACAACCAGGCATTAGTAGAAATCATAAACAAAGGCAGATCCAATTCCCTAGTCATCATGTCTTCCCTACGCAGGCTAACGTGGCTCTCGCTACAGGGGAATTTCCACGTCAATTGCAGTTTTTTAGAGGGTTGTAACAACGTGGCGGCCGATGCATTGTCACGGTTCAACTTTTCCCTATTTTTCCAGCAGATGCCAGAGGCAGACGTCAGTGCCACCCCATCCCCCGATCTTTCCCTACTACGGATGGACTAAGCTCACTTCAGGCGGCTGCGAGGGGACTCAGATTCTCTCTTGGCCAACACCAAAAAAGCCTACAAAACCGCTTGGCAGACATTTCAGGCCTTCACCATCCAGCACCCCCAACCTAACCAGTTCAGCGTGGAATACATGCTGGCATTCATTTCCTTTTAAATAACTAGAAAGGGGGTTCCTGCGCTAGGATAAACAGATCTCAAAAAATATATTAAAAATACTGACAGAATATTATTGATATTGGGACTGCCGCCTTCCAATTCTTTCCCTGCGAAGCAAGGTAAGGGGTATTGAAACAAAAGGCTTATTTTGGAGTTGGCGCTGTCTCCCTAAATGGTTTCAAGATATATTTAATAATTATACTTAGTAGTGTAAAAATAATTTTTGTGCAGTGACCGTAAAAGAAACATCAAATAAATATAAAATAAATAAATAAACAAATAAACTCAAATCCTATCAAAGATCTACAGTAATTTGCCAGTCAGCTGTGAAACATGTGCTGAAGGATGTGCTAATTAATTTAAATGTGCAAAGATGTGAAAAAATATATGTATATTTTTATATGTGCGTAACCAATAAGTTAACTAAAATCAACTCATATCAACACAAATTATCACCCAATTTTAAAATTAAAAATTAAAAATAGACCTCAATGAATAAAAATGTAGTGAAAAAGATGTAGTGAAAAAACGGATAAGAAATTATTGCAATGTGTAATCCGTGAATGTCCGTAAAATCCATATTGAAGAATATATAAAACAGTTGGAAATTAGTCTATCCACATTAATAGGGTAACTGATGAAAAAACAGTGACTTTTGTGCCAGAAGTTCACTCGGTAAAGGTGACTTGTGCTCCCCTCTTGTGCCCGCACTTACCGAAGACTCCTTACCCCTGCAGGGGTATCCCGCATATGGTAAATGGGGTCTTTGAGCTTGATATCCGATGTCACACAGTCGCAAAGTTAACTTCACCCTCCAGGGGTAACCCGCATGTGGAACGTGGAGTCTGTATGCTCGATTCCCTGTGTCTCCTCATTGCCTACTCCTGGCCGTCTATCCTCCTCTGAGATCCACTAGGACGCCATCCCGATCGTCATCGGTTCCAATCCGGGGAAAAAAATCAAGAATGGAGGTCCTCCAATAGTGTAGTATTTTCAATCCAAAGTGTTTATTTAAATGACAACTTTAAAAACAGCTTGAAAAGACTTTTAAAACCAGTAAGCAGATAGCGAAGGGTTGCAGGATCTACCTGCTTGAAGAAGGTGTAACTCTCCTTCCTGTAATCCCCTTACTATGTTCCACCTGCTTGGTTAGCTCAATGAATGAATGATAGTAACACGTCCGCTGGCTACGCCTTACGCGTTTTGTCACACCTGACGTCATCTGAGGCTGTAGCCGTGCACAAACCTTCATTCATATATATACCAACCCAGAGAAGGCGGGAGAGACCCAAAGCCAATCAGAAAAAAGGAAAAAATATAATATATATTTTTTCCTTTTTTCTGATTGGCTTTGGGTCTCTCCCGCCTTCTCTGGGTTGGTATATATATATGAATGAAGGTTTGTGCACGGCTACAGCCTCAGATGACGCCAGGTGTGACGAAACGCGTAAGGCGTAGCCAGCGGACGTGTTACTATCATTCATTCATTGAGCTAACCAAGCAGGTGGAACATAGTAAGGGGATTACAGGAAGGAGAGTTACACCTTCTTCAAGCAGGTAGATCCTGCAACCCTTCGCTATCTGCTTACTGGTTTTAAAAGTCTTTTCAAGCTGTTTTTAAAGTTGTCATTTAAATAAACACTTTGGATTGAAAATACTACACTATTGGAGGACCTCCATTCTTGATTTTTTTCCCCGGATTGGAACCGATGACGATCGGGATGGCGTCCTAGTGGATCTCAGAGGAGGATAGACGGCCAGGAGTAGGCAATGAGGAGACACAGGGAATCGAGCATAGGGACTCCACGTTCCACATGCGGGTTACCCCTGGAGGGTGAAGTTAACTTTGCGACTGTGTGACATCGGATATCAAGCTCAAAGACCCCATTTACCATATGCGGGATACCCCTGCAGGGGTAAGGAGTCTTCGGTAAGTGCGGGCACAAGAGGGGAGCACAAGTCACCTTTACCGAGTGAACTTCTGGCACAAAAGTCACCGTTTTTTCATCAGTTACCCTATTAATGTGGATAGACTAATTTCCAACTGTTTTATATATTCTTCAATACGGATTTTACGGACATTCACGGATTACACATTGCAATAATTTCTTATCCGTTTTTTCACTACATCTTTTTCACTACATTTTTATTCATTGAGGTCTATTTTTAATTTTTAATTTTAAAATTGGGTGATAATTTGTGTTGATATGAGTTGATTTTAGTTAACTTATTGGTTACGCACATATAAAAATATACATATATTTTTTCACATCTTTGCACATTTAAATTAATTAGCACATCCTTCAGCACATGTTTCACAGCTGACTGGCAAATTACTGTAGATCTTTGATAGGATTTGAGTTTATTTGTTTATTTATTTATTTTATATTTATTTGATGTTTCTTTTACGGTCACTGCACAAAAATTATTTTTACACTACTAAGTATAATTATTAAATATATCTTGAAACCATTTAGGGAGACAGCGCCAACTCCAAAATAAGCCTTTTGTTTCAATTAATTTTCTTTTGCCATTTCAAACTTAAATTATCCCACGGTACTATAAAGACTTATCTAGCGGGTATTCAACATTTCTTTTCTTTGCAACAGCCGAACATGCCATCCTTGTTTACAGCTCATCCTATCAAGGCCATTCTCGAAGGAATTCAGAAAAACAACCCACCTATAGCAACATGCAGGCTCCCGGTAACGGGGGAGTTGTTCCGCGGTATGTCAGACATGCTCTCTGGCGCACCTTTCGGAAACCAAGCTAGCGCGGTCATCAAAGCGGCCATTTATTTAGCCTTCTACGGGTTTCTGAGACCCAGCGAGTTCACGGTTTCAAGTGCCCGCTCAGGTACATTTTTAGTTAACGAGACACCAAGACCATTTCAGACTAAAGCTAGAGGTCAGCAAGACCCAACAACTGGGGGCAGGCACCACCATTCGCTATTTCAAGACCGGCACAGCCTGGTGTCCCATCACAGTGCTAGATAACCTTATGTCACACCTCAAGGGGTCGTCGGAAGAAGGTCCATTGCTGCCATTTCCTAAAGCTCCCGTTAGAACCACATAATTCATCAATCACATACGCATCTTGCTAGCTAGACTGAATGTGAACCCCAAACATTATACTGGTCACTCCTTCCGGATCGGAGCAGCATCGGCCGCTTCACAACAGGGAGTGCCGGCCCACATTATCAGAAGACTAGGCAGATGGAATTCCTTTTGTTACTCTAGATATATACCTGAACCATTTGTAGAAATGTCACGGGCATGTGCTTTGTTGGCGGAATAATGAGATCACCCAATTAACTCTTTCTGGCATCCTACTTGTTTCCTTTTGCCCTCTTTTAGGCATACTGACCTTGTGACCGCGGCACGCCTCAGGTCACTGCCATTTCATTATAGTGGCTTCCCCGTCCAGGTACGTTAAGACTCCGAGTACAAATACACTTTCTATTCTTCTCCTGAGCAGCCACAGCTCTGCACAAATAGTGTGTCAACAGTAATGTAACATTTTACATTGTCCAGGATGAAGCCTATATCAGCAGACATAGGGGGTCGATTTACTTAAACTGTAGAGTGCAAAATCGGGTGCACCTGTGCATAGAAGAAGCCAATCAGCTCCCAAGGTTTATTGTCAAAATTAATTGAATAAGATGAAGTTAGAAGCTGATTGGCTACCACGAACAGTTGCACCAGATTTTGCACTATCCAGTTTTAGTCCCCTTTCACACAGGGACCGCCCAAGCGTCAGCAGTAGACTGCCACTAATTTAGCGGCGCTCTACTGCTGTAATAGCAGCGCTATGGCTCCACTATTCGGACGGCAGCGGGGCACTTTTAGCCGACCCACAGCTGCTGGCGCTCAGCGCTTCCAGACCGGTGTACAGCCGATTCAGGAGCGCTGGCCATTCATTCCACTGGCAAAGGCGGTGGCGGAGCGGTGTATACACCGCTCCTTCACCACCCCAAAAATCATGCTTGCAGGAGTTTGTTTTTTCTCCCGCTAGTGCACTGCCCCGAGCCACCCCAATGTGAAAAGACACACTAGGTTTAACGGGGAGACGCCTTACAGGTGCTATTTTTAGCTTAATAGCGCCTGTAAAGCGCTCCAGTGTGAAAGGGGCCTTAGTAAATGGGCACCATCCATTCCATCAAAGCAGGGTATCCTGGATCGATGCTGTGCTATGTTGAATCAGAACAGAAATGGATGTCATACATGTGGTTTCCCAGTCCATTCCAATTTTACCTCTATATAGTCAGGTCAATAAACAGCAGACCTGGACCATTGTGTTTGGTGTAACAAACTTGAATGAACCTGGATGTGGGCGGATAAAGACATATGGTATAGCGATTGGAGAGGTTAAAGTATATTTAAAGCCACTTTTTTTCTGGATAGAGTAGGGGAGTGTTAAAGTGATTTTAAACCTCAGACATGAAATATGAATAAAGCATATCCCTCTATAATGTGTACTTGCCTCAATTAAGAGCACTAAGTATCATTTCTGTCTGCTGCTTTGTTCCTCTGCTATCAGCATGAATCACTTCTGACAAGTTTTCCTGACACCAAGAGAAAAATGGTGACAGGGAGGGATCCCCAGCTGATTTACAGCCTCAGCTCTGTTCCTGTGTGAAGGGGGGTGTATCCCTTCCATCCAATCAGCTCTCAAAGCTATCCTCACTGAGCTCTGCAGAGTGTAACATCAGCTATTCACCTCCTTTTTTTCTGAACTCTCAGACAAGCATTATACATTCTAGACTTTGAATAGTTGTACAGAAGAATGCAGATACTACATTCCAATGTAAGTAAATTAATTCTTAGAAAGTTGTTACGAGAACAAATCGTACCAGTGGAAGATTTCCCCTCTTCCTGTTATGGTGACAACGCTTGTATTTACCTTCACTTTCTTTCCTTTCCACCAGCACTGCAATGCATGTGCATTGGCAAGGTGCGTTGGTATGGCATTCAGAATGAACTCCATTGCATCACACATGTAACATGCACTACGGTAATGCAAGCATGACTGCAACAAGATAGAGTCAATGGACCCTTACAGCAAGTCAGTCTCCCTAATGGGGATGCATACAGCAATAAAAACCTGAAAAAAAAAATCTAGTTTAGTTTTGCCTGGTTAAAGAGTAACTCCACTTTTTTGAGAAAAAAACCCCCAATGTGCATTGTAGGGATTTTAACAAAATTCGTGGCAGAGTCTTACCTTTTGTTGGTGTAAATAAATAGCTGCCTGCTTGTTCAGACTGATTGCATACTCATTCTGAATGGGAATGGGATTGTGAATGGATATGACCAAGCTTTTTTGGTCATACTTCCCTTGTGGGAGTGCACTTACTTTTGCCCTCTTGTGACCTACTGTCGGCTAATAGTGGGCTATTGCCTGCTATCAGCTGACGTCATAGAGCCGCTCAAGGGTCTGGAAGGATCCCAACCAGGGTTGCCAACCACCAGTAAATTTACTGACAGTTTGTAAAAATCAGTGATTTTTACAACTGTCTTAAAATATCAGGGGCTGATAATTTGCCATGCTGTGCTGACTCTAAGTGTAAACCAGGCAAATTACTTGATATGGGTATTTTCGGCGTTTCCATGGTGTGTTTAACCACTTGCCGACCGTCAACAAAGTGGCTCAATAACACAAACCGCCGTCATACGACGGCGGCTGCGAGATCGCGGACTATGAGCGCGCGCCGCCAGAGGCGCGCTCGCACGCTCACTGTGTCCGGGGAGGGGCAGGGAGCGGGTGCAGCGGACTCGATCTCTGCCGGCTACCCGCGATGCCTCCCCCCGGAGTGAAAGAACGGAGGTCTGTGTAAGTAAACACGGACCTCCGTTCTGTGAGAGGGGGAAGGGCTGTGCTCACAGCCTTCCTCTACATGGAAGCTGTGATCACTTCGCTTCCCCTGCTAGGGCAGCCCAAACACAGTTAGAACACGCCCAGGGAACACAGTTAATCCTTACAGCGCCCCCTGCAGGTTAACCCCTTCACTGCCAATGGCATTTACACAGTAATCAGTGCATTTTTATAGCACTGATCGCTGTATAAATGCCATTGGACCCAAAAAAGTGTCCAAATGGTCCGACATGTCCGCCCCGATATCACAGTACCGCTAAAAATCGCAGATCGCCGCCACTAGTAAAAAAAAATAAATAAATAAAAACCCCAGAAATGAATTCTCATCCTCCGTAAACGCGGCCACTTTTGCGCAAACCAATCCATAAACGCAGATTGCGATTTTTTATCACAAATATGAGGAAGAATATAAATCGGCCAAAACTCATGAAAAAAAATCTTTTTTTGTATTTTTTTTTTTGGATTTGTATTTTAGCAAAAAGTAAGAAATTTGGTTTTTTTTGCAAAATTGTCGCTCTTCTTTTGTTTATAGCGGCGATCAGAAATGACGCAGCGGTGATGAAATACCACCAAAAGAAAGCTCTATTTGTGGGAAAAAAAGGACGCAAATTTCGTTTGGGTACAACGCTGCACGACTGCGAAATTGTCAGTTAAAGCGACGCAGTGCCAAATCGCAAAAAGGGCTCTGGTCCTAAAGTGTGAAATCCTTCCGGGGCTGAAGTGGTTAAATATTAATTGTCTTCGTTTTTATAGGAGTTCTGTTATTTTCTATGGTCAGTAAAAAATGTGATCCGCCAATACATTTCCAAGTTTTGCCAGTAAAAAAATGCTGTGGGAGGTTGGCAACACTGATCCCAATAATATTGTCAGGATCCCCCCGATGCCTGATTGGCAGCTGGCTCCACCTCTCAGTGTGCTGCTGAGAGCCAGAGCCAGCTCCTCCTGCCTTCTCCTTGCCTAGTCCTCCAGTGAGCGCTGAGGGGGCAGAATGGAGAGCAGTGACTGACAGTCACTACTCTCCACTCTGAGCAGACCTGAGCGATCAGCAGCCATGTAATCGCCCAGTTCTCAGGGTTAAGGCAGATATGGGACAGCTTCAGCATGGAGGCGAGTAAGCGTGTTTGTTTTTTGCAAATCCCACACATCTTCAAAATCACTCCCAGTGCTCTAATGAGGAGAGCTGCAGGTTCTGCATACTTTTAGAAATATTTAACCCTAATTATTATTATTTTTTGTTAAACCCATAGGAATATCTCACCAAACCTGAAATTCCTGTTGCATGGGGTGCCTAAGATCTGACTTGTATCTTATTGCAGACTTCAGTAAGCAAATCACACAAGCAGAAAATGACATTTCTCCACCAATAGTGTACAGAACTTCTCCAGGCTGCCATATTGCAATACATTTTACAAAAAAAAATTACAGCAGCTGCATATTGAAAAGGAAAGGTCATTTTTTAGTAACATTAAATGACAGCATGGCTTGAGTAGAAATTGTATACGCTATATTATTTTCTTTCATATTTTTATTCTACAAATGTGGAGTTACCCTTTACACCTAAACTGGATCGGCTGTACAACTAGAGCATCCCTGTTTGAATATCTTTGGCCCAGACAGCACATTATTTCTGCGTGATTCAGATGATCGTTTTCCATATTACTGTATTTCTCGCTCTCATTTATTGCTTGCTGATGCAACGGTTTGCCTAAAACACACAGTAACATTGTTCCAAGTGTAAATTCCCTTGAATGCTTACTGTCAGAATCTGACGCTTTAAATATACATAGCTGTAAAATCTACAAACCATTTCATTATCGCCAGTCTGCTTTCACTAATAATAACTCTCTTTCAAACAGTATTTCCCTGATACAGTATTTTCTATCATAGAGATGCCCAGCAGTTTTTTTTTTGCTCCAGGCTGATATTCAGAAAATGCTGCTGCTTTGTTTGTAACAATGCTTGCATTCACTGCTCCCAACTGCCCAGCATTATATAATGCACAATGGCTCAATGAGCTCAGCAGGTCATACCGTTGCGTGGTCAGAGCCTGTCAGCTGTCGTGTCCAGCGCAGTGTCATGCAGATGGCTGTGTTGTGTTGCTACAGAGTGCATTGCATGGATCTAGCATTGTGTGTACTCAGTAATACATTGATCAGACTCCTGGGTGTGTGCGCAGTAACTGCTCTCTCTTCCTGTGTGTCCTCCCAGCCACTCCTACAGACTATGTCAGCTGCAAATTGTTCATGGTGAAATCATGGCATTTACCCAGAAGGCCCTTGTCCTTTGCATAGTTTTCATTCAAATCTAATGCTGACACTGTGTATGTAGCAACAAACAGCTCCTGATTTCTAGGCAGGGCTACAATGTAGGTTGGTAAAGGGACAAAAACTCCTTTTATATTTATTACAATATTTTTATAGTGGTATTCCAATATATTTTTTTTTTTAGCTTTGGATAGATTTCAGGCATGCGGCGTAAATTGCATCTATATTTCTGTGCCCAGGTAAGGCAACTGAGGTGGGCAATACTGCAATAGCCCATAATAATAAAAAGCTGTACACGAGTATATGCCATGCTAGTAGGGTTGCCACCTCATCCCTGCATAACCACTTCAGCCCCGGAAGGATTTCACACTTTAGGACCAGAGCACTTTTTGCGATTCGGCGCTGCGTCGCTTTAACTGACAATTGCGCGGTCGTGCGACATTGTGCCTAAACGAAATTTGCGTCCTTTTTCCCCCACAAATAGAGCTTTCTTTTGGTGGTATTTGATCACCTCTGCGCCATTTCTGATCGCCGCTATAAACAAAAGAAGAGCGACAATTTTGCAAAAAACCCACATTTTTTACTTTTTGCTAAAATACAAATCCAAAAAAATAATATAAAAAAACATTTTTTTTCAACGGTTTTGGCCGATTTATATTCTTCCTCATATCTGTGATAAAAAAAAATCGCAATCGGCGTTTATTGATTGGTTTGCGCAAAAGTTGCCGCGTTTATGGATGATGAGAATTCATTTCTGGGGTATTATTTTTTTTTTACTAGTAATGGCGGTGATCTGCGATTTTTAGCGGTACTGCGATATTGCAGAGGACATGTCGGACCATTTTGACACTTTTTTGGGACCATTGGCATTTATACAGCGATCAATGCTGTAAAAATGCACTGATTACTGTGTAAATACCATTGGCAGTGAAGGGGTTATCCTGAGGGGGCGCTCTAAGGGTTAACTGTGTTCCCTGGGCGTGTTCTAACTGTGTGTGGGCTGCCCTAGCAGGGGAAGGGGAGTGATCACAGCTTCCATATAGAGGAAGGCTGGCAGTCGGCAAGTGGTTAAAGCAAAACACATATTAATTACACAGGTTCTGTGGCTGATTAAGGTGGTAATTAAACTCACTTGATGCCTTATCTGTATTTAATTAGCCTCAGAAGCTGTGTAATTAATATGTGTTCGGGTTTAAAGGGATGAAGTGGCAACCCTACATGCTAGCATAAATTTGTGCATGGGCATACATAGCTATGTTGAAAACAAGACACAAGTCCATCTAGTTCAACCAATAAAAAAAAAATCATACTATCTCATATACGCAATCCTATACCCACAGTTATAATCATTCTTATTATCATACAGGATTTATGTAGCGTCAACAGTTTGCGCAGCGCTTTACAATATAAAGGTAGACAATACAGCAACAATACAATTCAATACAAGAGGGTTAGAATGGCCTTGCTCCTGCAAGTTTACAATCTAAGAGGGGGGGGGA
>BLSH010276656.1:55200-81044 GCA_018402905.1 Glandirana rugosa | reverse complement strand
GAGAAGGGCTGTCTACGTCACCCACCACGGCTCCTAGGGGGCGACTGCAGTCAGTCCTCCCCTCCTCCTCTCCCCACCGTGGCGGGCGATGTAAACAGCCCGGCTCTCTCCTCTCTCTGCCGCACAGTTACTCGCGTCTAGTGGTGAAACATTTGTTCCATATATGTCGTAATAAAAGTATTTCGTGTCAGTGTCCCCCTGTAATGTCATTATTTGACTCCTAACATAATTTTTTTGTGATGGTCTACCTCGTCCCGGTAGAATTATCGTAGTACCCGGGGACCCGTTTCATTACGTGATCCCGGGGTTGTTCGGACGTGATGGCGAGTGGTTTGCGTTGGGTAAATTTATTTTCCCAGACGCGACGAAGGTTGCCTACCCCTGCTCTAAATGCTGCATCACCCCCAGTTGTGAGAACTTGCAGCGCAGACCCTTTTATTTAAATGGGTTGCGTTTGGTGAGCGGTAGTGCAGGCTTGTTGGGGCCCTAGTGCATTACTTTGCCCAGGGGCCCATGATGCTATTAAGATGGCCCTGCTCCATCTGGTAGTGTTTTTTTAATACAATCCTCAGTTTATTACTGTAATGTCCCCCTGTGACTGTGCTTTATGAAAATAATGCTGTATATACCTTGTTTACAAAGTGGTGATCTGCGCTCATTGACACGCCGTCTCTCTCCTCTCTCGGCCCGACAAATGTAGCGGGCGGTGCCACCCCTCTCCTCCTCCCCTCCTGACTGACGTCAGCGGGGGATCCTCGGCACCACCCACTGCATCTGTCGGGAAGAGAGAGGAGAGAAGCGGCAGGTCAATGAGCGCAGATCAGTGCTTTGTAAACAAGGTATATACAGCGTTATTCTCATAAAGTACAGTCACAGGGGCCATTACGTTAATAAACTGAAAGGATTATGAAAAATTAAATTAGAGGGTTAACAACCACTTTAACAGTCTTAGTGTGGTTATCACGAGTGGGGTGACTCTTGACCTAAGACAGATGCTCATGACTTGTTATGGATAACCGCAGCTTGTTATAACTTGTTTTATATCTTAATAATAAAACTTCCCATATGTCTTATAGTACCAATTCTCCCTTGAAATGGAGTTCTGCACTGTTAGCTACGCAAGATGTTTTCCACATACCAACGTTCTCCATTATTAGTTATGCAAGATGTTTTCCCACAGAGCATGAGAGAACTTCTATCTTGCAAAAACAACTTAAAATTTAGATTGAATTAACCCCTAACTTACTGAGGACATATAATTAGTATCCAACTTTAACCATTTATACTACAATTCCACAAAGTCATCATGACTGAAGGGTTAGGATGCAAGTGAAATGGCTCCAAGAGGGTAGGTAGGACCTGGGAGTAGACACTAGCCTTAGGTAGGTGAAATGGAATAAAAGAAAAAAAAACACAGGTAGCGCTGAGGATGATGCTGAAACATCCGCCAGTACACAAGAGGAGCCTAAGGCAACCCAGAGGGAACTCACTAAGAAAAATCCTACCTATCTCTGGTCACAAGACATACGTCTGGGAATGCTCCTGATCCCTTACATTCAGTGCAGTGTCAGCATCTGAAGAACAGGAGTCTTATCAGCATTGCAATATTAACCTTGATTAGAGGCAATAACAATCCCTCGGATTCAGCGCAGCATCAGGGTATGTAAAGACTGAACCATACTGTATCATTCATTCAGACTAGCTGTCATAAAAACACATAGGTTTCCTGGTGGTGTCCAACAAAGTCCAAACCAAGAGACCCACCTTGGTAGAATCCCACAAAGCAGAGGTAACAACATCAAGCAGCCTAGAGATAATGATTTTCCAAAGAGCGAAACTCCCCAGGTACAGAGAGAAAATGGTCATAGACCTGTCCCCCTTAGGGGTGGCTGAATGTTGAGGTTCACCTGCTCACACTACCCTCAATCACATCCATACCGCTCCAGAGTCACAGAACAGGCTGGTACTTTGTTTTTTTTTTTTTGGTTTTTTTAGGGGAATTGAACTTGGGTGGGGATTGGGATGTCCCAAAGAATTAGTTCACAATTTACACGGGACCTCTATGTACACCTCTGTATATACATCACTTCTCTTC
The DNA here is from genome assembly GCA_018402905.1 of Glandirana rugosa. NCBI lineage: Eukaryota > Metazoa > Chordata > Amphibia > Anura > Ranidae > Glandirana > Glandirana rugosa. The sequence goes on along the minus strand of BLSH010276656.1, from coordinate 78,949 downwards.
CTCCAGCACATCACTTGCTGCTACAAACTCCAGTTCCTCTCTCCTGCACAGTACTTTCTCTTCCAGGCCGAGAGGGAAATTTACTAGGCCCTCTCCACTTCTCCAGCCTGACTAGCACATGGCAAGGCCTGCCATGCTCCAAGCAGGGCCTCAGAACCACCCATTACAGGTAGGGACAGCTGGTCCCCATTTGTGTAGAAACACTGCTGTGCTAGCAGGCCTGATGGACTACTACTCCCAGCCCATCCTCTTGCTCCAGGCCCTGTCAGCCACTCCAGCTGCGTTGGCCTTCTTTACTGCCACCATGACACCACAGTCCCTTATGGACTTTTGCATCCCTCCCAGATTGTCTCTCACCCCAATTCACTCCAGCATGCCTCCACAGCCCCCAGGGCGCCACTCACCAACCACACCGTGGACTCCTTGTTGAGATTCTCCAGTAGTACTGTCTGTTGCTCTCCTGTTCCCTTGTGCTGCTCCAGGATCTCACTGTTCTCCTGGCTGCACCCGAGCTTCCAGGCCTCAAGGTCACCTCCCCCCCCCCCCAGACTGGGGGCTCCCAGGTGAGGCCTCCACAACCTCAGCTATATTCCAGCTCTTCCACCCAAACTCACTCCTCTCAGACTGAGCCGACCCTGGGTATTTGAGGCCTGCCCCCTGCCAATCCAGACTGGGGATTGGTCAGGGCTCCTTAGAATACCCCAGATGGCTACACCTCCCCTCCCAGCTATCTTTCTAGAAACTTCCACCAGTCTCTGGAAAGAAGTGTGAGGTCCTGTTGACCTCATCTGTGAATCACCCAGTCCTACCTTAGCCACTCCCAGCCCAGAAACAAAAACAATCAGGCCTGTACCTCTGTCAGGCCTGATTAAATTTTCCTCACCTCACAAAAATCCTCACTAGCTCATACCTAAGTAGGGGGCGCAAAAGGAGAAAGTTAGAAGAAAAACATTGGAAGGGCACCCAACACTATCGCAGAGGGGAACTGAGGGGTAACCCCCTCTGATGACAAGGGGCTGAAGGGTAATCCCGCAGTGGTTCTTTGTAGCAAGGAACTATGGTAGTTTTTCTTGCCTACAGGTGTCAGTTTCCAATTAGAAAATATGACAGGGTGAGATTCAGATAGATCTTGAAAGAGTTGGGGAGATGTTGTCCACTTGGATCCACAATGCCTACTCTGTTTATCAGAGGCCACCTGATATCGCATAATGAAGATGCTAGGGAAAAAAACACTAGGCCAAACACAGGAGTCAATATTCCCAGAAATATCAGGTGTGAAATGCGAGAGTTAAAGGAGTTGTAAAGTCATAAGGTTTTTTTTTTTAATGCATTCTATGCATTAAGATAAAAAGTCTTCTGTGTGCAGCAGCCTCCCTTAGCCCTCCTAACACTTACTTGAGGTCCCTATCTGTCCAGTGATGTCCACAAGTGTCTCAGCCATCCGAGATTCTCCCTCCTGATTGGCTGAGACATTAGCTCCTGCTGCTGTCAAAGTGAGCTAGCCAATCAGGAGTGGGGGCTGGGGTGGAGGTCCGTGTCTGAATGGACACAAGAAGTTGTGCCTTGATTTGGGTGCCCCTATAGCAAGCTGCTTGCTGTGGGGGCACTCAACAGGAGGGAGGGGCCAGGATAGGGACCTGAGAACAGGAGGATCGGGGCTGCTCTGTGCAAATCCACTGCAACAGAGGAGGTAAGTATAACATGTTTGTTATTTTTATAGGAAAAAGAACGAGACTTTACAATCCCTTTAAGGTCCCTATCTGGGTGTAGGTGAGATGCAGCATGATGTAGAGGAATAACACAGTCAGTCCCAGTGCAATGAAAGAACTTGTATTGAAATATTGCAGAAACAGTGCACAAATAACACGGTGGGAAGGCAGCCTAACTGGGAACACTCACAATTCCAACAGTGTGTAGAGTACAGTCAAACTGTCAGCATCTGTAGAGGGGAAGAACGTGATCCTGGCCTTCTTGTGCCCAACAGGCAGGTGTTCACAGAAATTGTGAGCCCTATGCTTTCCTTCTTTGTCAGGAACCTTTCTGTACCACTAGTACTGTCCCTACCAGGTGGAGTACCTGTCCCTACTCTACCAACTCGCAAATGCATGCCAAACCTGAGAGTCAGGTTCTGCCTGACCCAAGATGGCTGCCAGAGTCACATGTATTGACAGCATCCAATTGGATGCTTCCAAGTGACCCAGGAAACCATGGAGAAACTATGTTCCTCCTGACTTCCTCTTCAACTGCAGCGCCACTGCAAAAGAGCGCCATCTGCAGTGGAGAAAGTAGATGGCACTCTCTACACAACTGAAGGACAGCCAAAGCTGATCCCAGTTGACAAGGCCTGTCAGAGGATCCCTCTAAAGAGGGGAGACACTGGAGGATTACCAGGTAACACTGTGGGGCCAACATGCCCCAAGGAAGGGAAATTGAAACAGAGAAAGGCTGCCCTGATTGGGCCCAGCTGCAGAGTCCAAGATAATGCAGGAACTAGAGCAAGAGGCCTAGGAATGAAAAGAATCCAAGGGGGCTGGGCAAGGTGCATCAAACTGTGCAGTACCACAAGGAAGACAGGAGGGAACCGCTAAGGAGAGCACCAGCGGCAAAGGAGCCTAAAGGGGTACTATACGCACCTAAATGCCTGAAGGGCAAGCTACACATGGATACAGAATGATTCACAAACAGCCTCCCACTCGTAGAAGTGGTGGCACACCATCATATAAAGTTGTCAGCTGGCTTAGCCAGTTTCTGACTCTTAGCCTTATTAGCTGTTCAAAAGTCAAACTCGGGCATCTACTACAAAAGTGGATGAATGAGCAGTATGTAACTGAACCAAACTCTCCCTGAACATCCTGTATCAAGGCTGAAGTACACTCTGGGCTCCTGTGAGCATCTTGAGGATGGTATCAAGTGTAGGACTGAGGAGACAAATGTCCCTTGAAGGCCAAGCAAGTCAGATGCTTTTTGGATAAGGCATCAGGATCCCAGTATCTTAACAAGAGTGCGCTACACATATGAATAGACTCCAGATGCCTATGCGAGACACAAGTTTAGATTCTTGAACAAAAAATACAAGCCAACACAGCCAAAGGGAAAGGCTATAGACATCAAATCTACATGTTCAATTAAAAAGGGGCCTACTCCAGTGGGGTAGAGATCCTTAAAAAAAAGGATCTTACCAGGCCCGGACTGGGACACAAAATAGGCCTGGGCATTTTAGACTGAGCAGCCAATTTTTCCAGGGACAGGTGGGGGATGGGGGGGGGGGGGTGTCGGTAGGCATTTGCGGGGTGACTAGTGTCGGTCCTCCACATTGTAATGTGCAGATATCCAGCTCCTCCTACCCCCTGCTCCCTTACATGAGAGTCTGCACAAAGCCCACAGTTACATCAGAGTCCGCAAAGGGCCCCCAGTTACATCAGAGTCTGCACAGGGCCCCCAGTTACATCAGAGTCTGCACAGGGCCCCCAGTTACATCAGAGTCCGCACAGGGCCCCCTTACATCAGAGTCTGCACAGGGCCCCCATTACATCAGAGTCCGCACAAACCCCCCCTTACATCAGAGTCCGCACAGGGCCCCCAGTTACATCAGAGTCTGCACAGGGGCTCCCCTTACATCATAGTCTGCACAGGACCCCCTTACATCCGAGTCGGCACAGGGACCCCCCTTACATCAGAATCTGCGCAGGGACCCCCCCTTTACATCAGAGTCTGCATAGGGATCCCCCTTACATCAGAGTCTGCACAGGGACCCCCATACATCAGAGTCTGCACAGGGCCCCTCCTTACATCAGAGTCTGCACAGGGACCCCCTTACATCAGAGTCCCCACAGGGACCCCCCGTACATTAGAGTCCACACAGGGACCCCCCTTACATCAGAGTCCACACAGGGACCCCCCTTACATCAGAGTCTGCACAGGGACCCCCCTTAGATCAGAGTCTGCACAGGGACCCCCCCTCCCCTTACATCAGAGTCTGCACAGGAACCCCCCCTTACATCAGAGTCTGCACAGGGACCCCCCTTACATCAGAGTCTGCACAGGGACCCTCCAAATTCATTTTAGACAGTGGAAAGGCAGAAGAGAGGGTGAGCTGAGCTTACTCACCCCAGGATGGAGGCTCAGGTACAGGCTGCAGCTTTCGTCTTTTGGGTTTAATATTCCCGCCCACACATTCCTGGAGAGTGTGGGCGGGGAAGACACAGGAGTAGGGGGCGGGAGGAGCAGTCCGTCCGAGGCCGAGAGGAGAGCGCTGAGGCCGAGAGGAGAGCGATGAGGCTGAGCTGTGTGTGAGGAAGACAGAGGCACGGCCGCATAGCTGTAGGTGGGCGGCGGCCACGGCCTGTGTTATCCCTGTCCAGGCAGCGTTCACAGCTTAGCTCCCGCTGTGCAGCCTGGATATCAAGTGGCCATGGAGCCGGCAAATGCCCGGTCTGCCCTATGGCCAGTCCGAGCCTGGATCTTACCCATTTGGCTACAATTTGTCAGAAGGTGGGGCAAAGGACAGAACCTGACTGCTTGTCAGTAGAACCCTTAAATGTAAGCGTGCCCCTACCTGGCTATTACACTGAGCAAAAACACCACACTTTCGTGTTTGCCCCTATTTATCATGAGCTGAACTCAAAAATCTATGACTTTTTTCACACAAAAGGCCTATTTCTTTCAAATATTGTTCACAAGTCTGTCTAAATCTGTGTTAGTGAGCACTTATCCTTTGCCGAGATAATCCATCCACCTCACAGACATGTCACCCATTGAGCATGTTTGGGATGCTCTGGATCGGCGTATATGACAGCGTGTTCCAGTTCCTGCCAATATCCAGCAACTTCGCACAGTCATTGAAGAGGAAAGGACCTACATTCCACAGGTCTCAATCCACAACTTGATCAACTCTATGCAAAGGAGATGTGCTGCACCGTGTGAGGCAAATGGTGGTTACACCAGGAGATTACTGTTTTTTGGACCCCCACCAATACAGTAAAACTGCAAATTTTACAGTGGCCTTTTATTGTGGCCAGCCTAAGGCACACCTGTGCAATAATCATGCTGTCTAATCATCATCTTGATATGCCACACCTGTGAGGTGGATGGATTATCTTGGCAAAGGAGACGTGCTCACTAACACAGATTTAGGCTGGGTTCACACTATCCAACATTTAAATGGTCCGACTTTGATTCTATTTTGCTGTGCGATTTACGGTCCCACATAGGGTCAAAGTCGGACCAATTTTCTGTTAACAGGGATCCGACTTTTATCCCAACAATACCAGGCACCTTGTGCTCTGGGGATCTTTAAGGGAACTCAATGCCAAATTAAAAATTATAAATGGCATGGGGTCCCCCCCCCAAATCCATACCAGACCCTAATCAGAGCATGCAGCCCAGCAGGCCAGGAAAGGGGATGGGGACGAGCAAGTGCCCCCCCCCCCACCCCCCTCCTGGACCATACTAGGCCGCATGCCCTCAACTTGGGGAATATGCATGCTTTGGGGCAGGGGGGTCTGCGCTCCCCCCCACCCCAAAGCACCTTGTCCGCATGTTGATGAGGACAAGGGCCTCTTCCCGACAACCCTTGTCGGTGGTTGTCAGGGTTTTGGGCCGGGGATTTATCGGAATCTGGAAGCCCCCTTTAACAAGGGGGCCCCCCACCCTATGTGAATGAGTATTCACCTGAAAAAAAGTGTAAAATTAAAACCACACTACACAGGTTTTTAAAATCTTTTATTAAATCAGCTCCGGCATCTTCTCTCTCCGGCTCTTCTTTCTTCTGCTGGGTCTTCCATCTTCTGAGGGGTCTTCTTTCTTTTCCCTCTCTGAGGCGTCTTCTGCTCTTTTGCCGGTCTTCTCCCATATTAGCGCAGTGCAGGGTTCACTTCCCGACGGGCTCGGGCATGTGCACTTGCGAACACGCCCGAGCCCATCCTTAGTGTGGTGGAAAGGTCCTTGCAGCAGTGAGAGCTCTGACAGCAGGCTGAGATTTCAAATGCTGGGCAGTACACAATACATCAACAAGGTTAGAGGGACTCCCTGTAATTAGGAAAGACAAGGAAGAGATGTGTAGACAGTTTAAAACCAAAAGTGGCAACTCACATTTGGGTAGATAATGACAGGCACATCTGTAGGGCACAAACCATCCTGAGGTAGGATAGTGGTGGACAGATCCTCCGCTCCTGAGTTGTAGTCTCTACAGGCGCTGCTGTCCCGCTTCTCCCCGTGGTGATAGAGTAGATGGCCATTCTGGCTTCCCCTTACTGCATGACCGTCTACTCTATCACCACGGGAGAAAATGGGTCTTTACTGGAAGGCAATACTTATGCAAGTAAAATTTCATTGAGAGTACCAGCTGTGATAGGGACATATAGTCCACAAAAGCCTTTTTTGACCAGGGTGCCTTGAGGTTTCTTCAGGGGCATCTTGGCAAAATGCCTACACATTTCCCAAAAATGTACACAAGTCAGCATATGTATGAAGCCTGCCTTTTAGTTACACAAAGCCACAGGTTTTCATTGTGCAACCTTACTACAACCTTCTAGCTGCCAGCATCCTAACCACCAACGGCATCATCAGTTGATAAGGAGGATGTCAGTCACCTGCATAGCATCCTTCTTTGACCATCCCCTGCCCCTCTCCATCAGCATGGGGGTGACATTAGTTGAGTGATAGAGAAAAACTGAGGGAGAACAGGAACATTGGAATATTAGTCAGTACCAGTTTGCAAAAGTATATTTGCTTTGGAAAAAATAGGATTTTTTGACTTACCATAAGATCCTTTTCTCTGAGTTCATTGACAGACGCAGCCTCTTATTCTTGACATGTGGGGTTTATGCACCTTTCACTAGGAGTGGACTAGGCAGAACGTAGTTCAGCTAAAAGCAGACACAGCCCCTCCCAGGGGGCAGTCCTCACTTGGCAGAACCCCTCCTGCCCTGCTCAGCAACTCAGTTCATAACAAGCAGTACAAACTCAAACAAAGAGGGGTCAATGAACTCAGAGAAAAGGATTTTACGTTAAGTCAAAAAAATCCTAGCCACTGAGAAAGAACGGGGGTTCCATCCCCCCGCCTCGCACCAGGCAATGTAAGCCTTCCAGGTGCGGTGATAGATCTTGCGCAAAGTGGCCTTACGCGCCTTGAGCATAGTGGGAATTACAGATTCAGAGAGTCCCCTATCTTTTAACACCTGGGACTCAATAACCAGGCCGTTAAAGCCAGCGAGGGTAAAGCAGGGTGCAAGATGGGTCCCTGTGAAAGTAGGTCCTCACGAAGCGGGAGCCGCCAGGGAACATCGACCACCATCTGCACCACGTTGGCGTACCAAGGACGCCAAGGCCAATCTGGTGCTACCAGAATGGTTGGGATCCCTTCTGCCTCTATCCTGCACAGTAGGAGCAGGAACAGCGGAAGCGGACGGAAGGCATAGAGCAGTCGGTACCGAGACCACGGAGCCACGAGAGCATCCGCTGTGCCTGCCAACGGATCCCTTGTTCTGCTCACGAAGGCCTGCACCTTCCGATTGAGCCGGGACTCCAGTAGGTCCACGTCTGGCGTGCCCCACTTTTGACAAATCTGGTGGAACACCTCCGGGTGCAGGGACCACTCTCCCTGATCCAACCTCTGGCGACTCAGGTAGTCCGCCTGCCAATTTTCGACGCCCGGAATGTGAACGGCGGAGATTTCCGGCACGTGAAGCTCTGCCCACCTCAGAATGTGGGCTACTTCTGACGCCGCTGCCGTGCTCCTCGTTCCGCCCTGAGGATTCACGTAAGCCACAGCCGTGGCGTTGTCTGACTGGACCCGAACGGGACGACCGTGCAACCTCCCCGACCAGTGGGAGAGGCAAAACCTGATCGCTCAAAGTTCCAGCACATTGATCGGGAGACGGGACTCCTCCAGGGACCAGCGACCTTGGTTCGAAAACAGCCCCAGCCCCCCCCCCCGCAGCTGGATAGGCTGGCATCAGTCGTGACCACCATCCATTCCACGGGCAGAAACGACTTCCCCAGCCCCAAAGCCGGGGCCCGCAGCCACCAGGTGAGGGAACCTCAGGTCCGGTGATCCAACCTGATCACCCGATCCAGGGATAACGGAGACTTGTCCCACTGCAGCACATTTGCGCGCTGCAGGTACCGGGTGTGACTCATATGGCACTGCCTCAAAGGTGGAGACCATCAGCCCCAACACCCTCATGCAAAATCTGAGAGAGGACCACCGCTGGGACAGCAGGGTCTGCACCGCTACTTGGAGCGTCAACACCTTGGCGGCAGGAAGAAACACCTTCGCCCGCTCCGTGTCCAGGACCAACTTCAGAAGATTGATCACCCAGCCGTAGTCCCGCAGGGAACCGAGGGTGATGGCCACACTGTCCCTCAAGACTGAGGCCGACTCCACCCGCAAGAGAAGGTCGTCGAGATAGGCCATCACCGCTATGCCCCTCTGCCGCAGCAGAGCCAGCACTGGGGCTAAGAGCTTGGTGAAGACCTGCGGAAGCGGGGGCCAGACCGAACAGAAGGGCCACAAACCACAGAAAGCGCTGGTGGCGCGCACATATGGGCACATGCAGATACGCATCCTTGATGTCCAAGGAGGCCAAGAAGTCTCCCTGACAAAGCGCCGCCACCACAGAGCGGACAGATTCCATTCTAAACTTCCGCGCCCTCACAAAGAGGTTGAGAGCCTTCAGGTCCAAGACAGGCCTGACCCCATCTTTTTTCGGAACCACAAAAAGATTTGAATAGAAACCGCGGAAACATTCCGCAAAGGGGACCGGAACAATCACTCCCTGGCGGAGCAGGACTTGCAAGGCCCCATACAGGGCCTGCCGTTGGCCCAGGGGAAGCCTCAGATTGGAGGCAAAGAACCTGTCCGGGGGCTGGATACAGAACTCTATTGCGCACCCAAAGATCTGAGATGCAAGAGGTCCACCGGTCCGCAAGAGCCGTCCCCCCACCTGAACAGCGGGTGGGGGCGACCCATCATGCGGAGGAGGACTTCTCCACCTTCTCGGCCTTACGCTGCCAGGGACGCTTCTGGTCCCCCGTGGAAGCCTTAGCGGGCTGAGAGACCGCGTGGCGCATGAAAAACCTTGAGTAGGGAAGGAAGGACCTGCCCTACGCCGGGGCTCCTTACCCCTTCTAGGCTCTGGGAGGAACGTACTCTTCCCCCCAGTGTAATCCTTGATGATCTCATCCAGGGAAGCCCCAAAAAGACGACCACCCTCAAAAGGCAGGTCCGTCAGGCCCTTCTTTGACGCCTGGTCTCCCGACCAACATCTAAGCCACAGCAGACGTCTAATGATGACTGCGAACATGGAAAGTTTCGACATCATGGGAGCCATGTCGAGAGCCTCATCACAGAGGTACTTAAGGCCCTGAATTAGCTGGTCCGCCATCTGCACAGGTTCCGGAGGGGCCTGGAGAGTCAACAAAGCCTGGTGCACAACGGTCGCCCATTCCGTAAGCACCTGTGCCACCAGCGCTGAAGCCAGCGCCGGCCGCATGGCCGACCCTGCCACTAGGAACATTGCCTTGGACACCGCATCAGTCCTCCTATCGGCCGGGTCCTTAAAGGATGGAGAGCCCTCCATCGGAATAGTGGTCGCCTTGTTCAGACGGGCCACCGCTGGGTCCACCGTAGGAGATGCCCACTTCTGCAACAGGGTATCCTCAAAGGGATAACGCACAGAAAAACGTTTAGGCATGGCAAATGAACCCTGAGGTCATTGCCATTCCTTGTAAACAAACTGATCAAAGTACGGCGAATAAGGGAATACCCTAGGGGCCCGGGCCAGCCTATGTGACCCAAAAGCGTACGCTGCCCCCTGTGTCACAGCCGGGCCCAGTTTCAGCGTCTCATCGGACCGCTGGGCCAAAAACCCGTTCACGAGCCGCGGTGGCCACCCGAGGGCTCACCCTCCTCATCCGAGGGGTCCCCAAGCTCGCCTTCTGATAACTCCAGGGGGTTCCCGACACAGTGGAGCCCCCCTCAGGCTCCGAGTCCTCACCGGAGGACGGGGTGGCTGTTTCTTCGCCACCCCACGGTCATGGATCTGCTCCACCCGGGACAAGAATTCTTCCAGAATGGCCGTTAACTTGTCCAGCAGAACCACAGTTCCCAGCGCTCCCTGATCCCCACCGGAGACTTCTGGCTGGGAAGCACCTGCTTCTGCCGCCATTGCACCGTACCCCAGAAACACCCACAGGCCAGAGACCGGACCAGGCGCCCCACACCACCCCTCAAGCTGCCCCACTAGGGCCCCAGAGGCACCCAGGAGGACTCACCACACCGACTCCAAGAGGTGCTGCTGCTAGCGCTGCTGTAGCTGCCCGTAGTCACCCTGCTGCCGCCCCGCACGGAACGAGGCCCAACCGCGCATACAGCTAAAGGTCGGCTTGCATCCGTCGGCCGCGCTGGGGACACTACCTGGATCTAGGATATCCAGCCTGTCACCCAGCCGGCTACTTGATTGCATTCTTCATCAGAATCTTGAGGGAAAAAAAAGAAAAAAACGGTGAACCGCAGATCCCTGCAAGGTCCTACTCCTTGCACTAGGCAGAAAAAATGGGATTTTATTAAGAACTTACCATAAAATAATTTTCTCTGAGTTCATTGACAGACGCAGCCTCTATTCATGATACGTGGAGTTATGTACCTTTTACTAGGAGTAGACTAGGCAGAACGAAAGTTCTCCCAGAGGGCCATCCTTACACAGCACATAACCCCTCAGCCCTGCATAGCATATCAGTTCGTAACAAGCCGTACAAATACAACACCGAGGGGTGGGTGCTGCATCTGTCAATGAACTCAGAGAAAAGGATTTTACGGTAAGTTCTTAATAAAATCCCATTTTCTCTTACGTTCATTGACAGATGCAGCCTCTATTCATGGCACGTGGGGACGTCCCAAAGCAGTGTATAACAAGAGGGGTGGGTAAACAATAACAACTGTACCCAACAGAAAGTTCTCGGGAGGCGCCAGCCGCGCCTACAACTCTGCCTGCAAAACCTTGCGGCCAAAAGCAGCATCCGCGGATGCTGACGCATCAACTTTGTAAAACTTAACAAAGGTGCACACGGAGGCCCAAGTAGCCGCCTTGCACAGCTGAGACACTGATGCTTGGTGTCTAAATGCCCAGGAAGTGCTAATCGCCCTGGTGGAATGAGCCGTGACCGGAAAAGGGGGGACTTGGCCCCGAACAGTATACACATGGGTCACGGTCTGTCTGATCCAACATGAAACAGTGGCCGACGAAACCACCAACCCTTTGTGCGGCCCATCCGTCAGCACAAACAGCGCATCCGACTTCCTAAAAGGACCCGTAGCTGCCAAATACACCCGCAACGCTCTCACCACATCCAGGGCATGCAGAGCAATCTCCTTAGGGTGAGCAGGATGCGGACACAAAGAGGGGAGGACAATGTCCTCATTAATGTGAAAAGAGGAGACTACCTTCGGAAGAAACGAAGGCGATAGACGCAGCACCGCCTTATCCTTATGTAGGACCAAATAAGTGGACCTACACGACAAAGCTGCCAATTCAGACACCTGCCTAGCGGATGTGATAGCCACCAAGAATGCGACCTTCTGAGAGAGCAATTGTAAGGGAATATCCCTGATCTTCTCATAAGGCAGTTTCTGCAGTACAGAAAGTACCAAGTTTAGATCCCATGGCGCCAGGGGCGACCGTACCTGAGGAGCTACATGACGTACACCCTGTACAAATGTACGGATCAAAGAATGCATCGCCAAAGGACGCTGAAACAGAATCGCCAGAGTGGAGATCTGGCCCTTGAGGGTGCTCAAAGCCAACTTTTGGTCCAGGCCTTGTTGAAGAAAGGCCAGCACCCGAGCAACTGCAAAAGAACGGGGGTTCCAACCCCCCGACTCGCACCAGGCAATATATGCTTTCCAGGTGCGATGACAGATCTTGTGCGAAGTACACTTGCGCACCTTAAGCATAGTGGGGATCACTGATTCAGAGACTCCCCTGTCCCTCAGTACCTGGGACTCAATAGCCATGCCATCAATGCCAGCTAGGGTAAAGCAGGGTGCAAGATAGGGCCCTGCGACAGCAGATCTTCGCAAAGTGGGAGTCGCCAGGGAACGTCTGTTACCATCCGCACCACATCGACGTACCAAGGTTGCCGAGGCCAATCCGGAGCCACCAGGATTGTCGGGATTCCCTCCACTTCTATCCTGCGCAGCAACCGCGGTAGAAGTTTGAGAGGAGGAAAGGCGTACAGAAGCCTGTACCGGGACCACGGGGCCACTAGGGCATTGCCGCCAATGGGTCCCTTGACCGGCACACAAAGGTCTTCTCCTTGTGATTGAATCTGGACGCCAGGAGATCCACATCTGGCGTTCCCCACCTTTCGCAAATCTGGCGAAACACCTCTGGATGTAGGGACCACTCTCCCTGGTCCAGCTTTTGACGACTTAGGAAGTCCGCCTTCCTATTTTCTACGCCCGGAATGTAGATGGCGGAGATTGCTGGCACGCTCAGCTCTGCCCACCTCAGAATGTGGGCTGCCTCTGCTGCCGAGCTTCTTGTTCCGCCCTGATGGTTCACGTACGCCACCGCCGTGGCGTTGTCCAACTGAACCTTAACGGGAGGCCGCGCAGCCTCGCCGACCAGCGGGAGAGACAGAGCCTGATCGCCCTCAGCTCCAACACATTGATCGTAAGTCGAGACTTCAGCGCCGACCAATGGCCCTGAGCTGACAGGTGCCCCAGGACTCCTCCCCAGCCCGAGACGCTGGCATCCGTTGTGACGATCGACCATTCCAGGGGGGGGGAACGACTTCCCCATGGTCATTGCCGGGACCCGAAGCCACCAAGACAACGACCCCCTGGTCTGATGATCCAGCCAGATCAGCCGATCCAGAGACGAAGGAGACCTGTCCCGCTGCAGTAGTATTGCTCGCTGCAAGAGCCAGGTGTGACTCTGGGCGTACGGTATCGCCTCGAAGGTCGAGACCATGTGCCCCAGCACCCGCATGCAGAAACATGAGGACCACCGTCATGACAACAGGATGCGCACCGCTGCTTGCAGCGCCAGCAACTTGTCCGGAGGTAGGAATACCTTCGCCTGCACCGTGTCCAATATCAGACCCAGATATTCTAGGCGACAGGACAGGGTCAATGTTTACTTCTGCAGATTGATTAGCCAACCGAAGTCCCTCACTGAGGTAAGGGTGATGGCAACATTGTCCTCCAGAGCCGGAGCCGACTCCACTCGCAGGAGAAGATCATCCAGGTAGGCTACCACAGCAATGCCTCTCTGTCTCAGCAAAGCTAGCACCGGGCCAGCAACTTGGTGAAGACCCGCGGAGCCGAGGCCAGGTCGAAGGGGAGAGCCACCAACTGGTAATGAAGGTCCCCTACAGCAAAGCGCAGGAAGCGCTGGTGCCTGAGACAAATGGGAACGTGCAGATATGCGTCCTTGATGTCCAGGGACGCCAGCCAATCCTCTTGGTGCAGGGCGGCCACGACCGAACAGACTGACTCCATCCTGAATTTGCGCGCCTTCACAAAGTGATTGAGCGCCTTTAAGTCCAGAACTGGCCTGACCCCCTCCCCCTTCTTTGGTACCACAAAGAGGTTCGAATAGAAGCCACGGAATCTCTCCGCCGGAGGGACTGGCGCAATCACCCCTTGTTCGGACATCGACCGCTCAGCCCCTAGCAGAGCAAGCCGACGATCCGGAGGGAGTTTTAAATTGGACGGGAAGAACCTGTCCGGGGGTCAGGTGCTGAACTCTATCTTGTACCCGGAGGACACCACCTCCCGCACCCACCAGTCCACGAACCCCAGAAGTCGGCCCCCCACCCGAGATTCGGGCGGGGGCAACCCATCCTGTGGAGGACTTATCCTCCGCCTTTTTGGGCTTGCGTTGCCAGGGACGCTTACCAGAGCCAGAGGCAGACTTGCCAGACCGGGAGTTCCTGCCCGCCTGACGGGGCGCACGGAAAAAATGTTTTTACCCAGAGGGCCAAGGCCCCTGTTTGCGGCGCTGGTCACGCCGCTTGGGTTCCGGAAGAAACGTACTCTTCCCCCCGGTGAAATCCTTAACCACTTCAATACTATGCACTTAGAACACTTTACTACCAGACCAATTTTCAGTTTTCAGTGCTGTTGCGCTTTGAATGACAATTGCGCGGTCGTGCGACGCTGTACCCAAACAAAGTTTTTATCATTTTGTTCCCACAAATAGAGCTTTCTTTTGGTGGTATTTGATCACCCCTGCGGTTTTTATTTTTTGCGCTACAAATAAAAAAAGACCGAAAATTTTGAAAAAAAATTCTCTATTTTTGTCACAAAACTTTGTAAATAAGTAAATTTTCTCCATCACTGGTGGGCACTGATGAGGCTACACTGACGGGCCCTGATGTGGCAGTACTGATGAGGTGGCACTGATGATGAGGCACTTATATGCAGCGATGATGAGCACTGTTAGGCGGCACTGATAAGCAGCACTGACGGGTACTGAGAGGTGCACTGACGGGTACTGAGAGGTGGCACTGATATACAGCACTGATGGGCACTGATATGCAGCACTGACGGACACTGCTAAGCGGCACTGATGGGCACTAATAGACAGCACTTACTGATTGGCACTCATAGGCGGCACTGAGCACTGATGGGCACTGATAGGTGGGCACTGGTAGGTGGCAATGGTGGGCACTGATATGTGGCACTGGTATGCATTGATAGGGGCACTGGTGGGCATATACATTGATAGGGGCTCATTCCCTGGTGGTCTAGGGTGGCATCTGAAGGTGGCACTGAGTGAAGGTGGCACTGAGCAGTATGTCACTTACCTGGTGGTCTAGGGGGGTCTCCCTGGTGGTCCAGATCGGCTCCCTGGTGGTCCTTGGTCGGCTCCCTGGTGGTCCTGGGTGGGCACATTCATGGTGGTCCCTGGGCAGGCTCCCTGGTGGTCTAGGGTGGCGATCCGAGGGAGGGCTGTGCTGATAAATCATCAGCACAAACCCTCCCTGTCAGGGATGCAGCCGATCGGCTCTCCCCTCATCAGGTCTGCAGACCTGAGTACAGGAAAGCCGATAAACGATTGGTCACGGCTGGTCACATGGTAAAGTGCTTCGGATCGAAGCACTTTACCGAGATCGGTATTGCGGGGGGTCAGACTGACCTCCCACACCACCGAACGCCGCGATGCGCACCCCCCCAGGCGCGCAGCGGCTTGTTATCCTGAGGATGTCATATGACGTCCAGTCAGGATAACTAAGCCACTTCCCGGCCGTCATTTTGCATACGGCGGTCGGGAAGTGGTTAATGATTTCATCCAATGGGGGCCCAAAGAGCCGCCCACCTTGAAAAGGAAGATCCATGAGGCCCTTCTTGGACGCGTGGTCACCCGACCAGCGTCGCAGCCACAGCAGGCGCATAATAATGATTGCAAAAACCGACATTTTTGACAACATCTGTACCAAGTCCAGAGCTGCGTCACAAAGATAAGGAAGCCCTTGCACCAGGTGGTCTGCCCACTGCATGGATTCAGGCGAATCTACGCCGCCCCGAGCCTCACTCCACTTCATCGCACACTCCGTGAGCGACTGAGCTACCATGACTGACGCCAAGGCCGGTTGCATTGCTGCCCACGCCACCAAAAAGAGTGCCTTGGACACTGCTTCCGTCCGCCTATCGGCCGGGTCCCTAAAGGAGGGAGACCCCTCCAGGTGAATAGTTGTCGCCTTGTTCAGGTGGGCCACTGGCGGATCCACTGCGGGGGAGACTCATTTCTGTAACAGGCTGTCCTCAAAGGGATAGCGCACAGAAAAACGTTCCGGCAGGGTAAAGGAATTTAGTGGATGTTATCATTCCTTATACACATACCGGTACAGCACCTGGTATTCCCAGGTGGTCTCCCATCCAGGTACTAACCAGTACTAACCAGGCCCGACCCTGCTTAGCTTCCGAGATCAGACGAGATTGGGGGCATTCAGGGTGGTGTGGCCGTAGGCTCAAAATACTGGAGGTAGGGCAACACCCTAGGAGCACAAGAGAGCTTCTGAGACCCAAACGTATAGGCAGACACCTGTGCCTCTCCAGCCTGATCCAGGTGCAGTGAATTGCGGACAGCCACGACCATGGCGCCCACCAGCGCCCTTTCGCGCTCCACCGTGGCCCCCTGGTCCTCCTCCCCATCCGAAGGCTCCAACTCTCCGTCTGAGAGCTCCACAGGGGTCCCCGTGACCCCAGAGCCCCCTTCTGGTTCTTCAGAGGATTGTGGGGGAGGGGGGCGCTTTTTGGGGCCCCCCCTACACCGGTCCGATTCCCCCCGGGCGAAAAACTCCTCCAAGATTGCGGTAAACTGATCTAGGGGAACCAGAGGTCCCAGCGCGGCCTGTGCTTCTGTAGACCCCTCCGGAGAAGCAACTGTCGGTTCAGCCGCCATTGCGCCACCGCCAGGACACTTTGAGGCCTACCAGCTATCACCCCCACAGTGCCACGCCCTGCAGAGCCTCAGGACTGCCCAGTAGGACCCAGCACCACCGCTCCTGCACCCCAGGGAGAAAACCAGCAATACTTGCGGAACCCTGTGCCACTGTGCTTTAAAAGAGGCTGCCACTGTCTGCCAATGCCACCGATTGCTGTGCCGCTGCTGCTGAGCTGCCGATGCTGCTGCGTTCCCGGAAGAAGGAACGGCGCCAAAAGCACATGTAAAGTTCCACACAGGGAGACTAACCAAAAATGGCCACCACAGACACTAGAGGCCAAAACTCCTCCAAAATGGCCGCGACCACGGCAAAATGGCGACAGCCACCGACTCCTGGAAAATAGCGGCCGACACCGCCAAAATGGCAGCAGCAAGCGATCATCAGTGCGAGCGGACTAGACATCAGGTGAGCGTGCGGAAGAGAGAGAAGGTTAGGGACCAGTGCACCTGAACCCCCCACTGGGACGGGCACCGCTAGTTGCCCCCCCTCTGCCACCAGGGGGGAGGGGGGGTGTCACTCACCCATCCAGATGGGCGTAGCGGGTAGCCACCCGGTGCAGACCTTCCTGCCCCCAGAAGGGGAAGGATGCTGCCGGCCAAGCAACTCCTGGAGCAGGCCACAGCCTGGATGCTGGGTACGCAGGTGGGGCATTTAACCCACCGGCCGCCCGCACGGAACAGGCAGGATGCGGCAGACCCCGCCATAGCTAAGGGGGGCTCGCATCCGTCGGCCATGCTCGGGAGATGGCAGGACAATGTACATCCGCGTGGTCCCCAGTCGGCTACTTGATTGCAGTCTTCATCAGAAAGCTTGTGCAAAATGAAAAAGACAAAAAAGAAAAAAAAAACTTTTAGGGGAACCGCAGTTCCCAGCACTAGGCAGAAGAAAACTGATATGCTATGCAGGGCTGAGGGGATATGTGCTGAGTAAGGACGGCCCCCTGGGAGGGGCCAGCTTTGCTTTCTGAATTTTTGTTCTGCCTAGTCTACTCCTAGTAAAAGGTACATAACCCACGTGTTATGAATAGAGGCTGCGTCTGTCAATGAACGTAAGAGAAAACTGCGTTGCTGAGCAGGGCAGGAGGGGGTTATGCCAAGTGAGGCCTGCCCCCTGGGAGGGGCTGTGTCTGCTTTTAGCTGAACTGCGTTCTGCCTAGTCCACTCCTAGTGAAAGGTGCATAAACCCCACATGTCAATAATAAGAAGCTACGTTTGTCAATGAACGAAAGAGAAATAAATCACCTCCAACGTTGGGGGTCCTACTTGTGTGGATGTTGCTGCATTATGCAAAACTATTAGAATAGTTTTTACATTTTAGAATAGGGTGCCTTTAGACTGTCCATAATTTTTTAAAGGGTGCCTAGAATGAAAAAAGGTTGAGAAACACTGGTTCAGGGTATAAAACAAAATATGTGCCTATACACACACAAATAAAAAAAAGGAGAGAGGAGAGAGAACATCTTGTAAATTGAGAAGGATTAGGTTGGTATAGTCATTTTGAAGAGAGGGGAGTTGTAACATAGTTGGTGCATTGTTGCGCAAAACCCTCCCCTGCAATCCAGTCTATGAATTATTTGGGCTGGGGCTCCCAATAATTACCTATTGTTGAAGACAGTTGGCCACGTCTAATCCCAGACACAAATAACGGGATTTTTTTTAACTTAACGTAAAATCCCTTTCTCTGAGTTCGTCGACAGGCACAGCGATTCTAGGACTAAGTGGGTTATGCTGTCTCTTATCAGGAGTTACTAGGCAGAATAGGCAGCTCTAACTGAGACAGCCCCTTCCAGGGTGCGGTTCCCACTGGCAGATAACCCCACACCCAGCTCTGCTAGCTCAGTTCGTAACTAGCAGTGCAACCACAAGAGGGGTGGGTGCTGTGCCTGTCGACAAACTCAGAGAAAGGAAAAAAAGGGATTTTATTATAACTTACCGTAAAATCCTTTTCTCTGAGTTCACTGACAGACGCAGCTCTTCTTAAATGACACGTGGGTTTTATGTCGTCCTATCAGGAGTGACTAGGCAAAACAGATGCAAAAGCATCAGGGATAGGCTGGCCCCTCCCATGGGGGCCGTCCTCACCTGAGCCTATAAAACCCCCTGCTGGCCAATAGCATTCAGTTTGTCACAAGCAGTGCAACAAAAAAACCAGAGGGGTGGGAGCTGCGTCTGTCAGTGAACTCAGAGAAAAGGATTTTACGGTAAGTTATAATAAAATCCCTTTTTCTCTTACGTTCACTGACAGACGCAGCTCTTCTTAAATGACACGTGGGGACGTCCCAAAGCAGTGCCAAAAACTAGAGGGGTGGGCAAAAAACAACAACAACTGTACCCAACAGAACCCTCTCAGGGAGTGCCAGACGCACTCACACCGCTGCTCGCAAAACTTTGCGGCCAAAAGCAGCATCCGCAGATGCAGACACATCAACTTTGTAAAACTTAGTAAACGTGTGCACTGAGGCCCAAGTGGCCGCTTTGCACACCTGAGACACCGAAGCCTGGTGCCTGAACGCCCAGGAGGTGCTGACCGACCTGGTGGAATGAGCCGTGACCGGAAAAGGGGGAACCTTGCCCCGAAGCTCATACGCATGGGTCACGGTCTGTCTAATCCAAGGGGAAATGGTAGCCGACGAGGCTGCCGAACCCGGTTTGGAGCCCCCGGGTAACACAAACAACGAGTCATACTTCCGAAAGGAAGCTGTAGCACTCAAATAAACCCGCAGGGCCCTCACCACATCCAAAGAGTGTAACTCAAATTACTTACAATGTTTTGGGTGAGGACATAATGAAGGAAGGACAATATCCTCATTCAAATGAAAAGAAGAGACCACCTTCGGAAGAAAGGAAGGTGGAAGTCGCAACACCGCCTTGTCATTATGAGGAATCAAGTACGGGGACTTGCAGGACAAGGCAGCCAATTCCGATACCCGCCGCACGGATGTGACAGCCACTAAGAAGGTAACCTTCTGCGACAAAAGGGACAAGAGAATGTCCTTAATCTTCTCATACGGTGGTTTCTGTAAAACAGAGAGCACCAGATTCAAATCCCACGGCGCCAGAGGCGGCCGAAACTGGGGAGCCACATGACGTACACCCTGTACAAATGTGCGGATCAGCGAATGGGAAGCCAAAGGTCTCTGAAAAAGGACCGCAAAGGCCGAAATCTGGCCCTTGAGCGTACTCAATGCCAGGCTCTTGTCCAGTCCCTGTTGCAGAAAAGTCAGCACCCTGGACACCAAATAAGAGCGAGGGTTCCAACCCCCCGCTTCGCACCATGCAATATAGGCTTTCCAGGTCCTGTGATAAATTTTGCGCGAAGTGCACTTACGTGCCATAAGCATAGTAGGGATTACAGAGTCAGCGACTCCCCGATCCCTCAATACCTGGGCCTCAATAGCCAAGCCATCAAAGCCAGCGAGGGTAAAGCAGGGTGCAAGATGGGACCTTGGGATAGCAGGTCTTCGCGAAGCGGAAGCCGCCAAGGGGCGTCCGCCACCATCCGAACCAGATCGGCGTACCAAGTGCGCCGAGGCCAATTGGGAGCGACCAGGATCGTCGGAATACCCTCCGCAGCTATCCTGCGCAGAACCCGAGGCAAAAGCTTCAGGGGAGGGAAGAGGTATATTAACCGTTACCGACCCCAAGGAGCCACCAGCGCGTCCGTGGCGACCGCCAACGGATCTCTTGTTCTGCACACGAAGGTCTCGACCTTGTGATTGAACCTGGACGCCATGAGGTCTACCTCTGGTGTGCCCCACTTGCAGCAAATCTGGCGAAACACCTCCGGATGCAGGGACCATTCCCCCTGGTCCAGTGTCTGGCGACTGAGAAAGTCCGCCTGCCAGTTCTCCACTCCCGGAATGTAAATTGTGGAGAGCGCCGGGACATGTTGCTCCGCCCAGCGGAGAATCAGAGCAGCCTCTGCAGCTGCCGCGGAACTCCTTGTCCTTCCTTGATGGTTCACATACGCCACAGCTGTGGCATTGTCCGACTGAACCCGGACAGGGAGGCCATGCAGCCTTGTCGACCAACGAGACAAGCAAAGCCTGATCGCTCTCAGTTCCAACACATTTATCAGAAGTCGAGCTTCCTGAGCTGACCAACGGCCCTGAGCAGACAACTGACCCAACACCCCTCCCCAGCCCGTCAGGCTGGCATCCGTCGTTACAATCGACCAGTTGAGGGGAAGAAAAGACTTTCCCAGAGTCAGTGCTGGAGCCTGGAGCCACCAAGTCAGTCTGTCCAGAGAAAGTCTGTCCAGAGAAAGGGGAGATTTGTCCCACCTTGACAGAATCACCTTCTGCAGGAGCCGAGTGTGACTCTGGGCGTAAGGTATCGCCTCGAAGGACGAAACCATGAGTCCCAACACCCGCATGCAGAATCTTAGGGAGGACCCCCGGCGCGACAGTAGGGTCCGAACCGCCGCTTGCAGCCCCAATAGCTTGTTGGGAGACAAGAACACCTTCGCCTGCACCGTGTCTACAATCAGACCGAGGTATTCCAGGCGACATGAGGGGGCTATCTCTGTCTTAGCAGTGCTAGGACCGGTGCCAAGACCTTGGTGAACACCCTGGGAGCCGAGGCCAGACCGAACGGTAGGGCCACAAACTGGTAGTGCAGGTCTCCCACTGTGAAACGCAGAAAAACGCTGGTGTCTTTGGCAGATGGGAACGTGCAGATAGGTGTCCAGGGATGCCAAGAATTCCCCTTGATGCAGGGCGGCAACGACGAATGGACTCCATCTTGAACTTCTGTGCTTTGACAAAGCAGTTCAGAGCTTTGAGATCCAGAATCGGCCTGACCACGCCCTTTTTGGGCACCACAAAGAGGTTTGAGTAAAAACCGCAGAACCTCTCCTCCAGTGGAACTGGCACCACGACGCCCATGTCCGCGAGGGACTGGACCGCGCTTAACAGTTCCTCCAGATGCCCCTGCGGAAGTCTTAGGTTTGAGGGAAAGAACCTGTCTGGGGGCAGAGCTTTGAACTCTATCCGGCAACCGGTGGACACCACATCCAGGACCCACCGATCGGAGATGTGAGCTGTCCAGCAGTCCGCAAACTCCAATAACCGGCCCCCCACCCGAGATATGGGTGGGGGCAACCCGTCACGCTGAGGAGGGCTTATCCTCCGCTTTACCGGGCTTTTGTTGCCAGGTTCTCTTACCAGACCCAGCCGGGGCCTTACCGGACTTGGAACCCGCCCCGGCTGTACCTGAGGCACGAAAAAACTTTTTCTGCCCAGAAAAAGAGGGGCCCTGTAGTTGGCGAAAGTCCCGCCGTTTTGGTTCCGGAAGAAAGAGACTCTTCCCCCCCGTGAAATCTTTAATGATTTCGTCCAGCTGTGGACCAAACAAACGACCCCCCTGGAAGGGAATGTCAGTGAGGCGTTTCTTAGACGCCTGATCACCCGACCAAGACCTCAGCCACAACACCCGTCCGATGATTATAGCAAAAGCTGAAATTTTGGACAGCATGGGCATGATGTCCAGCAGGGAGTCGCACAGATAATGGAGGCCTTCCACCACGTGTTGCACCTTATGCAACTCATTCCTTGCACAATTGCAACGCCAATTTTTGCACACTGAGGAGAGGCACTCAAAAAGAGACTGCGCTGACATTGCTGAGGCCAGAGCTGGCCGCATAGCAAAACCTGCTACCTGAAAAATAGCCTTAGACACCATTTCCGTGCGACGATCCGCCGCGTCCTTAAAAGAGGGCGAACCCTCCACAGGAAGGGTGGTAGCCTTATTTAAACGGGCCACCGGTCGGTCCACCGAAGGGGAAGCCCACCGCTTAAGGAAAGCATCCTCAAAGGGATAGCACACTGCAAAAAGCCCCGCTCAAAAAATTGATCATAGGGAAAAGCCCTAGGAGACTTAGGAGGCCTCATAGACCCACAGACATAAGTGGAAGTCTGCGCCTCCTCAGACTGAGCAAGGCACAGAGCCTGGCGAATGTCAGCAATTAGCGCCACTACAATTGCCTTGTCGCGCGCCACTGAGGCCCGCTGGTCCTCTTCAGTATCTGAGAGGGCCAATTCGCCATCAGAGAGTTCCACGGGGGTCCCCGTGGCAACCGAGGCGACTTCATGATCGGAATCCTTGCCTGAGGAGACATGTGGGGCCAAGCGCTTAGCGGGGGACACAAGGCCCGGATCAGTAACCTTTGGAATAAATTCCCCAAAAAGAGCCCGCAAGAGGTCCAAAGTGACCGCAGGGGCTTGTGCGGAGCGTTGCTCAGCCGGCTCCAAATCAGAGGGCGCTGCAGGGTCCATAGCCGCCGCATCGCCGTCCCCAGACATAGGCCTGAATGGGACGCCCCACGTATCACCACCGCCACCCAAGACCACCCAGGGAGCCTGGGAGGACAAGCCCACCTAAATCCACACCCCAAGGAGCTAGCCAAACCTGCTGCTTCTAGCCCTGTAGCCTGTCAGCGCTGTGAGATAAAAAAGGCGCGCCTGAGGACTGTACCACACATGCAGCTGCCGCTTCTCTGAGGAGAAATCGTGCAGTTACACAGAGTGTAATACCAAAACCCGCCACCGGGGAGAAAATGGCGCTCGCACAGCAACGAACGTTCCCCAGTGGGAACACCGGTACAGGCCTCAGGGCCCTCAATAACACAAACGCGACGCCGCGCGAACGCGGCAGACCAGAGGGGGGGCCGTGGGGTGGGGGGAGCAACGCAATAAGTAGGTGCCCCCCTGACAGGGAAAAAAGCTACCGCTAAAATAAAAAACTGCCCCGGATGTCGCCCCCCCCCCACGCCCTAAGGGCGGAGGAGGGGTCCACTCACCAGTCCGACGGGCGTTGCGGGTAGCCACCCGAAGCAGACTTTCCCCCCTTGTCCCGGGAAGGATTGCTGCTGGCCAAGGCCACTGGAAAGGCAAAAGCCAGACATTGGGCACAAGTGGCAACAGCCACAGGCCGCCCGCACGGAATGGGCCCTGAGCGACGCAGCCCTGTCATTTTAGGGTAGGTCGCCAGGAGGTGGCCGGGCAGGGCAAAGCTTTGGATTCGTGATATCCTAAGGCACGCCCGCCGGACACCGACAACGGTGAACACGGGTTACAGACCGAAAACGGAAAGGTCACCGGAACCGGTCGTCGTTAGGAAGGGCCCTGTTCCCCCCTTTCAGACGAAGCCCACCGATGGGCGTTGCGGGCAGCCTGACCACTCACCTGGGGAGGAGGCGGGAATCCCGCACCCCCCCCCCGCTGTAGGCCCCGTCAAAAAATAAAATCGCCATCGAAAAAAGGGACAGTCCCCCCGTGGATGAATAACGCAACGAG
>BLSH010276656.1:16547-32923 GCA_018402905.1 Glandirana rugosa | reverse complement strand
CAACCACTTTAAGGCAGATTCCCATGTGCTGTGAAATTAAGAGCTTCGCTAGCGGTTCAGACTGGCAAGGGTCTTCTGTGCTGTAGAATGGGGGGGGGGGTATGGCTTACCAAATACTGTTAGTTTCATTCAGGCAAGACAGCTGCCTGCATACTACCTGTCTACCTGGTGAAGAATCAGTGCTTCTATTTGCCCTACATATGGACTCATTTTGTTCCTTTTTTTTTTCTTATATACCCATGCATGCCGCATAAGAAATTTTCTGCAATACATCAATTTTTATATATTTAGAAACAGGAGCTCTGAACTCTTGCATACAGACTTTTCAACATGCTCATTTTTCTTGTTAAACTACTCATTTATGGTATATAATTGTGCTAAAAGATTGTAAAGTTTCCACTAATCTTTATTGACTTAAAACTAACCAGCATGAAAAGTATGAACACTCCTGTGCAATGATCAAACTAAAGTGAACCTAACCTGACCTAAACCCTTCCAAAAGGTCCCAATGCTGATGTGCAAAGGATCACTTCCTGTCATTCAACTGACAAAGGCCAAAAAAATGCAATGGGCAGTAGAGGCTCTTTGACATTTGTAGAATTAAAAGGCCCATGTACTGCCTTAGTCATAGGATCTTGCAGTTGGGCACACTGGTGGGGCATTTACAGGGTTAAAAAAACAGGTGGCAAGGAAGCAACAGTCCCCTCCTCATTGTCTGTTAAATGTCCCTGAAAAGCTTTCCGAATTAAAAATCACTTTTAGAGACTTGGCAGCTGAGACACTAAACTTGGCTTTACACTGCCTTTGAAATAAGCCCATTGGGCTTCAATTTTAAAATGTGACATAGCAATTTACAGAAGAGTAAAGCTTAAAAAATAAATAATAAAAAAAAAACCCAAAAAAAAAAAAAAAACAGACAGACATACTTGCGCTCTTCTGCCGTTTCATTCACTCTTGGGTATTTGGCAACAATGGAAGGTCGCTGATGGCTGGGCAAGATGCTTACAGGGCCAATTGTTACTCTTTTCTTGCTCTGCATACCAGCCAAGTCTAAACCCTTTTTCTGACCTTCAGGCTCTTGTGGCACATTTGCTCCCAGTGACTTCTTGTGGTTAAGCAAGTGGGTGGTTCTTCTAATGGTCACGTGTGAAACTTTGCTCTTGGTAACGGCAGTACTTGATGCCTTTGTCTGTGATGTTGTTGTTGGGATAACATGGGTAGCTCTTCTCGTGGTCCCAGGTTGGGCTTTGCTCTTGATAGTTGTAGTAGATGTCTTGACTTGTGATGTCACTGGCGGAACTTTTGGCTTTGGTTTCACGTCATTGACAGAAGATGGCTTTACTATTGGCTTCCTAGTAGTAGATATATTTGGCTTGGTTGCTGCTCTTTGCATAACGGTTTTACGTTCTGGGGCTGCACTTTTATCGCTTGTGGTTTCAGGCTTCCTAAAAGAATTGATCTTGGACTGCACAATTTTGCCACGATAAGCTCCAAGAACAGGCTTAACTGCCGGCTTCTGTTCTGCTTTAGCAGATTCCTCTTTTTGATTTCCATCCTTTAGCTCTTTCTCTTTTAGAGTTTTTGTTTTCATAAAAGACTGGCTTAATGTCCTAGTTTTGCCATCTTTATTCACCATTGGTCGGAGGTTTTCTTTATTAATGGGTTTACTCTAGAAAGAAGCAAAAATAAATAAATATGGAATTACATACATCAAACCACCAAAGCCACCTTACCAATACTACAGCAAGCATAGAATACACTGTATAGGGATATACTGAGAAAGCAGAGGCTAGTAACAGCATTTAGAACCGTTCCTCACCTGGGGTGACAGCATATCATGGAAGATGGCGTTTGGGGATGAGTTTTGGATGGAGTTGTTCTCAGAAAAACTGTCCACACAGGTGTTTCCTCTACAAAATAGGCTACCTCAAACACTTACCGTTTTTTGGTCCAGTGCTTTCACTGCTGCAGACTTTTTCAGCGGAACTTTATTGGAACGCTCCATCAAAGGAGACCTTTTGAAGAGAATACACACACCATTACAAATTTCATTTAGAAATGCCTACTTTCCATATGTGTATTTTTAAAAAATAATTCTAAAGTACTATGCCAAAGTTTTAATGTGCTTTAGCTTAATTGCTTAATTATCTACAACCCCAACTCCAAATTTTTAGCGCATCCAAAGTAGAAGCACATGCATTACAATGGATAGACAGAGGACAGGTAAGCCTGTAGAGAGCCCACCCCTTCTTAAAAGGCACAGGGGCACACTGGACACCCAGCATATAGAACAATGGCAGCAAAGGTGTCCAATGTGTCCCTTCACCAGTATTCCAATATTTTTATAGTTGTTTAATAACCACAAAGGTGCATAAAACAGAGTTTTATGAAATCAATATTTGGCTTTACAAACAGCATTAGTTCTCCTGGATACACAGTTTAAAAGTGACACTAAACAATATCCTCATGCTCCAAAAATAATCCATATATATTCCACTACTATAGGGGATAATTTACTAAACATTAGAGAGTGCAAAATTTGGTGCAGCTCTGCAGAGAAACCAATCAGTTTAATTGAACAAGCTGAAGTTAGAAGACAATTGGCTACCATGCACAGCTGCATCATATTTTGCACTCTGCAATTTTAGTAAATCAACCCCTTAATGTTCCTCAAACCTATTTTTTATGAGATAATTTGTGTTTTTTCAGCCTTCTTTAGGTTTGCGTTTCTCAGCCTCACTTCCATTTGTTTGGAACATGCAGTGCACTTACTTGCGGTCCCTTGTGTATATATACAAAGGCACTTTGAGTTAAAGAAAAAGTAAACCCTGATGTAAACCACCTGCAATGTAGAAGCATAATAGGCTAGTATGCATTGCATACTTGCCTATTATGTGCCACTTACCTGTCATCGACGGCTGCGCAGTCCCCGCAGTAGGAAGCGCTCATCTTCGCCGCTCTTCCTTCTGGGGTTGTGACTGGCCAGAGTCGCGTGACGTCGCGCATGCGCACGGGAGCCACCAATAGCGGCACGGAGGCCGCTTCTTGCGCATGTGTCGGATGACGTTGACACATGCCAGTATAGAGTATATCTCCTAAACCGTACAGGGAACCTACAGGTGAGCCAATGTATTGTAATAATGCGGCTGGTCGGGTGCTCTGTTATCCTGGGTGCACCTCATTTGACTTGCACCCACTCGTGCACCTTGTACGCACCCTAGGGTATGCGCAGCAGTGTGATCTGTGACCCACTGTGGTCACAGTGGACCATAGATTATATCAGGCAGCTGTGTGCGGCCCTGATACCATGTGATCTCTGTGACCAATCACATGTCAGTTGTAAACAAGGGCTCCCATTCATAGCCATTGTGTACTACTGTGATCCGATTGGGCACAGTGATCACATGGTACAGGGCCAATCACAGCACACCTGTACAGTGCAATGGCTGTAGCCAAACACAGCTATCATAATTGTACACAATGGCAAATGAATGGATGCCACAACGTAAAAAGAATTGCTTATACAGTGATGATTACTGTAATAACCAATCAGTAAAAAATTTTTTTTAAAAAACCCTCACCTCCCCAGAGCAGTACAGTGTCATTAGAAAGAGCACCACATAAATCCCAATCCACGGAGATTAAGTGCTCATAATGGGGCAAGTGATGTCACTAGCAGCAATGCTTACCCAGGGCATGCCATATAGATGGACTTGGAAATGCTTGTCATTGAACTTGGGTTCCCAAACATACTGTACAGTATAAGACTACTTACCTGATCTCATTCGGTTTCTCAAACCTCTTGGATTTCAGAGGGGCCATTTTTCTAGAGAAGTCGTCCTCTGGAAGCTTTTTCCTTGGCTCTAGTTTAGAGAAAACAAGAAAAATATTAATCTGACAGAAGCCCTAAGCTGGTCAGAAACCAGAAGAATTTCATTCAACATTTTTCCATTTTAAGATTATTTGTTTTTCTAATGGTTACGAGTCAAATCAATTTTAGTTTTTGATCACAGTAATGAGACAATTCTAAATATAGGTAACATGCAGCAGTGTTCATGTGCCTTATAAAAATAAAATAAAAATGCCAGACACAAACTAAGCTGGCCATATACTATACAATTTTCTTGTTCAATTTCCTCTAGGTTTCCCTTCAACTATATAGTGCAAGTGCCTGCCGGATTACATATAAATTGAAAGTGTTTAGGTTTGGCCTCATGTTATATGGTTTTGGTAAATCTAAAAAGGAACATTAGAAGGATAAGAGACCGCAGCTCCAGGTGAGTGTATGGGTTCAGCTGCTCCCAAATGTGTATCCTGCAGAATGCGGTGAGGTGCACGCCCTGTCACTGCCAGAAAGATTGTGAGAAGAAAAATCCAAAATATCAGCACACTCACCGATAAAACACAGATTCTTTAAATGAAAATAGGAGCAAAAAATGGGGGATACAAGCTGGGGGGGGGGGGGGAGACAAGGTTGATGCATTTCACACTTCCAAGAGTGCTTTGTCAAAACCATGGAACCTGCGTTTTATTGGTGAGTGTGCTGCCATTCCGGATTTTTCTTCTCATAAAAAGGAACATTGTATAATGTATGAGCAGCCTAAGCTGTAGTACTGATAAGCGAGACACTGGAAAGAGAATAGCAATCACATAATTGCGCTGGAGTTTTTGTTGGTGTTCAGTCGTTGATGTGAATGTAGCCTTAAGCCTGGATTCACAGTGCTGCGGGAATGAAATAGTGCACGTTCAGCTTAACTCGCACGATTTCATTCCCGCATATCAGTCCAATGATTTCAGAGACATCTGTGCGGTTTCCTGCACAAATGGCTATTGAAATCACACCTGAAAATCGCCAAAAGTAGTAATGAAACTACTTTTGGGAATCGGTGCAGTGCCGCAAAGTCGACGTTGCACCGATTCGGACAGTGCCATTGCAGACAAAAAGCCGCCGATTTGACACGTCAAATCGCATCAATGTGAACCTAGGCTTAGAGGAAGTCAGGACACATTGCCACATTTTTCAATACACAGGTAAACACCTACGCATGCACAGATGGGTTGAAGTTCTCTGCCAGGACCCAAAAGCTGGGCAGAGCCCTTCAGAACATCAGCATGCGCGTTATAAGGGCAGCGTCTTTAGAAACAGACTCCTAGGTGTCACTATTCCTAAGGAACAGGAGCTCACCAGAGTCAGTGGGTTCAATCACCAACATAAACCAGCAGGCCAATAGTGATCAGTGCTGGGAGCTGACCACAGGATTGTGCCATATATTATTATAAAGCTCAAAGAAGCACCAGAGGTGGGAAAAGGGAAAGCAAACATCCTGTCCACACCTATTGTACATTCTGTATGGTATTACACTGTCCATAGACAAATGAAAACCCAGCTGGCTCAGCAGGGACCAGCTGAATTTCGATCCATCTATGGCTACTCCCACTCAAGAGAAGTCAATCTAATGATCGACTGTTGAAAAACGTATCAATCAATGGCTTGCGGCCAATCATCTGCAGCCATGGATCAGTGTATTCTGACAGCGGAGGAGTCCCACTGTCAGAATACAATAGTACAACAGGAAGGATTCATCCAACTCACTTGTATAGATGGGGGGCTTACTGGCTGATCAAAATAAAGTAACCATCTACAGCCAGCCTTAGGTTTCATGCCAAAGCTGTAAGAGGGTGTACAGCATGTATTGAGCATAAATAGCCAGTGTATGGAGCCATGGCTGCATCGTACATCCCACTGCGATGAATGGCAGTATGCAGAAACCCATGCATACGCACAAATGCTTACCTGAGCCCCCTCTTGATTCAGCGATGTCCACAAGAGCCTCGCCTCTCCGGAGATTTGCACTCCTGATTGGCTTTTGGCAGCAGTGGGAGCCATTAGCTTCTGCTGTTGTCAATCGCAGGCAGTAAGCCAATCAAGAGTGCGAGACCCCGGCAAGGGGGGGCGAGGCCGAGCCATGGCTCCGTTTGAGCGCATGGACACACAGACCTGCTGCTTTGGAGTGCGCCTGCTCGGGTGCCCCCACAGCAAGCAGCTTGCTGTGGAGGCACCCAGCAGGATGGAGGGACCAGGAGTGCTTGCGTGGGACACAAGAAGAGGAGGATCAGGGCTGCTTTGTGTAAAACCAACTGCACAGAGCAGGTAAGTAGGAGACGTTTGTTATTTAAAAAAACAAAAAAAACAAAAACACACACGGCTTTAAAGTTTTTGGCAACCAAAAAAAAAAAAAAAAAAAAAGATCCTGCTCCTTTAACCACTTCAGTACCAGGCACTTAGAACACTTCCCTACCAGACCAGCTTTCAGTGCTGTTGCGCTTTGAATGACAATTGCGTGGTCGTGAGACGCTGTACCCAAACAATTTTTTTAAATCATTTTGCTCCCACAAATAGAGCTTTCTTTTGGTGACATTTGATCACCCCTGCGGTTTTTATTTTTTTTGCGCTATAAAACAGAAAAAAAGACAGAAAACCGAAAAAATAAAAATAAAAAAGTTTCTCAGTTTCGGTCACAAAACTTTGTAAATAAGTACATTTTCTCCATCACTGATGGGCACTGATGAGGCTACACTAATGGGCACATATATGCAGCACTGACGAGCACTCCGAGGGCACTGGTGGGCAGCAGATGACAGGTGCACTAATAGGGGCACATTCCCTGGTGGTCTAGGGTGGCATCTGAAGTTTGCACTGAGTGCCATCCATGTTGGACACTGTGCCCCTTACCTGGTAAACTAGGGTGGGCACATCCCTGGTGGTTCTTGGGCAGGCTCTCTGGTGGTCTAGGGTGGCAATCCTAGGGGGGCTGCTCTGATAAGCAACCAGCACAGACCCCCCCTGTCAGGAGAGCAGCCGATCGGCTCTCCACTACTTGCGTCTGCAGACGCGAGTAGTGGAAAAGCCGATAAACGGCTTTTCCTGTTTACACTGGGATCAGCCGTGATTGGTCACGGCTGATCACATGGTAAAAAGCTTCCGATGGAAGCTCTGTACCGAGGTCGGTAACGCGGTGGGTCAGAATGACCCACGCACGCTGGCATGTTATCCTGCTGGACGTCATATGACGCCAAGTCAGGATAACTGAACCATTTCCCAGCCATCATTCTTCATATGGTGGTAGGGAAGTGGTTAAAGTGGTTGTAAACTCTAGTGACAAGTAAAAAAAAAAAAAAAAAAAAAAAAAAAAAAACGCAGCAAAACAAAGGCATGAAATACTTACCTTGGAACGAAGCTGTTGCAGCAGTCCCCGCACACCGCTGTTACCGGCGACATGCTTCTTCCGGGTTCGGCGGCTCCAGCCAATCACAGCGCGGGTTCCAGTGATGCGATTGGCCGGAGCCACGCTGACCTTGCATGTGTGCGGGAGCCATCGTTAGGGGCACACTTAGTAAAGAAATGGCAGTCGTGCTGTTTCTTCACTGCGCATGTGCCGATGACGTTGGCAGCAGCGCATTTACTGAATATCTCCTAAACGTTGCAAGTTTAGCAGATATTCTCAGAACCTACAGGTAAGCCTTATTATAGGCTTACCTGTAGGTTAAAGTGGTTGTAGTGAGTACCACAACCACTTTAATCACAGCCAAGATTGCAATCATATCATCGGCTGGCTTTCTCCTTTCCTCCTCTGACAGATGCAGTGGGAGGGGCCGAGATTCCCCTGCTGACGGGGAGGAGGAGAGAGCTGGCCGTTCATATGACACAGGAGCTCTGAGACATTGATGAGGGAGGGAGGGGGAGTGTAAAACTTTCTCTGCTGTGTGAAGGAGATAAGCAAATTGCTTGTCACTCACAGAGCAAGGGGCAGATCACTGTGTATTTCCCTGTTAGTCTGACTTCCTCTTCCTGAAAAAAGATAAGCTCATTACTCACAGTTGGATTAACTCTTTGTGGCAAGACTGGGCACAGATGATATGACATGCTATACTCTACCAGGATGAATTATTAATTAAATTGTATTTTTTCGGGATTACATCCACTTTAATGTCACCGTAACCACTTGCTTACTGGGCACTTAAACCCCCCTCCTGCCCAGACCAAATTTTCAGCTTTGAGCGCTGTCGTACCCAAACAAAATTTTTATCATTTTTTTCCCTACAAATAGAGCTTTCTTTTGGTGGCATTTGATCACCTCTGCGGTTTTTTATTTTTGCGCTATAAACAAAAAAACCCAAAAATTTTGAAAAAAAAATTATTTGTGCTATAGACAAAGAGCGGCAATTTTGAAAAAAAAAGAACACTTTTTTTTTTTTTACTATAATATATATATATATATATTTAAAAAAATGTATTCATCAGTTTAGGCCAATCTATATTCTCCTACATATTTTTGGTATATAAGCGTATATTGATCGGGTTGCGCAAAAGTTATGGCGTCCGCAAACTATGGGAATTGATTTATGGCGTTATTATTTTTTATACTGGTAATGTCGGCAATCTGCCATTTTTGTTAGTTATCAGGACTGCGATATTGCGGTGGACAGATCTGACATTTTTGACACTTTTTTGGGACCATTGACATTTATACAGCGATCAGATTTAAAAATAGCCACTGATTACTGTATAAATGTCACTAGCAGGAAAAGGGTTAACACTAAGGGGGGACCAAAGGGTTAAATGTGTGTTCCCTCACTGTGTTCTAACTGTGTGGGGGTTGGGCTGGCCAGGACATAACATATCTCACTAATCCCGATGACAGGGATCAGTGTTATGTCCCCTGATAGAACGGGGAACCGCTGTGTTTACATCGGCGGTTCCCCGTTCTGCCTCTGTATTAGGCGATCGTGGGTTGCCGGCGGCTGTGAGGGCACTCGCAAAGGGGCGAACGTCCACCCGGCAATTAAAGTCCACGCTGTAGCCATCTTTTGGCTAGATCGCGAATCTGTAGTGGTTAAAGAACATGTTATCCCAACACTTCATATTCCTGATACGTGCCTGCTGTTCCATGTGCTTGTATGAGAAAATATCCTGTTCTCTTTGTATTGCTTCCTTTGTGTGAAATCCCTGGAGTTCCTGCCAGTCCCTCTGCTTTCCTGACCACACTAAGCAGGAGAGCACACTGTGGTCAGTTCTCTAGCTATGCTGAGACCTCCATGTGCTCTCCTCCAATGATCAATTTGCCCTGAACCCCCACCCCCGCAAAGCCATTCACTGGGAAGACCAATATGCTGCTGTTCCTTCTCCCCCAGTTCTCTGAGCTCCTTATGAAGGCCTCATGCACAATAGACGTAGATTCTGCTGCTCCTAGGAGCATTTCCCCTCCATCCCAGCATGTTAGCCTATGTGTCCATGCACACATAGGCTTTTAGAGGAGTTTAGAAGCAGAAAGAAAACTCACTGCCAGTGCGTCCAGGAGCAGAAAAAAAAAATAAAAAATAATAATATGGATCGATGCGCCTAATCGTGTCCAAACTCTGGGCAGGTTTAGCGCTTCAGCATTAAAGCGGAACTTTACCCACAACAACTTGCTAAAAATAGGAACATACATTCCACATTAATAATTATGCTACCAAAATGTGTGTGCTGTAAATTCCCTTCAGCATCGTGCATGTTTCTTTTTGCTGGAGGCCGCCATTTTTCTGAAGCCCAGAACAGCAGTAAATCATACAGTGGGGAACTAAACCCATCAATTTAAAGGTTTAACCACTTTAAGACCGAGCCTCTTTTTGGAGTTTGGAGGTTATCAGTTAAAAACAGTTTTTTTTTGCTATAAAATTACTTAGAACCCCCAAACATTATATATATTTTTTTTCTAAGACCCTAGAGAATAAAATAGCGGCCATTGCAAAACTTTATGTCACACCGTATTTGCGCAGCGGTCTTAAAAGCGCGATTTTTTTTGAAGAAATTCAGTTTTTTTAGTTAAAAAATAAGACAACAGTAAAGTTAGGTCAATTTTTTGCCATATTGTGAAAGATAATGTTACGCCGAGTAAAATGATACCCAACATGTCATGCTTCAAAATTGCGTCCGCTCGCGGAATGGCGACAAACTTTGCAACATAAAAATCTCCATTGGCGACGTTTAAAAAATTCTACAGGTTAGCATTTTTGCGTTACAGAGGAGGTCTAGGGCTAGAATTATTGCTTTCACTCTAACGATCGCGGCGATACCTCACATGTGTGGTTTGCACACCGTTTTCATATGTGGGCGGGACTTGCGTATGCGTTCGCTTCTGCGTGCGAGCTCGCAAGGACGGTGCGCTTTAAAAAATTTTTTTTTTTTAATTATGTATTTTACTTTTTGATTTTTATTTATTTATAAAAAAAAAAATGTCCCCTTTAAGAGCATTGGGCGGAAGCTACTTGTGACGTAGCTTCCGCCCAGCCATGTTATGGAGCAGGGTGAACGGCTTCAGCCGCTCACTCGGCTCACGGAAACTGGGGGGGGGGGGGGGGGGAAGGACTTGATCTTCTCCGCCGCTGCCGGCGGGTCTGGTAAGCGGCGGAGTTGACCGGAAAGCGGCGGGAGGGGGGGCGAATGCGCCGCTAAGACCACTTTTATCTTGTACAGAATCGCTGGCTGAAAAAAGAAGATACCGGGGGTTATGGTAGCTATCTGCTACCATAACAACGGTATTCCACTTCAAAGTACCGCCGTCAAACGACGTATGGCGGTCCGGAAGTGGTTAAAAAAAAAAAAAGAAGAAAAAAAAAAAAAAAGGAAGAAGAGGAGTTATATATTCCTGGAATGCCGGGTTTGCCAACTGTCACATTTGCTTGTGTCCTCAAGCAAACTGTCAAACCATCAAATGGCCGGTGTCCTAACTGATCACATGTGCAGCACCATGGCAGTTGCAGATCAAACAGAAGCAGCTTCCTTGGCTGTAAAGGACAGGAGGGTTTAATTCTGCTTTTTAATGTTTCACAAAGCTATATCTGCAAAAGGGGCCAGCATGAAGTGATCTAGCAGGACTTAAAGGGGTTGTCAACTTGTGAAAACCACTTTAACTTACAGGTAAGACTATGATAAAGCTTACCTGTAGGTGCCCTGCACATCTCCCAAACCTGCATGGTTCAGGAGATATGCAGTGTACCGCTGATGCTGACGTCATTTCGGTACAAGCGCAGTGAAGAAATGGCCTCCGTGCCATTTCTTCACTGTGATCGTGCTGTGACTGGCGGCTCCCGCGCCCATGCGCAGGAGTGACGTCAGCGCGGCTCCGCTAATCACATTGTTGGTGATTGGCCGGAGCCGTGGACCAGGAAGTGGCATGTCGCCGGTCACAGCGGTGTGCAGAGACAGCTTTGTTTCAAGGCAAGTATTCCATAATGAGCTAGTATGCAATGCATACTAGCTCATTATGCCTTTCTCTTGCAGGGTTTTTTTTTTGTTGGGGGGTGGAGTGGGGAGCGGTGACTTGACAACCACTTTAAAAGTGGTGCTCTGCCCAAAGGGGGAAACTACTTGTTCACACCCTCCCCCCTCCACTGCCACATTTGGCACTTTTTTTTGGCAGTGAGTACCTGGTTTTCACAAGTACCCGCTGTCACTTCTGGGTAAGATCGCTGCGGTGATCTCCAAGTATGTCCGCCCCCCACGCCTTTTCAGACACACAGTTTGCACAAGATGATGCATTCGGAAAGTGCAGTGCGACACGCATGTGTGTATTAGGAAACCGACTGTGAAGCCTGAAGGCTTCGTTGCCAGTTTCCCTTAGTGAAGGTGCCACGGCCTGCACCTGAAGCCAATTGAAGCGGCTTGGGTGCCAACATCGCCGGATCCTTGGACAGGTAAATGTCCTTATAATAAAGGTCAGCAGCTACAGTATTTGTAGCTATTTTTTTTTTGCCCACACTGGAGCTCCTCTTTCATTTTCTGAATTAAGTTCCACTTTAATTCATTTCAGTGGCCAGAATTTATTATAATTGCTGCACCCAAATATGGCTAAGCCCCCGTTCACAATGGAGCGACTTTTTCTGCGATTTCAAGTAATACTCCATATTGCCATCGCACACGTTCCTGGATGAAGCTTCAAAAGGATTTGGGTGCTGCAGCAACGGCCAGCTGGAGACTGGTTCGAAAATAACGCAGATATTCGCCAGCACACCATGGATCGATAAAATAGTGTCCAAACTGATTTTTAATTGCATGAGCACATCACAAAGTGGTGCAACGTTTCGAGCCACGCAGGGCCTCTTCATCAGGCATGTGATGAGAAAGGGGCCCTGCGGGCTCTGAAACGTTGCACCACTTTGTGATGTGATCATGCAATTAAAAATCAGTTTGGGTGCTATTTTGTCGATCCATGGTGTGCTGGGAAACATCTGCATTGTCCTGTGATTTGAGGGGTCAAATTGCATGACAAGTCGCAGCCTATTGCTGGCAATGGCACTGCTCAAATCGGTGCGACACTGACTTTGCATGTAGATATTCGCCAGCACACCAAGGATCCTTTGTTTATTTTTTTATTCAAAGAGTGACTGACTTTGCGGTGACGCACCGATTTACAAAAGTAGTTCCAGCACTACTTCTGGCGATTTCGGGGGGCGACGGATGTTTTCCAAGTCACACGGACATACGGCTTTGAAGTTGTGCGATTCCACATGAAGTTGAATGATTTCAAAGCCGCGGTCAATGTGAACGAGGGCTAAACGGCAGTTGCTTTTTCTGTCAGGAGTCTAGGGGAGCTAGGAAAACATCCTGCATGCATGAGGCCTTAGAATTAATGGCAATGGAAGCGTGACGCACGTTTGCGGCGTGCTTTGCGTTCATTCTGGGAATGCACGCGTTTCTACATGTGACTGCAGCCTCACAGGGGAAGGTTCTCAATTCATGAGCTAAATCTGAGAACTGACCAATCAGATTTTAGCTTTTATTTGGTGGGTAACAAACAAGGAATAGGATTGGTCCATGTGAGCTCTGTTGTCCAGCTCCCAGGACATACAGGGAAGCCTCAGGTTACCCGATATCCTAAGGCGGGTGATAACCTATAGAGAACCCCCCATAGACGCCTGTGTACCCCGCTCACCTGTACGCCTCACTCCCCTCCGCACCGTCGTCACAGCCACCATCTCTCCGCTCATCGCACTCACTCCTCTCCTAAGACAGTTTGAAAACCGCTCTGTCTATAGCACCGCCTTCCCCCCTGCGCGATTGGTTCCTGGTTATACGTTTCTCCAATCAGAACTCTTCTCCAGAACACGAGAGGCTGTGATTGGCTAAGAACCATGTTATTGCCGCTTTACCAATCAGTTCAAAGTAATTGTCACGTGATATACAGCATTTACTCCGGTGGGCCAATACGCCGTGGTTAGCTATAGTGGGCGTGACGGGAACGCAGCTCTCAGTGTCCTGTCAGAAAGTTGCTACCCATCAGAAAGTGCAACCGCTACGCGTCACACATAATGTGTGGAACGCATCGCGACCGTGGAACGCATTGTGGAGCGCTACGCGCATGCGTAGTAGGCCGATTGCATTGTGCCGAAACTGGTTTCCCCAGCGAAATCAGTTTCCCCAGGCACTCGGCAGGGCTCGGAACTCCGCCCCGCTGCCCAGCTCCTCCTATCTCTGCCCATCCAGATTCAGCTTCTCTTCTCCCTTCCACTGCCCCACCCCCATGCGCGCTCCCCGATATCATGGGGGAAACCTATTTCCATACAACACCTGGATGGAACGCTGCCAGTAACCCAGCTACCGGAGAACTACAACACCCAGCATGTCACGTGTACTACAAAGCCCAGCATGTCATCTATACTATGTACTGCAACACACAGCATGTCACATGTACTACAACGCCCAGCATGTCATCTGTAAAATGTACTACAACACCCAGCATGTCGTGTAAAATGTACTACAACACCCAGCATGTCACATGTACTACAACGCCCAGCATGTCATCTATACTTTGTACTAAAACACCCAGCATGTCATCTGTAAAATGTACTACAACACCCAGCATGTCACATGCACTACAATGCCCAGCATGTCATCTATACTATGTACTACAACACCCAGCATGTCACATGCACTACAATGCCCAGCATGTCATCTATACTATGTACTACAACACCCAGCATGTCACATGTACTAGAACGCCCAGCATGTCATCTATACAATGTACTACAACACCCAGGATGTCATCTATACAATGTACTACAACACCCAGCATGTCATCTGTACAGTGTACTACAACACCCAGGATGTCATCTGTACAATGTACTACAACACCCAGCATGTCACCTGTACTATGTACTACAATGCCCAGCATGTCATCTGTACAAAGTACTACAACACCCAGCATGTCACCTGTACTATGTACTACAACGCCCAGCATGTCATCTGTACAATGTACTACAACACCCAGCATGTCATCTGTACAATGTACTACAACACCCAGCATGTCATCTGTACAATGTACTACAACACCCAGCATGTCACCTGTACAATGTACTACAACGCCCAGCATGTCATCTGTACAATGTACTACAACACCCAGCATGTTACATGTACTATGTACTACAACGCCCAGCATGTCATCTGAACAGTGTACTACAACACCCAGCATGTCATCTGTACTATGTACTACAACACCCAGCATGTCCTCTGTACAGTGTACTACAACACCCAGCATGTCATCTGTACAATGTACTACAACACCCAGCATGTCACCTGTACAATGTACTACAACGCCCAGCATGTCATCTGTACAGTGTACTACAACACCCAGCATGTCATCTGTACAGTGTACTACAACACTCAGCATGTCACCTGTACTATGTACTACAACGCCCAGCATGTCACCTGTACAATGTACTACAACGCCCAGCATGTCATCTGTACAGTGTACTACAACACCCAGCATGTCATCTGTACAATGTACTACAACACCCAGCATGTCACCTGTACTATGTACTACAACGCCCAGCATGTCATCTGAACAGTGTACTACAACAACCAGCATTTCATCTGTACTATGTACTACAACACCCAGCATGTACTCTGTACAGTGTACTACATCACCCAGCATGTCATCTGTACAATGAACTACAACACCCAGCATGTGACCTGTACTATGTACTACAGCGCCCAACATGTCATCTGTACAGTGTACTACAACACCCAGCATGTCACCTGTACTATGTACTACAATGCCCAGCATGTCATCTGAACAGTGTACTACAACACCCAGCATGTCATCTGTACTATGTACTACAACACCCAGCATGTCCTCTGTACAGTGTACTACAACACCCAGCATGTGACCTGTACTATTTGCTACAGCGCCCAGCATGTCATCTGTACAATGTACTACAACACCCAGCATGCCATCTGTACTATGTACTACAACACCCAGCATGTCCTCTGTA
The DNA here is from genome assembly GCA_018402905.1 of Glandirana rugosa. Lineage (NCBI taxonomy): Eukaryota > Metazoa > Chordata > Amphibia > Anura > Ranidae > Glandirana > Glandirana rugosa. The sequence goes on along the minus strand of BLSH010276656.1, from coordinate 17,611 downwards.
CAGTGTACTACAACACCCAGCATGTCATCTGTACTATGTACTACAACACCCAGCATGTCCTCTGTACAGTGTACTACAACACCCAGCATGTCATCTGTACCATGTTCTACAACATTCAGCATGTCACCTGTACAATGTACTACAAAACCCAGCATGGAACCCTGACACCCAAGTAGTGAGCCTATTGGTCAGCTACAGAGGCGGCTCTAGGCTTTGTGAGGCCTTAGGCAAAACTTAGATATGAGGCCCCAGTCACGCCCATAATGGGAAGAATAATTAAAGTGATAAAAATTAACTGTATTAGGAGGGTACAGTATAGGGGGAGAATAAGTAGACAGTACAGGGGGCAGGAGAGCACAGAACATGGGGAGGGTAAAGTGGACAGTACAGGGAGCAGGAGGGCACAGAACGAGGAGAGGGTAAGTGGGCACAGTACAAGGGGCAGAGGGATACAGTACAGGGAGCAAAAGGGCACAGTACAGGGGGTAGGTAAGTGGACACCGTACAGGGGGTAGGAGTGTACAGTAAAGTGGCAGTATTGAATAATATAGATATGGTTTCCTCAAGCAGAGCTGTGCAGGGAAGCTGCCCTCACAGATCCCACCTATTCTGGCATTGCTGTCCTGGGCTAAATCTATACTGGAATGACAACTCCCCCTCTACCTTCCCCTCTAGAGTTTTTTGCTCTCTTCCGGAACTTTGCAGGGGTTATGAAAGGACCCTGAGGTGGAGCATTTTATTACTGCTGCTGCTTTTGTGGGTGGGATACTGTGCCAATCACATGGGATGAATAGGAAAGAAAGGTCAGCAGGGGTCACAGAACACATCCTGCCCACACGAACAGCAGCAGTAGTAAGATGCTCCACCTAGGGCTTCTTTCTTGGCCCCTGAAAAAAATGGGATTGGGGGTGGGGCTGGGAACCATGGGGTAGGGGAGGAGGAGGAGGATGAAAAATCAGGGAGTGGGTAGGATATGGGGAATGGGAAGAGGAGAACTGGAGTGGGAAAGAAAGAAGAGAGAGGGAGAGAGAGAGGGAAAGAGGAGAGAGATAGAGAAGGGGGGG
>BLSH010276656.1:2946-14274 GCA_018402905.1 Glandirana rugosa | reverse complement strand
AGAGAGAAGAGAGAGAGAAGAGGGGAGAGACGAGAAGAGAGAAGAGACAGAGGGGGAGAGAGAGAGAAGGGGAGAGAGAGAGAGGAGAGAGAGGGGAAGAGAGAAGAGGAAGAGAGAGGGGGGAGAGAGACAGAAAGAGAGAAGAGAGTGGAGAGAGGGGAGAAGAGAGAGAGAAGAGAGAGGGGAGAGAAGAGAGAGAGAGAAGAGAGAGGGGGGGAGAGAGAGAAGAGAGAGAGAGGAGAGAGAAGAAAGAGAAGAGAGGAGAGAGAGAGAGCAGGGAGGAGAGAAGAGAGGGAGGAGAGAAGAGAAGATAGACGAGAGAGAGAGAGGGGAGAGAAATCCTTTTCTCTGAGTTCACTGACAGACGCAGCTCCCACCCCTCTGGTTTTTTTGTTGCACTGCTTGTGACAAACTGAATGCTATTGGCCAGCAGGGGGTTTTATAGGCTCAGGTGAGGACGGCCCCCATGGGAGGGGCCAGCCTATCCCTGATGCTTTTGCATCTGTTTTGCCTAGTCACTTCTGATAGGACGACATAAAACCCACGTGTCATTTAAGAAGAGCTGCGTCTGTCAGTGAACTCAGAGAAAAGGATTTTACGGTAAGTTATAATAAAATCCCTTTTTTAGAGCCCGTGGATTCTGTGTGTAGAGAGACATGAGAGAGAAGAGCACGCAGCTCTCGTGTAATTTTTCAGTTGTGATTCCCACATATACGCCCATTTTCGGGATAGTTTGTTCTAAGATGATCAGGCATATTTATTTTATGGATGAAACATTGTATCATAGGGATCACAGGATCAAGCTATAGTTTTATTACATCTCTCTCTATGCAGCACAAAGAGATAAAAAGGATCATTAGGAAACATTGGCCATTCTTAAAAGGTGACAAGGTATTATCGACCTTGTTGCCAGCGAGTCCCCAAGTTTTGTTTAGGAAATCCCCCTGATTGAGGGATTTGCTTGCCCTGAATGTATTAGAACCTTCCTATCAAACATTCTTGTTTTGGCAACCTGAAAGGTTTTTTTTTTCTGTGCAAAAAAATGTTCTATGTATAAATTAGGAATCAATTCAGAAAAAAGAGGCTTCTTTTAGTTCTAATCATTTGAATAAAAATGATAATATATCAGAATTTATTACACGCAGTTGTGCTCATCTTGTATATTTATTCCAATGCCGCTGTGGCCTACAGAATGTGAGGAGCACCATGCGGGTACTAAATGTTCACTTGGAAGAGCATCAGGGGCCGATCCAGAGTCTAGTCTCGGGGGGCACTGCCAGAAAAGAAGGTGTTGCTTACAGAACCAATCCCTGGAAATGGAATCCTGTCAGACAGTGTCACTATTCTTCTCTCCTATGCGGCTGGTAGGAAGTGACCTATTAAAATGATGCCACTTCCTCTCAGCATGGAGGAGATAGGGAAGAATAGTGAGACCTGCCAACCACAGTGATTAAAGTGTTAAGGCCAGCTGCGGCAATGGCGGCAACACTCATACGTCTATTTCCCAAAGACAACCTCTGGATATGACGCTGAGCACGTGCATTCAACTTCTTTGGTCGACCATGGCGAGGCCTGTTCTGAGTGGAACCTGTCCTGTTAAAGCACTGTATGGTCTTAGCCAACATACTGCAGCTCAGTTTCAGGGTCTTGGCAATCTTCTTATAGCCTAGGGCTAGGCCATCTTTATGTAGAGCAACAATTCTTTTTTTCAGATCCTCAGAGAGTTCTTTGCCATGAGGTGCCATGTTGAACTTCCATTGACCAGTATGAGAGAGTGAGAGTGATAACACCAAATTTAACACACCTGCTCCCCATTCATACCTGAGACCTTGTAACACTAACAAGCCACATGACACCGGGGAGGGAAAATGGCCAATTCCGCCCAATTTGGACATTTTCAGTTAGGGGTGTACTCACTTTTGTTGCCAGCGGTTTAGACATTAATGGCTGTGTGTTGAGTTATTTTGAGGGGACAGCAAATTTACACTGTTATACAAGCTGTACACTCACTACTTTACATTGTAGCAAAGTGTCATTTCTTCAGTGTTGTCACATGAAAAGGTAGAATAAAATATTCACAAAAATGTGAGAGGTGTACTCACTTTTTTTAGATACTGTATATACGTGATCCAGCTTTCCCAGGTTTTCGGCATGAGTGTGCACCCCTGGCAGCTCGCTCCCGCTGTGATTTTTTACTTGTGGGAGCCGATCAGCTGGTCCCATGGACCCAATGTCTGCCGGGACCCGCCAGTAGTTTGGTACTCTGACAGAATGACAGTTTGCCAATGTAAACAAGGCAGACTGCCATTCTGTAAGTACAGAAGACATGGATTCTGTATTCCTCTGAAGCAGGAAGACCGTTCCATGTCTTCAAGTAGTAAAAGCACCTCCCCCACAGTTAGTAAACACTCCCTAGGCACACATTTAGCCCTTTGATTGCCCCTGATGTTAATCTCTTCCCAGCAAGTGTCATTAGTACAGTGACAGGGCATATTTTTAACATTGATCGCTGTATTGGTGTCATTGGTCCCCAAAAATGTGTTGAAAGTGTCAGTTAGGTGTCCAATTTGTCCACCACAATATCGCAGTCCCACTATAAGTGAGGGAGCGGGTAGGACAGACTCGATGTCCGCTGGCTACCCGCGATTGCTCTCTCGCGGTGACAGAACGGGAACCGCTAATGTAAACAAGAGGATCCCTGTTCTGACAGGGGAGAAGGAGTGTGATCGTATGCTACCTGTATATGGGAGCAGCGATCTCTCTCCTCCCCCAGTCAGCCCAGCCCCCACACAGTTAGTATCACATCCCAGGGAACACAGTTAACACTTTGATCGCCCACATCCCAGGGAACACAGTTAACCCCTTCCCTGCCAGTGACATTTACACAGTAATCAGCGCATTTTCATAACACTGATCGCTGTATAAATGCCAATGGTCCCAAAAAAGTGTCAACAGTGTCCGACATGTCCGCCGCAATGTCACAGCCCCGCTAAACATCGCAGATCGCACCATTACTAGTAAAAAAACAAAATAATGAAAGCACCATAAATTAATTCTCTTTGTAAACATGGCAACTTTTGCTCAAACCAATCAATATGCGCCGACTGCGATTTTTCAAAACAAAAATATGAGGAAGAATATATATCGGCCAATACCGATGAATACATTTTTTTTACATTTTTTTTTGGATATTTATTTTAGCAAAAAGTAAGAAATATTGTTTTTTTTTTCAAAATTGTCACTTTTGGTTTGTTTATAGCATAAAAATAAAAACTGCAGAAGTGATCAACTACCACCAAAAGAAAGCTCTATTTGTGGGGAAAAAAGGACACTAATTTTATTTGAGTACAACGTCGCATGACTGTGCAATTGTCAGTTAAAGCAACGTAGTGCTGAATCACAAAAAGTGCTCTGGTCATAAAGGGGGAAATCCTTACGGAGCTGAAGTGGTTAAAGTAATGCAGTGCCATATCGCAAAAAATGGCCTGGTCAGCAAGGTGAGTAAATATTCCACAAATTGAAGTGGTCAAAAAGAACGACATTTTTCTAAACACACATACCTCTCCACCAAAGCCATCCCGCCAGGCAAGAGACAGGGCGAGGAAACCTACAAACAATATATGAATATGTAGTTATATCAATGTTAAAACATAGAGCAGTCTAATAAATATTCATATAAATAGGATATGGGGGTCCCGGTAAATGGTAGAGCATTTAGTACCCTCAGCTTTCCAAATAAAGTGTAGGTTTTGATGACATATTTACACATAATGTATGATAACTCCTATTCACCAGAAGAAATGATGACCATAAGAAGAGGGAAAACAATAGAAATATAGGTATTGTGGTCCAGCTAACATCTTTATCAAAAGTTACCTTTACCTCATAATCTGCTTTATATAAAAAGTCCCATCAAGAAATCCCTACACCCTTCACACTTCAAACTTACAGCCCAATCCTTCCTCCATACCTGGCAGTACACAGACCTGATCATGTGACCAAGGCTCAGTGCTGCTGCCATGACAACAGGCATAACAACAGAGCCAACAACAACAGCAGCAGGCACAGGCTTCACTCTGCAGTGCTAGCTGGAGGGAGAGGTTGTGTGGCTCTGAGAGGCTTTGTGCTTTTTGTGCTTATTGTGCTTTGTAATTTCATTTATAGGAAGAAGAAACATGGAGGGGAGGAAGAGGACCAGGAAGTCTCGTCACCTGGACCCAGGAGAGGTGAAGAGGAGGAGGATTGGAGAGGAGGAGACCCAGGACCTGGGACCAACCGAGGCGTCCATCCAGCCAAAGACAAGTAAAGTGGAGACATCAGGAAAAGGTAAGTCACACACCTCACCCTAGGAACACCATTACACTCTAATAGGTGACATTTAGGGGTCACTAGGGGCAGTCAGGTAGCCATAGGGACATGTTAGGTAGCCAGGAATCATGGAGGTTATGTTTAACTTCTACCGAGCATGTAATGATGGGAGAAGATGAATGTAATTCACTCATTTTCAAGAATAGAAATGTTTTTGATCAGATTTATTACAAATATGTGTCCCTTTTCTCAGGGTTTACTGCCTAGACACTGTCAGTGACAGTTACAAAGATGGCCGCCACTGCTCAGGAAGGGGGAGGGGCCAGATTGTAAACACCTGGCTTACAGAGCAGGGAGGGAAACTGCTTGTTATTTCACTGTAATTTATCTATAAAACTAAAATTGTGATTCTGAATAAATTGAAGACCCTTTTATTGGTAATTGGGAAGACTGGGGACATCGGTACTTAACAACTTAAGAAGTAAACATATTTTTGACACTTGTTTACAAATTAAAATATTTTTTTTTCCTAGAAAATTACTGAGAACCCCCAAACATTATATATATTTTTTTCAGACACCCCAGAGAATAAAATGGTTTGCTGCAATACTTTTTGTCACACTGTATTTGCACAGTGGTATTACAAACGCAATTTAAAAAAAAAAAAATACTCTTTTTTCAATAAAAAAATAAGAAAACAGTTAAATTAGCCCAATTTGTTTCTATATTGCGAAAGATAATGCTACGCCAAGTAAATTGATACCCAACATGTCATGCTTCAAAATTGCGCCCGCTCACAGGATGGTGACAAACTTTGGCGCGCAAAATTCTCCATAGGCAACATTTAAAAATGTCTACCGGTTACCAGTTCTGAGTTACAGAGGAGGTGCTAGAATTATTGCTCTCGCTCTAACGATTGTGGCGATATCTCAAATGTGTGGTTTGAACACCGTTTTCATATGTGGGCGTGACTTACATATGCGTTTGCTTCTGCGCGCGAGCTCCGATGGACTGGGCGCTTTAAATTTTTTTTTTCTAATTTATTTTACTTTTTATTTTTACATTGTCCTTTTAAAAAAAAAATTGGATCACTTTTATTCCTATTACAAGGAATGTAAGCATCCCTTGTAATAGAAAAAAAGCATGACAGGACCTCTTTAATGTGAGAACTGGGGTCAAAAAGACCTTATATCTCACATTTACACTTAGGCCTCATACACACAGGCGTTATTAACGCCACGTTTTTTAGCTGCTTTTACAGCTTATGAACGCCACACCATGTTATTCTATGGCCTCATATACCCATATACCATTTTTGAGCTGTAGATGGAGTCGGTGTTCTTGAGCTGTAAGAAGAACCCAGGACCCGCACGTTCCGAAGTTGCAGCATTAGACCGTGCTTGACGCTGAGCCGGCAATGCGCTCAATAACGCACATTAGCGCCGTAGCAACGTTAACCGGCGGTTTTAGTGCCGGCGTTTTATGTATTAAAATGTCCAAAAATAGGAGAGGGATGTTTTTTTTTAAAAAAAATGCGACTTAGCGCTGACGCTCAATAATGCGCAATAACGCCAATGCAAAACGACGATGAAATCTATTCTACTATTTATTGTCATACAGATAACATACAACACAGCATTATATAGCATACAAACAAACAACAAAGAATTCCAAGCTCAACTTACCGACCAGATCTGTAAGTTGAGCTTGGAATTCTTTGTTGTTTGTTTGTAGATGCCCCTCCATAGCTCCTTGCTGTAGTGGCCAGTTATAGGTGGTGGACAGTGACTTTGTTTTGTATTGTAACTATGGGCGCACACCAGATGCACACCAGCCATTAGGCCAAGGCTGGGTGTCTGGTCCTGTACCTTTAGGGATGGGCTCCTCCAGTCACCTGTCCTCCATCTATCCATTAAATTGCATTTGCTTCCATTGTGAAGCCTCTCATATATAGAGTTATGTCTGCAGTATACAGGGAGCCTTGACGGGGCCTGCAGCTTAGGCATGCACTTGCAAATGTGTGTAACCAATCCCCTGCCTTTTAAACGCTACTGTTAGACAGGTGAATTTGTTTGGTGACAGACTGGTCGGTAAGTTGAGCTTGGAATTCTTTGTTGTTTGTTTGTAGATGCCCCTCCATAGCTCCTTGCTGTAGTGGCCAGTTATAGGTGGTGGACAGAGACCTTGTTTTGTATTATATAGCATACAACATCTAATATAATGGTACCCATAACTATGTATACACTGTTTTATCATTTAATGTATTTTGTTTTTTTCATAATAAAATATAAACTTTTAAAACTTAATAAACCTTTTGAAGTATTTTTATGATAATGAACAGATATAATTGTAATTAGTGGTGCAGACACTAGTATTCAATAACACACATTGGGGGGATTTACTAACACTGGTACACACAGAATCGTGTACAGCTGTACACAGCAACCAATCAGCTTACAGGTTTTATTGTCAAAACCTAATTGCAGAAGCTGATTGGTTTCTATGCACAGCTGTACCAGGTTCTGAGTGCTCCAGTTTTAGTAAGGCCCTTTTCACACTTATGCGACTTGTCCTGTGACTTGGACTGCAAAGTCGCATGACAAGTCATTCCCCATTATTTCCAATGAGTACTGTTTAAATCTCTACGACTTCAAGTCGCGCCGACTTCTAAGTAGTCCTTGCATTACCTTGGCCCAACTTTGATGCAACTTCAGGTCCATAGACTTCAATGTTAAACCCCTCAAAGTCGCATGCAAATCACACCTGAATAATATAGATGGTATTTCTGTACTATTTCTGTAAGATTTTGTAATATGTTTTCATTGTGCCAAAGTTTCAACAAAGTCGGACCAAAGTGGTACTGATCCGAAATCGCAGCAAAATTGCGATAAAATCTTGGTAAAATTGTGTTAAAATTGCATCGCACAAGTGTGAAAGGGGCCCAAATGAGCCTTACTGAGTGTCCATACAGTTGCAGTCACAGTGTTGCAGTGATAGTACACACAGACTGCCTGCATAAGGCACATGTCAGGTAAGAGGGGCACATTAACAAACAGCCTGTTCACTGTATAGGGACATCAGTGTCCATATGAGCACGGCCTAACATACAAAGGCTCCTTTCACAATAGCAGCAGTGTTTAACACCCCCTCCTGAAAAGCTATCGGCAGTGCATTGCTTTACAGAGGGCAGAGAGAGGAGGTTTGCAGAAATTTAGGAGTCGATTCTGTCACCTCCTGATGCTTGTTTTCTTTTGGCTTTTTTTTTTAAAGCATCAATTGGTGATTTTGCATTGTGGGACCGCACTGCAACTGTGCGCTTGGCCCGGGGTTGCAGAGTTTCCCTGTTCACTTACAGGGGAGAGTGGTGCTGCCTGTAAAACTTGGGATGCCATGTTAAAATTGCCGCAATGTGATTCAAAACATTGCAAATGTGGCTATGTGTTCTCACATGGCATATCGCCTCCTCACTGTCTCTTAAAGGCAATACACCACAGATCTTTGTTCAGAGAGGCAGTAAAATCTGCCACACATCTAAACATAAAGCGATATTAAACTCAAAAGCCAAAAATATATTGCAGCTTACCAATCATTAAATGGCACTGCATTAGTTTTCTTTTTATATGCTTTTTCCCTCTGTTTTCAACTGGTGATCTGGCCTTTTGGGTTTAATACCACTTTAATACACAAGAAAACTGCAACACTGCTAAAAAAAAGTATTTAAAAATAATAAGTGTAAAAAATTCTGCAATGATAATAAGGCTCCTACTACAAGAAAGAATTCTCCACCATGGAATTCTAATGGAAATCCCGAGGTGCAACTGTGTCATGTCTACTTCAAATCGAATTTCTGCAACATAAGTGAGACTTCCATGGGTATCAAAATTGAACACCGTCACCAATTTTAAATCCAAGGGTTACCAGAAGGTTGGACAATGAAGCCTAGAGGTCAGTACAAGTGTAATTATGGTAAGTATGGTTCAATCCCCATACAGGAATAACAAATGGACAGCAGCCACTTCATCCATCTTCAAATGCCGCATTTGGTAATCAAGAACTCCAACAGCGCAGATTCCACAAGGCTTTCTTTATTCTTAAAATTGCACCTAAAGCCACACATAAAACACTTCAGAATGTGCAAAGTATTCAAATATATATATATATATATTAGTGTAAATATGATTTAAATTTAAACACCACTAGATGGCTGTAGCCAAACTGTCATCTAATAGATTAGATTGTAAGCTTGCAGAAGCAGGGCCCACCTAACCTCCTTGGTTTGAATTGTATTGTTGTTGTATTGTCTGCCTTTATATTGTAAAGCGCTGCACAAACTGTTTGCACAATATAAATCCTGTATAATAATAACAATAGTCAATTGACATAATTAAATAACAAATACCAAAAATCAAAGTGCCATCTAGTGACCATATTATAGTTTAAATAGTCCAAAAAAGCCGTGCTGAAAGACCAATTTGTTTGCATTAGGTGCAATTCTACACAGATCACTGATTTGCGGGAAAAGGTTGGGGTGATGAAAGAGAGTTATAGATAGGGCTTAGGCTGGGTTCACACTTGCTGGGGGTCCAGTGCGTCCCTGTACACTGATTCAGGTGCAAATCAGGTCCGAATTTCTGCCTGAATTTACACCTGAAACAGAGTCAAAGATGCACAGGACCCTTTTCCAGTGCGGACCGCGGCCGCCACAGAGCTGTGTGAACCGGATCCATTGAGAGCCGGTCACACTTACCTGGCATGCGAATTGGATGTGGGGAAACCCACATCCAATTCTCATCTGTGTGAACCCAGCCTTAAAGGTGGAGGATTTGAAAAGAGATGTGGCAGTAGTGAAAAGCTTGGACAGGGAAATATTACTTATGGACAAAAACTTAAAAATTACCCAGAGAGCTGTGTGCTTGTCTCTCTGCACACAGAACCCATCAAGCCCTAAAGCATTACTTTAATTATAACTCTTTAAAATACATTAAGATTGGCAAACAGAAACCTTTTCAGTTCCATGAGGTGCATGTTGGTGTTGAAGAAATGGTGGGCAGACAAGGCTTCTCATGCTGAAGCTGCGAGCAAGAACATCTACAGGACTATCCACATCATGTTATCAAGCTGGCAGTGTTTGTCTCTCCTCTACTCAAATATAAGCTGTTCTCTGCAAGTCCTGATAAAATGTAACGCAAAAGAATAAAAGAACCCTTAACCCCACCAATTCACCAGGAATAAATGTGCCCAGACTAAAACAAAAGAGAAATACCATTTTTGTTTGGGCATATTTATATATTTGATTTAATAACACCTCATTCCTGATGAAGCCCTTTCTGAGGTGAAAACATGTGGAATTTGTGGGGCTAAGGGTGATTTTTTTTGGTGTTACATTTTATCAGGACTTGCAGAGAACAGCTTAGGTATATTTGAGTAGAGGAGAGATAAACACTGCCAGTTTGGTAACATAATGTGGACAGTTCTGTAGATGTTCTTGCTCAGAGCTTCAGCCTGAGTAGTCTTGGCTCCTCTATAATTTTGCCAATACGTACCTGTAGGAGTTAAAATATTTTCTGTTTGCCAATCTCTATTTTTGTATTTTATAGCGCTATAAAAGTTATATTTTAGAGCCCGTGGATTCTGTGTGTAGAGAGACATGAGAGAGAAGAGCACGCAGCTCTCGTGTAATTTTTTAGTTGTGATTCCCACATATAGGCCCATTTTCGGGATAGTTTGTTCTAAGATGATCAGGCATATTTATTTTATGGATGAAACATTGTATCATAGGGATCACAGGATCAAGCTATAGTTTTATTACATCTCTCTCTATGCAGCACAAAGAGATAAAAAGGATCATTAGGAAACATTGGCCATTCTTAAAAGGTGACAAGGTATTATCGACCTTGTTGCCAGCGAGTCCACAAGTTTTGTTTAGGAAATCCCCCTGATTGAGGGATTTGCTTGCCCTGAATGTATTAGAACCTTCCTATCAAACATTCTTGTTTTGGCAACCTGAAAGGTTTTTTTTCTGTGCAAAAAAATGTTTCTATGTATAAATTAGGAATCAAGACAGAAAAAAGAGGCTTCTTTTAGTTGTAATCATTTGAATAAAAATGATGATATATCAGAATTTATTACATGCAGTTGTGCTCATGTTGTATATTTATTCCAATGCCGCTGTGGCCTACAGAATGTGAGGAGCACCATGCGGGTACTAAATGTTCACTTGGGAGAGCATCAGGGGCCAATCCAGAGTCTAGTCTCGGGGGGCACTGCCAGAAAAGAAGGTGTTGCTTACAGAACCAATCCCTGGAAATGGAATCCTGTCAGACAGTGTCACTATTCTTCTCTCCTATGCGGCTGGGAGGAAGTGACCTATTAAAATGATGCCACTTCCTCTCAGCGTGGAGGAGGTAGGGAAGAATAGTGAGACCTGCCAACCACAGTGATTAAAGTGTTAAGGCCAGCTGCGGCACTGGCGGCAACACTCATACGTCTATTTCCCAAAGACAACCTCTGGATATGACACTGAGCATGTGCATTCAACTTCTTTGGTCGACCATGGCGAGGCCTATTCTGAGTGGAACCTGTCCTGTTAAACCGCTGTATGTTCTTGGCCACCATGCTGCAGCTCAGTTTCAGGGTCTTGGCAATCTTCTTATAGTCTAGGCCATCTTTATGTAGAGCAACAATTCTTTTTTTCAGAGCCTCAGAGAGTTCTTTGCCATGAGGTGCCATGTTGAACTTCCATTGACCAGTATGAGAGAGTGAGAGCCATAACACCAAATTTAACACACCTGCTCCCCATTCATACCTGAGACCTTGTAACACTAACGAGCCACATGACACCGGGGAGGGAAAATGGCCAATTCCGCCCAATTTGGACATTTTCAGTTAGGGGTGTACTCACTTTTGTTGCCAGAGAGACTCCGAGACTTTTTTTCTTAACAACGAGATGTATTTCTACCGGATCTGATATTCTTCTAACGGTTCTGGGACTTTGACTCGACGTCGTACCACCGGTTCTTG
>BLSH010276600.1:24453-35289 GCA_018402905.1 Glandirana rugosa | reverse complement strand
TACAGTTGTGCTCATAAGTTTACATACCCTGGCAGAATTTATGATTTCTTGGCCATTTTTCAGAGAATATGAATGATAACACAAAAACATTTCTTTCACTCATGATTAGTGTTTGGCTGAAGCCATTTATTATCAATCAGCAGTGTTCAAACTCTAATCAAGAAGTGGAAAAACCAAACCACGGTCAGGTAGATCAACTAAAATTTCAGCCACAACTGCAAGGAAAATTGTTTGGGATGCAAAGAAAAGCCCACAAATAACTTCAGGTGAAATACAGGGCTCTCTGAAAACATGTAGTGTGACTGTTTCAAGATGCACAATAAGGAGGCATGGTCGAGTCACCAGAAGAAAGACATTACTGTGCAAATGCCACAGAGTATCCAGCTTACAATATGCCAAACAGCACAGATACAAGCCTCAAACCTTCTGGCACAAAATCATTTGGAGTGATGAAACCAAAATCTAGCTTTTTGGCCACAACCATAAATTCTACATTTAGAGAGGAGTCAACAAGGCCTGTGAAGTATGGAGGTGGATCGCTGACGTTTTGGGGATGTGTGAGCTACAAAGGCACAGGAAATTTGGTCAAAATTGATGGCAAGATGAATGCAGTATGTTATCAAAAAATACTGGAGGAACATTTGCATTCATCAGTCAGAAAGCTGTGCATGGGACGTACTTGGACATTCCAACATGTCAATGATCCAAAACAGAAGGCCAAGTTGACCTATCATTGGCTACAGCAGAATAAAGTGAAGGCTCTGGAGTGTCCATCTCAGTCTCTTGACCTCAATATCATTAAGCCACTCTGGGGAGATCTCAAATGTGCAGTTCATGCAAGACAGCCCAATAATTTCCAGGAACTGGAGGCTTTTTGCCAAGAGGAATGGGCAGCTTTACAATCTGAGAAGATAAAGAGCCTCATCCACAAATACCACAAAAGACTTCAAGCTGGCATTGATGTTAAAGGGGCAATACACGGTATTAATAACTGGGGTATGCAAAGTTTTAATCAGGGTAATTTGGGTAGTTTCTGTTGTCATTATGATTTAAAAAGAGTAAACACAGTTGACTGATTATAAATGGCTTCAGCCAAACACTAACCATGAGTGAAAAAAAAGGTTTCGTGTTATCATTCATATTCTCTGAAAAATGGCCAAGAAATCATAAATTCTGCCAGGGTGTGTAAACGTATGAGCACAACTGTACATGCTCAGGCTTCCACCTGCAGCCTTAGACTCCTTGAGACCTCCTGTCTTTCTGTCATGGAGCTGTCTCCTACTGGGAACCTCCCGACCTCCTAGGCAAGAACTCCTATCTCCCGGGCGAAGTTGTCTCCAAGTGCGAGCCCTGAGCTCTAACCCTGGAAAGTTTATGAACCCAGCTCACAGGTGTGCAATTAGCATGCCTGCTTTTACCAAAATCAGGTGTACACTCCTAATCCACAGCGTGACATGGGGTCGCCTCTCCACATAATATATATACTATATATGTGACAACACTGAAGAAATGACACTTTGCTACAATGTAAAATAGTGAGTGTAAAGCTTGTATAACAGTGTAAATTTGCTGTCCCCTCAAAATAACTCAACACACAGCCATTAATGTCTAAATCGCTGGCAACAAAAGTGAGTATACCCCTAAGTTAAAATGTCCAAATTGGGCCCAAAATGTCAATATTTTGTGTGGCCACCATTATTTGTATTATTATTTTATAGCACTGTCTTAAACCTCTTGGGCATAGAGTTCACCAGAGCTTCACAGGTTGCCACTGGAGTCCTCTTCCACTCCTCCATGACGACATCACGGAGCTGGTGGATGTTAGAGACCTTGCGCTCCTCCACCTTCCATTTCAGGATGCCCCACAGATGCTCAATAGGGTTTAGGTCCGGAGACATGCTTGGCCAGTCCATCACATTTACCCTCAACTTCTTTAGCAAGGCAGTGGTCGTCTTGGAGATGTGTTTGGGGTTGCTATCATGTTGGAATACTGCCATGTGGCCCAGTCTCTGAAGGGAAGGGATCATGCTTTGCTTCAGTATGTCACAATATATTTTGGTATTCATGGTTCCCTCAATGAACTGTAGCTCCCCAGTGCCGGCATCACTCATGCAGCCCCAGACCATGACACTCTCATCACCATGCATGAGTGTAGGCAAGACACACTTGTCTTTGTACTCCTCACCTGGTTGCCGCCACACAGGCTTGACACTATCTGAACCAAATAAGTTTATCTTGGTCTCATCAGACCACAGGACATGGTTCCAGTAATCCATGTCCTTAGTCTGCTTGTCTTTAGCAAACTGTTTATGGGCTTTCTTTTGCATCATCTTTAGAAGAGGCTTCCTTCTGGGATGACAGCCATGCAGACCAATTTGATGCAATGTGCGGCGTATGGTCTGAGCACTGACAGGCTGATCCCCCACTCCTTCAACCTCTGCAACAATGCTGGCAGCACTCATATGTCTATTTCCTGAACTTCTTGTTCCGGCGCCACATGGAATAGCTGCTCACCCCATCAGCTCCGGCAGCAGCCCCACAAATTTGCCTAAAAAAAACCAGCCCAGCTGAGGCACCCACATACGTTCTAGCGAACACCCGAGTGGCAGATGGAGCAGTTCCTAGACAACACACGGCGGACTCAGGAGAACAGGTCACACATACCGCTGGGATGGAAGTAAGCGACGGACAGCCACAAGCCTCAGCACCGCAAGCCCACCCAGACATGGAACAAATTGCCCGAGCGGTGGCTGCTTTACTTGCACCGACCATCACAGCCTCTGTGGAGAGAGCGGTCCAAACAGGGATTGCCACGCTACACAGGGAGCTGACGGAGCATGCCACCAGGCTCAACGAGGCGGAGGAGTGCATCGCTCATATAGGAGGAGGAGCTCACACATACACAAAAATCTGATCACGATCAGGACCAGCAACTCAATATAATAGTAGAAAAACTCCAGGACTTAGAGAATAGGTCACGCAGGAGTAACCTGAGGTTTATAGGGGTACCAGAATCCCTCCAGACACAGGTCCTAGCTACCTTTTGTGGTGTCAAAATACCTGAGGCCCTGGGTCTGAAAAAAAGCATTGTTGCTCTACATACAGATGGCCTAGGCTATAGGACAATTGCCAAGACCCTGAAACTGAGCTGCAGCACAGTGGCCAAGGTCCCACTGAGAACAGGCCTCGCCATTGTCGACCAAAAAAGTTGAGTGCACGTGCTCAGCGTCATATCCAGAGGTTGTCTTTGGGAAATAGACGTATGAGTGCTGCCAGCATTGCTGCAGAGGTTGAAGGGGTGGGGGGTCAGCCTGTTAGTGCTCAGACCATATGCCACACACTGCATCCAATTGGTCTACAATGCTGTCATCCCAGAAGGAAGCCTCTTCTAAAGATGATGCACAAGAAAGCCCACAAACAGTTTGCTGAAAACAAGCAGTCTAAGGACATGGATTACTGGAACCATGTCCTGTGGTTTGATGAGACCAAGATAAACTTATTTGGTTCAGATGGTGTCAAGCGTGTGTGGCGGCAACCAGGTGAGGAGTACAAAGACAAGTGTGTCTTGCCTACAGTCAAGCATGGTGGTGGGAGTATCATGGTTTGGGGCTGCATGAACACTGCCGGCACTGGGGAGCTACAGTTCATTGAGGGAACCATGAATGCCAACATGTACTGTGACATACTGAAGCAGAGCATAATCCTCTCCCTTCGGATACAAGGCCGTAGGGCAGTATTCCAACAAGATAAGGACCCCAAACACACCTCCAAGACAACCACTGCCTTGCTAAAGAAGCAGAGGGTAAAGGGGATGGACTGGCCAAGCATTTCTTCAGACCTAAACCCTATTGAGCATCTGTGGGGCATCCTCAAACGGAAGGTGGAGGAGCGCAAAGTCGTCATGAAGGAGTGGAAGAAGACTCCATTGGCAACCTGTGAAGCTCTGGTGAAGTCCACACCCAAGAGGGTTAAGGCTGTGCTGGAAAATAATGGGGGCCAAACAAAATATTGACACTTTGCGCCCAATTTGTACATTTTCACTTAGTGGTGTACGCAATTTTGCTGCCAGTGGTTTAGACATTAATGGCTGTGCGTTCAGATATTTTGAGATACTATATATATAATATTTACTGTATATTCCTGCAATCAAGAGACACTGTGTGACTTTACTGTTAGTGACCTGTTTCCCTTTAGTGCTGAGTTGGATGCTGGCCTGTTACATCCTTAATGCAGAGACAAGCAAAGCAGAGCAAAGTTTCTTAGGACAAGTAGTCCTGACCGATGGGATTTGCCCTCTCACTGAATCATCAGGATCTACAACTACCAGAAGGAGTCTGTGGTTGTGTGTGTTGCGGCCGTGTCGCGGCTTGCACCGGCAGGGTCGTCTGACAGATATTCGAAGAGACATCTGCAGACAGCGCCCCTTGACTGTTTGGCAGCAGCCTGGGGGCCGTTCCTGTTCCATCTATCCTGCAGTGGCATCAGATTTGGGTGAGCCGTGGTGCGGCAGAGGCCGGATGCTCTCCCCTGAGCCACGTTCCTGAGGGAGAACCTTCATCATCATCTCTCAGCGAGCGGGAAATAGCCCAACCTTCTAGACACTGTATGCAGACACTATTGCTTTCTGCACCATCTATCTATCATCCTTAGAGCCAAGGGCCTAGGCCTAACATTATAGACAATGTATACAGACATCGCTATCTGTACTGGGGTACTGATTTAACCAGTGGCCCTTACAAGGGCAGCGCTACATTTGGGGCTCATCTGGGATACCCCTCATGGGAAGCCCAAGCAGGTCATGTGACCAGTCCAGGGAGGCGGAAAAGATGGATTCAGTCACTGCCACCAGTTGGGCTCGGGAACAAGGAAGTCTTCTGGAACTGGCCACCATGGTGAAAGGGCCCTGAATTGGATGGGCTGAAAGGGAGGTGAGACAGTTGACCAGAAGGGCTGTTCCAGAGCAAGGGCCCTACGTTGTGGCTTAAATTTGAAGGAGATTACATATATGCCCTGATAGAGTGGCGAGAGAGTGTCCCCGCTGGATTCAGGAAAGATACAGTGAGTTTAGCTGAAGGATTACAGGCTCAAGTGATACCTTTGCTGATGGCTGGTACTCCAGAGGAAGAGCACTCCAGACATGGTTCAGTGAGTTCTGGGCCGGAGGAGGTAGATGCTTTTCTGGTGGGAATGCCACCTGCTTCCTTTTATATGGACATGAGCCGGTTGGTTGAAAGTCTGATAAGAAGTACTAATATCTCGGCAAATCAAGGGTTTCGTAAGCTACAGTTTTTCTTGGGTAGTACACCAACCCCAGAAGGAGAAGAGGAGTTTGGGAATTGGATGCATCAAGCCATCCAAGCTGTAAAAGAATGGAGTGTGCCGGAGGCAGTGAAGAGACAGACAATAAGTCAGAGTAACCGAAGCCCTGAAGCAGATGTCATTCAGTCTAAAAAGGTGAAAGTCAGACTGTATAGCCATGGATTATATCAAAGCTTTGTGTGCAGTCCGTGAGAGAGCAGAGGTTACCCCATAGACCGGAAAGGTGTCAGCCTAGCCAGTTCAGGTGCATAAAGGGGTCCAAGAAGTGGACAGTGATGAGGAGTCAGAGTGGGGGGAGTGCCCCAAAAATCCCCTTGCACCGCCTGTTTCGTAGAATACTCGTGTCAAATTGCTTACACAAGTAGCTCAAGCCCAAGATCAAATGCAACAGATGTTGTTGCAGGTGATGAAAGCTCAAGCTACAGCTTAGCTGGACAAGACTGATCCTAGAAGATGCTTTCAGTGTGAGCTGTCTCTGCATTTTTGGAGGCAGTGCCCCCAAAGAAAAGGGGAGCAGAACTTTCTTGAGGAACTGTTGAAAGCACTGCAGCAGCTGATGACAAGTCAGAATGCGGAAAGTGCCAAGAGTCCAAAAAAAAAAATGGGATGAGAAGAAATGCCAGAGGAAGAGTTCAGCATCTCCTAAGTCAAGTAACCCATCACAGAGGTCTGGGACTCGGGCACAGGGAGTCCATGTCTTATCACCACCCAAGGCCATAGTTAGGTTCTCTCAAAGTGGAAGTAGGAAGGACCTAAAAAAGTCTTATCAGGCAGATTAACAGAAAAGTTAGAAAAGTTAGTGGGGCCATCCCTAATTGTGTCTGTACAGGTAGAAGGTATTTATACCATGGCAATGTTAGATACAGGGGCACAAGTCACTTTACTCTATCGGGACTTCTACTATAAATATTTGAAGCACATTTCCCTAAGTAATCTCGAAGAGCTAGAAATTTGGGTAATTGGAACTAACAAGTTCCTGTATGATGAATACATTTCCATCAAAATCTCTTTTGGACCAGCAGCCACAGGAAAAATGGAAACATTCAACACACTAGCAGTGGTATGCCCCAGGCCTCCAGGAGCTGAACAGAATTCCATGTTGACTGGGACCAACACTGATTTAGTGAGAAGGCTGTTAGCAACTGTGATTGGGGAAGATGGCTCAGTACCCAACGGGATCCACCCACAGTTATACCAGGCATGTCAACGACTAATTAAGGAACAGAATGCCCCTGTCGAAGGAGTGGGTGCATGTGGAAGTTAGACACGAGAGAGAGTGCTACAGCCTGGAGAGATTGTTTGCCTGAAGCCCACCATCAAAATCACTTGGGAACATCCAGGACCCTTTGTTGTGCTGGAAGCTGATGCACAGACAGAAGCTGCTGGGATAGCGATGGCCCCTGAGCTGGTTTCCACTAAGGCGAAGTGGGAAGAAGGTGTCAATTAGCCTCCGGAACATCACCGATCACCCTGTGGTATTAGGGGCTGAATGCTAGTGGGACAAGTGATTGCAGCCACCCCAGTACCTCCAGCAAAAGTTGTCAGGGAAGAAAAGTTCCAAGGCTGCAGAAGGAAATGGAAGAGTGTTCTGAGATGCTACCCCCTGCGTGGCAGAAAAGGATGAAGTTACAATTGTCTCAATGGGAGAAGGTCTTTTCTGACAATGATTTTGATATAATTTTTGCAAAAAGTGCACAGCATAGAATCCGGTTACAGGAAGATAAGCCCTTTCGGGAGAGAGCTCGGAGGATACCCCTCAGTGTCCTGGAGGACCTAAGGGAGCAATTGGCTGAGTTGAAGAAGTCAGGAGTAATTAAAGAGTCCAAAAGTCCTTACTCTTCCCCTATTGCGGTGGTACGGAAGAAAAATGAAACATTACGCATGTGCATAGACTATTGAACCTTGAACCGACAGACTGTCCCCAATCAGTATACAACTCCCCGTATTGAGGATGCTCTCCAGTGCCATTGAAGGAGCAAAGTGGGTTAGTGTGCTGAATTTGAAGAATGGGTATTACCAAATACCGATGCACCCTGAAGATAGGGAGAAGACTGCATTCATCTGCCCTCTTGGGTTTTTTACATTTAATCGGATGCCACAAGGACTATCGGGGGCACCAGCGACATTTCAACAATTAATGAAGAAAACTGTAGGAGACATGAATTTGATTGAAGTTCTGGTATACCTGGATGACATCATTGTGTTTGGAAAGACCCTAGAAGAGCATAAGGCATGGCTGGAGAAAGTCTTTGAAAGGCTACATGAGGAAGGGCTTAAACTATCACTGGAAAAGTTTCTGTCAGTTTTACAGAACTTCAGTCACCTATTTAGGCCATGCTGTCTCTGCCAGGGGAGTGGCTACAGATCCAAAGAAGCTGGAAGCAGTCACTGCATGGCCTAGACCAGAGACTGTAACAGAATTAAGATCCTTTCTGGGGTTTTGCTTCTATTAACAGAGATTTGTCGCCAACTTCGCAAAGATTGCTCGGCCCCTTAACCACTTCCTTATTGGGCACTTAAATCCCCCTCCTGCCCAGACCAATTTTCGACTTTCAGCGCTGTCACATTTTGAATGACAATTGCGCGGTCGTGCGACATTGTACCCAAACAAAATTTGAGTCCTTTTTTCCCACAAATAGAGCTTTCTTTTGGTGGTATTTGATCACCTTTGCGTCATTTCTGATCGCCGCTATAAACAAAAAAAGAGCGACAATTTTTGCAAAAAAGAACAATATTTTTTACTTTTTGCTATAACAAATATCCAAAAAAAAAAAATGATTCATCAGTTTTGGCCGATATATATTCTTCTACATATTTTTGGTAAAAAAAAATCGCAATCGACGTATATTGATTGGTTTGCGCAAAAGTTATCGCGTCTACAAACTATGGGAATTGATTTATGGCGTTTTTATTTATTTATTTTTTTTACTAGTAATGGCGGCGGTCTGCGATTTTTATCGGGACTGCGATTTTGCAGCGGAAATGTCGGAAGTTTTTTACACATTTTTGGGACCAATGACATTTACACAGCGATCTGAAATTTAAATGTCCACTGATTACTGTATAAATGTCATTGGCAGGGACGGGGTTAACCCGCAGGGGGCAGTGAAGGGGTAAACAGTGTTCCTTGGGCGTGTGTTAACTGTGGGGGGGGTGGGCTGGCTGGGACATAACAAATCTAACTGATCCCAGTGACAGGGATCAGTAGGTCTGTTATACCCCCTGTCACAGAACGGAGAACCGCCGTGTTTACTTTGGTGGTTCCCCGTTCTGCAGATCTGTCAGGCGATCGTGGGTCTCGAGCGGACATCCAGTCTGCCCGACCCACGGGCTCACCCGCGCAGCGTGCGGCGGCCATGCGCGCCGGGAGCGTGCACAGGGGTCAACGTCCATGGACGTCGTCCCGGCATTTCATATCCACGGTGGAGCCGTACTTCGGCAATAGCGTGGATCTGGAGGGTTTAATGAATTATTGCAGGTTGTTTCGGGTGAAGAAGAGGACAAGATGAAGGTGAAGAAGTCTGGAATCAGAGGGAAAAGGGAATCCATCAGAGAACAATGGACTCTTCAATGTGAGGAGGATTGTCTGTGTTTAAAGAGGAGTCTTACTGAAGCCCTATGTTGGCCTATGCAGACCCAACTAAGCCATACAAGCTTCACGTGGATGCTATTCAAGATGGGTTGAGAGGAGTCCCCTACCAAGAACAAGATGGTGGGCTCAGGTCTGTGGCATATGGGAGCCACAGCCTCATCCCCTCTGAGAAGAATTACCCGGTTCACAAATTGGAGGTTTTGGCCTTGAAATGCACGGTAGTTGACAATCTGAAGAATTATCTATATGGGGCCAAGTTTTAGTGAAGACAGACAATAATCCTTTGACCTACCTCTTGACCTCTGATAAGCTGGATGCCACTGGACATCGATGGTTGGCTGCACTAGCTGGATTTCTGTTCAGTTTGAAGTATGAGCCTGGAGCTGACAATAGAGATGCAGATGCACTGTCCCGTAGGCCTCACCGGCCAGTGGAAGAACCCAGAGAATGGACCTTTGTGACTAAGGAAGGAGTGCAAGCTTTGTGTAGAGGCCTGGCCCAATGGCTGAAGGGAACTGTA
Organism: Glandirana rugosa; assembly: GCA_018402905.1. Taxonomy (NCBI): domain Eukaryota; kingdom Metazoa; phylum Chordata; class Amphibia; order Anura; family Ranidae; genus Glandirana; species Glandirana rugosa. Next base: position 25,858 of record BLSH010276600.1, on the reverse strand, counting down.
GGGGCCGAATCCATAGGAGTTCCTCCTTCTGGAGTGCCTCAGCGTTACTGTGGGTTGACACAAATGCAAGGTGAGGGTTCTTCCTCGGCTATCAAAAAGAGACTTAAAAACTGACCAAGATCAGGACCCCCAATTCCACTTAGCCTTTGAAGCTTTGATTAAGCAAGATCCAGCATTACTGTTAAAGAGTCCTGTGGTTGGCGCTAAGATACTACATAGACAGTGGTATAGGCTGCAACTGAGAGACGGTCTGCTGTACAGGAGATTTGAAGGAGACATGGCAATTCTTCCCTCCTGAAAAGCATCACACATCGGTCTTGGTAGCCCTGCATGATGAACATGGACATTTAGGCATAGAAAGGACCTAGAGGTTCTATTGGTCTGACATGAGAAGGGAGGTAGAAAGCTATTTTCACTCCTGTTTACCATGTATTCTGAGAAAGACTCTACCAGTACAAGCTGCTCCCATGGGACATCTGCAGAGTTAGGGGCCCATGGAGTTGGTGTGTATTGACTTCCTGTGCCTGGAACCTGATACAGGTGGAAGAAGTAATATTCTTGTGGTGACCGACCATTTCACCCGGTATGCACAGGCTTACCCTACCAAAGATCAACAAGCTAATACTGTGGCGAAAAATTCTTCATTCATTACGGACTGCCTGTCAGGATTCATTCTGATCAAGGTAGGGCTTTTGAAACCCGACTAATACACCAGTTGTGCAAGTTGCTGGGCATCAAGAAGTCATGAACCATGCCATACCATCCCCAGGGAGATCCACAACCAGAAAGGTTTAATTGAACTCCACTGAACATGCTAGGGACTTTACCTGCTGAAAATAAACAACATTGGGGAAATTATATCACTACAGTCATACATGCGTACAATACTACTGTGAGTGATGGCACTGGATATTCACAATACAGACTTATGTGTATGGGGGGTTTTTCTGCGCTATGCCCTGAGTGAGGATGGGGGGCAGTAAGCAGCCACCTGTATCGACCAAACTAAATCGTAAGAGTAAGTATATTGTGTGTGGTGGCAATACCTGTGAAACAGTGAAATTATGGAATAATAACAAAAATAACTATTGGAGTGAACATACACACATTCGTATAATAAAATAATAGAATACGGATAAATAAATTTAGATATGTTTAACAAAAGTGAACTTACTAGTGATAAATAACGTAGTATACAGACCAAATTATAGTGATGAACGGTAGTATACTATAGAAAGTAAGTAAGTCAAATCGCGGTGGTGTGTGTTATATGAATGAGAATGCTAAATCAAACCAGCTATGTCCACCGACGAATGACGGGGGGTAGGAGTGAGTCCCGTATCGCGTCTTTTTGGGGGGTATGTGTATTCAGACATAACACTTATAGGTCACGGTAGTGAGTGTC
>BLSH010276600.1:8295-23958 GCA_018402905.1 Glandirana rugosa | reverse complement strand
CCCCCCCCCCGCTCCAGAGGACACCCGGCTGACAAGGAGGACCGTGGTTATCCTAATTCGGTAAGCCTCCATACTGACCAAAGTTGGAGCCTTTCTTATCACATTCAATAACCATCACAAAGAGTCACCGATTTCAATACAGACTTATGTTTGGGAGAGAAGCTTGACTCCAAATTGATCTGGTTTTTGGAACATCTGTGGACAATACCTCTCTGACTTCCCACAGGGGATATGTAGAAGGACTACGCAAGAATTTGAAGCAAGCCTATGAGAAAGCTATGTAACATACTGCTACCAAGGAATTTTGATCTCAAGGTGAGAGTGCAAGATTTACAGCCGGGAGATCGGGTGCTGCTAAAGAATTTGGGTGTGCCTGGAAAACATAAATTGGCTGACCGTTGGAGGCCTCAACCCTATGTCATCTGCAAATCCAGGGTTGCCAGTTTACCAAATAAACCTGAAGGAAAGCTAGGGCCTCTCAAGATGTGGCATCGTAATCATCTGCTCCCCTTGTCAGATGCTGTTCAAGTGCCTCTGGTTTTTTCTCCACCTATGTTGGAACCGATTCCACCCAGGACCCGATCTCGTTGACAACCTCCCACTCGCCCTTTGGTGCCGGTAGAAGAGGAAAGTGAGGATGAGGAGATAGTGCCTTGCTGGCGGTGGCCTTCAACTACTGAAGTTGATGCAGGAATCAACAATTGGAGCAGAGAGAGAAGAATGTCAAGAGAGGTGGAAAAGTCACCCAACCGGGAGGTGATACCTCATCGTCGCCTAGGAGAATGGATGCTGTTGAAACTGGGAGTACTGATCTGATTTTTAGTCAGGTTGAGGGAGATTTGATTAGCTTTGCAGATGGAGATTTACCTGTGCTTGAGCCGGAAAGCCACAAGAAGAAGGAATTGCCATTGTTAGATGAAGAAGAGGGTGGAAGCAATGCGCTAGACTTTGATCCTGTTGATGTAGCTGAAGAAGGTGAGAGCTAAAATTCGATCCTGTTGAAGAGGCTGGTCTTACCATTCTTAAATTGGGTCCCACAACCCCATGTGCAGACCTTCTGTCAGTGACTCATAACCTTACTAATATAAAAAGCCCTGAAAATAACTCTACACCAGTGAAAAGCCCTTAAAGGAACTCTACACCAGTGACAAGACCTGACAAGAACTCTACACCAGTGCCAGAAGTTCATTCTTCTATCAGACTGAGGAGAAATATACATCCTCCAAGGAGACTCACCTACGATACTCTGGGAGAGAACTCTGATAAACTGATTCCTACCATTCAAAGGCCAGTTCCCATGCTCAATTCTGCTACCATCAATTAGGTAGAAGGTGACCTTGCCATGACCTCTGACACCACTGGGTGGGACACGGCTATTGCCCTGGCCTGTCAGGAAACTGACTGAGTTATCTTAAAATGTACACAAGTGGTTTCAGCAAAACCCGGAAGTATGTCAATATTTACAGAATTTGAATAATGACTAGTGTTGATTAATCCTTTTTCTTTCTAGCAATTATTGAAAAAATATTCCTGCCTCTTTGGGGACCAAAGACTTTAAGTGGAGGGAGGATGTGGCCAAGAGCTGGATATATACAGTGTCTCATAAAAGTGTGTACACCCCTTACATTTTTGTAAATATTTTATTATATCTTTTCATGTGACAACATACCTTTGCTTTGTTGGAGACCTTGCGCTCCTCCACCTTCCGCTTGAGGATGCCCCACAAATGCTCAATAGGATTTAGGTCTGAAGACATGCTTGGCCAGTCCATCACCTTTACCCTCAGCATCTTTAGCAAAGCAGTGGTTGTCTTGGAGGTGTGTTTGGGGTCATTATCATGTTGGAATACTGCCCTGCGGCCCAGCCTCCGAAGGGAGGGGATCATGCTTTGCTTCAGGATGTCACAGTACATGTTGGCATTCATGGTTCCCTCAATGAACTGTAGCTCCCCAGTGCTGGCAGCACTCATGCCCTGTAGGCAAGACACACTTGTCTTTTTACTACCTCACCTGGTTGCCGCCACACACACTTGACACCATCTGAACCAAATACGTTTATCTTGGTCTCATCAGACCACAGGACATGGTTCCAGTAATCCATGTCCTTAGTCTGCTTGTCTTCAGCAAACTGCTTGCACATCATTTTAGAAGAGGTTTCCTTCTTTGATGACAGCCATGCAGACCAATTTGATGCAGTGTGCGGCATATGGTCTGAGCACTGACAGGCTGACCCCCCCACCCCTTCAACCTCTGCAGCAATGCTGGCAGCACTTATACATCTATTTCCCAAAGACAACTATTGGATATGACTCTGAGCATATGCACACTTCTTTGGTCAACCATGGCGAGGCCTGTTCTGAGTGGGACCTGTCCTGTTAAACTGCTGTATGGTCTTGGCCGCCATGATGCAGCTCAGTTTCAGGGTCTTGGCAATCTTCTTATAGCCTAGGCCATCTTTATGTAGAGAAAGAATTCTTTTTTTCAGATCCTCAGAGAGTTCCTTGCCATGAGGTGCCATGTTGAATTTCCAGTGCCCAGTATGAGTGAGAGCGATAACACCAAATTTAACACTAATGAGCCACATGACACCGGGGAGGTAAAATGGCTAATTGGGCCCAATTTTCACTTAGAAAAACAAACAAGGACAGAGGCGCTTCTAAATGCAGACTGTAAAACATTTTAATAACATCTTTAAAATCTAGAGCATGGCAACTCACAAAGGCATCTATTAAAAGTGCATGTAAGTGGTCCCAAGAGGGACCGTCAGCAGCTCACCGTCCCCACCAGGAAGCATCGAGTACAGTCAGGAGATGTATCTGTGGTCTGTAGCCGGCAAGACGCTGGACTGGACGATCAGAGCTCACTGTGGAGTATCGCGGAGGCGTGACGTCATCAAAAGTGCAACGCGTTTCTGAGCGTGCGGTTCACACAACAAGACGTGACTGCGCTCTTTCATCAGGCACCAGCTGGCTACAGACCACAGATACATCTCCTGACTGTACTCGATGCTTCCTGGTGGGGACGGTGAGCTGCTGACGTTCCCTCTTGGGACCACTTACATGCACTTTTAATAGAGGCCTTTGTGAGTTGCCATGCTCTAGATTTTAAAGATGTTATTAAAATGTTTTACAGTCTGCATTTAGAAGCGCCTCTGTCCTTGTTTGTTTTTCACAATGGCCAGCGGCTTCTCCACTAGAGTGCAGCTTCTACCTGTGGACTGGTGCTTCCCTCTCTGTTTCTCCCCTCCCCCTCCATTCCCTGTGCCTTACCACTGGTATTGTAAGTATTGGAGAGTTCCTTTCCACACTGTGCGCCTTTTTCCTTGTTTTACAATTTTCACTTAGGGGTGTACTCACTTTTGTTGCCAGTGGTTTAGACATTAACGGCTGTGTGTTGAGTTATTTTGAGGGGACATCACATTTACACTGTTATACAAGCTGTACACTCACTACTTTACATTGTAGCAAAGCATAATTTCTTCAGTGTTGTCACATCAAAAGATATAATAAAATATTTACAAATATGTGAGGGGTGTACTCACTTTTGTGAGATACTATATATATAGTATATACTGTATATTCCTGCAATCAAGAGACACTGTGTGACTTTACTGTTAGGGAGCCATTTCACTCTAGTGCTGAGTTGGAGGCTGTCCTGTTACATCCTTAATGTAGAGACAAAGCAAAGCAGAGCAAAGCATCTTGGGATATGTAGTCCAGACCAATGGGATTTGCCCTCTTGCTGAATCATCAGGAACTACAACTACCAGATGGCTGATGGGGAGGAACAGACTGCTGGGAGCGTCTATAAGGAGGGGCTTGGATCTGGGTGCAGGGATTCTGTGGCTGTGTGTGTTGTGGCCGAGTCACAGCTTGCACCAGCAGGGTCGTCTGGCAGATATTCAGAGAGACATCTGCAGACAGCGACCCTTGACTGTTCGGCAGCAGCCTGGGGGCTGTTCCTGTCCCATCTATCCTGCAGTGGCATCAGATTTGGGTGAGCCATGGTGGAACAGACTGGTGGGAGAGTCTATAAGAGAGGTGGATCGAGGCCTGGCGCGCTCTCTTGGGACCCTGGCTTGGATCTTGGTGCAGGGATTCTGTGACTGTGTGTGTTGCAACCGAGTCGAGGCCTGCACCGGCGGGGTCATCTGGCGAATATTCGGAGGGACATTTTCAGACGGCACCCCTTGGCTGTTCAGCGGCAGCCTAGGGGCTGCTCCGGCTGCATCTATCCTGCAACTATCCTGTGGTAGCATCAGATTCAGGTGAGCCGCGGTGCAATGTGGCAGAGGCCGGATGCCATCCCCTGAGCCACGTTCCTGAGGGAGAGCCTTCATCATCATCATCATCATCTCTCATTCCAGTGTGGTGAGTGGACAATAGCCCAACCTTATAGACACTGTATGCAGACACCATTGCTTTCTGCACCATCTATCATCCTTAGTGCCAAGGGCCTAGGCCTAACATTAGACACTGTATACAGACATCTCTATCTTCTATCACCCTGCTTCTACTTGTAGTTCTACAGAGGGCAAAATCTTTAAACCAGTGACCACTCTGATTCCATTTGCAGTTTGTTCAACACAGGAAGATTTGCTTCTTTGATTATTTACAGCCAATTGATTAAGGTTGCTTTGCTCTGCTATTCAGCAACTATTTGCATGCAATTGCTTACAAGGGCTAGCTGAAGATCAATTGGATTGTCTCACAGTAATACAGGACTACTTCTCACTTCCTTCCCCATTGCAGGGATTTGTTTCTACTAAGCTCACAGAGCTACAATTCCCCTAGAACTCTCTGAAAGAGCAGGTTAAATCTCAATACAGCTTCTTACTGCTAAAGATTCTAACATTGTATTTAATGTTCTGCATCTGTGTGTTGAGGAGCAGAAGAGAGGGGTCTGACACAGATAGGAGCCATTTCTCTGCCCTCCTGTTCCCATAGGCATTGTATGTGCCTTGCTGTGTACAGAAAATGTATTCTTCACTCTTGATTGTTTAACATTGATATGTGATTGTCATTTAGTTATTGATAAGATTCCTATAACAGATACCATTCTAAGATGTAAACCAGTGTTGCTCCTTCAATTGCTTTCATTTCACGTAAACAAGCTAATTGGTTTAATCAATTCTGGTGTACCTATTTCATTGTTGTGATTACTAGTGAGGGACGATGCGTTCATTTGGAGTGGACTAAGGTAGAATCCAGTCCAGTCCTTTGCAGGCTGGGTTCCGGACCAGATTTTGTGGTCCACCGGTGTCCACTCTCAGGTGGTGTTTAAATGACCAGGAAGAGAGCAAGGGTTTTCTCTACCCTAGGACTCAGAGAAATCAGCCTGAGAGAGCTGACACACAGAGCTTTTGTGTTGTTGGACTAAACAAAAGGTTTGCTATAACATTGTTTTGTAGGTGTTTTGCAGGAGCCCGACACCGCTTAGAGAGGTATCCTGATTTGTTTAGTTTAGAGCCTGTATGGCAAGTATTTATTTTATGTTCTGTTTGTTTTAAAAATGCAACCTTTGCTCCAAGAGAAACTGCTGTCTCAACTGCCTTCTTCCCAGGAAAGATGATCCCCACAAGAGCTAATCCCGCACAATATATATACTGTGTATATATATATATATATATATATATATATATAGACTGGGGGACCCTTTCCTAGTCCATAATTAGTCATAAAACTTTTGGTTTTTCATGGCCGAAAGGGCTGAAACTTGGACCTTCGAAGTATGTGAGCTCAGGTCCTTCTCAAGCACAAACTTTAACAGGTTCTGGGGTCACTGCAAGAGGTATTCCTCCTATCTGAGCTGCAGAAGCATTGTGAACCATAGCCTCCTGGGCCAGATTGGGATTACTGCTATCGCTGTGTTTGAGGACCTCCTGAGTCTCATGATTAGAGGTATTGGAGGAAATATGTATTCCAGGCTGAACCTCCAGGGGTGGTGAAGGAAGTTTATTCCCTCCCCCTTGTCATACGGTATTCTCACCAGACACCTCAGGCATTTGGTATTCATTGTGGTTGCAGCCAAATCTATTTTCGGGATGCCCCACCTCTGGGTTAAAAGACAAAAAAATTCTGACTCAGGGAATCAGCTAGTTAGTTTTCCATTGCTGGTACATATACTGAGATTAGACCTGTTAGATGTGTCTGGGCCCAGTTTAGGATGGGACAAACCTCTTCCAGTAATGTGGGGCTCCTGGTACCCCCCCTGCCTCTGAATATAAACTGAATATAAAACTACAGTGACTCCGATGTTCAGACGCATGAGTACCCTCTTGCCCCTCAATGAAGAGCCAAAGGTTAAGAGAACTTTGCAGGGCGGCTCTGAGTTTCAATATATTTAAGATGATCCCATGGGAAATGAACACCCAGCGACCCTGGTCTGCCTGATCTTGATAATGTGCTCCCCAACCTTCCAGACTGGTGTCTGAAGTGACAACGTCTGCCCACCGTGGAAGAATTGGGTGATGTTTCATTATGTTGTGGACCCGAGTCCACCACCAAAGAAATTGTTTCACCCTGCTGGAGATGATGATTGATTGATGCATTGATAATCCATCCCACTGCACAAGGAATGAACTTGTATGCCATTGGGCCCATTGAATCATGGGGAACGTGGAGGTAATAGACCCCAGGATGCTGAGACAAGATCTGACCGGCAATCTCTTTGCTGATAAAGCCCTTTTTACTTTGTGGATTAGAGGGCATAATTTCACTTTCGGAAGCTGAACCATGTTGATTTGAGCGTCTAGTAGTGCACCGCGAAAGACCATCCTTTGTGTTGGATGTAGATTGCTCTTTTTCCAGTTTATCATCCAAAGTGTTGAAGCATTCCAATGTTGCACAACAATATCCCTGTTGCTGGCAACTCATCCAGATAATGATGGACTCTCAAGCACCTTCCTCTCAGGAGCACAATTACTGAAAGCAGAACTTTCGTAAAGGTTCTGGGAATCATGGATATTCTGAAAGGCAAACTCCAAAATTGGAAATGTTGATGATTGATGGCAAAGCGTAGGTACAGCTGGAAAGCAAGGTGAATCAGTACGTGAAGATATGCGCCTGATAAATGTATGGACAGCATCCAGTCTCTGAGATTAATTGCAAGCTCCATCTTGAAGGACTTGAGATGGACTTATCTGTTGAGGTCCTTTAGATCCAACCCTGGATGAAGATCCCTTATTTTTTCTTAATTATAAATAAGGGCGAGTAGAATCCTCAGTCTTGCTGAGAGACTGGTACCTCTAGATTTGCTGTATCTAAAAGAGATCTAAGATGTGTTTGATCATTATCTTCCTTTTTCCCCGGTTTAAGGGAGGCCTGGATGTTCAACAATGATTGTTCGGGGCCTTCCCCTTGATATGCCACTGGTGGCTGAATGAAATGGTGGACCCCACCCAAAGATCCGTTCAACTTAGAAATAGCGCCTTCGATTCCAACTTGGAGCCAAATATGCTGACCCCATCATAGGGAATCTTACATCAATTAGTCTTAGATGTAGGATCTGTTGCCCAAAGCTTTAGCCATAGAGCTCTTCTGGCTCCAACCGAGGATAGCATTGCTTTTGTGGACAGTGTAATTATATCCACGGGTGCCTCTGCTACAAAATCCCCTGCCAATTTTAGTTTTTGTAGGGCCAATATCAACTTCTCTTGATCTGCTCCCTCGAACTTCTCAGTTTTGGATGTCTAAATAGACACTACTTTCCCGACTGCTGCCAATGCAATGGCTGGTCTGCAGGTTTCCCCTGCCGCTGCATATTAGTGTTGCGGAATGATGGCCACAAGAGGATGGACGATAATGCTGAGAGATTGACCTTTCTTGGTGGGAGTGATGTTGATGGTAGGAAGACCTGGAGCAAATTTTTCTGCATCATCTGTCCCTTGAAGGAGAAGCATGGCTGGAACATTCTCTCCATTTTGAAGTGGAGATCTTGATGACCCGGGAGGGCTGTCAAGTGACGACAGCATTAATAATGTGCTTCTCTTTTGATCTATCTTCTCTACTTACCCAACTCCTTATCTTGTAAGCTGAGGGTGGTCTACTTGGGACTCCATAAGAAAGAAAGGATAGTGGTGCTAGATACCTGTAACACAGTATGGAAGACAGCATGACATGGCAGACTGAAGTGAAGGACAATGAGCATTGGAAGGCACATGCAGAGCAAAGGAAGCAGGTACTTACAACAGGGTGTTGGGGGGGGGGGGTCATAGCAGAAAGACACTAAGGAGAGGATGCAGAGAGGTAAAGGGTCTCGACCTGTGAGAGCAAAATTTGCCAGTGCAGCAAGAGCAGGGGGAATGAAAATGTCTTTTTAAAAACGTCACCAGAGCGGCCGAAGAGACATCATCACCACGCATGCTCAGGCGCGATATGTGGCTCTCGTATTGAAAACTGGCAAGCGAGAGGGCCCCAGCGATGTATCTTCGAGCTGCGCATGTGTGGAAGCCTTCAGCCACCATACTGGAATTGGGCACAAGCCGAGGAACCAGAAGGCTCAGGAAAAAAAGTCATATGGCAAAGAGAAAAGTGCAGGGAGAGAGAAAGTGAAGGAACAGGATACTGCTGCAACCATTAGGCTTAATAAGAAGCTTGCAATGTTGGCCAACCACCAGACTGGTTTTCCCTCCATAGAGCTTGTTTAGAGGCTGAACAGGGCAGGGACTTCCACCCAGGAGAGGCTGAACCTGGCTTGAGTGAATGCTGTAACTATCCAGTCCCCAGCAGGTGAGGACAAAAGCAGAATGTCATGGGGGTTCTAGCTAAAAACTTATAGTTAACCAGTCCTATCAGGTTGCGAGGGCTGAGCCACAACCCAGAGTATGCTGCCACCAGTGGCGGCTGGTGGTATATTTTTTTGGGGGGTGATAAACAATCCACCAGCTGCCAACCCCCCTGGTCGCTTGGGTCACAGGCACCACCACCAGCCCCCCCGGTCAGTCGGTCATCAGCCCCGCACTTACCATCTATGTAGCGGGCAGCGCTTCCTCCAGGCAGTAGACAGCGTCTCCTCCTCCTAGTGCTTCACGGCAGCTTACCCTGTGTCTCCTCCCACCTCCTCCTTGGCAGCCAATAGGATCGCTTCTCCTCTCAGCTAATCAGGTGATGGGTCTCGCTTCCTGATTGGCCAGGAGGAGAAATAGGAAGACAATGGTGAATATTAATTCGCTAATGTCACACAACTGGACCCACCCTTTTTTGAAGCCTATTAGAGCCTGTGGCTTTAATCACGTGCTTCTAAAAAAAAAAAACTCATTGGAATCCATGCGTCTGGCACGCCATGCATGTAGATTAGGGGGGTGGACGCATGGATTAGGGGGTGGTGCCCAAGCACCCTGCATTACGGGCCACCACTGGCTGCCATGATACGCCAGGAAATTTAGTATTAGTGAAAATAATTTTGGTCCATGATACTGTTAAACAAATGATCCGCCCCGAATGACCAGATATGTCAGGTATGCCACTGAGTTCTGAGTTCAGGAATAGATTTCAAGAGATGTTTAGCAGAGAAAATAATATTAGCTGCTTACAACCTTCAGGTCTACAGTTGTAACTTGCGTTGGTGGTTTCACACTTATATGTCTTCATTGTAATAGCAAGTTGTACATGTATTTTGGAGTAGCTCCAATTCTTTTTAATGGCCCCCAATGCACATGCACACAGTAAAGAGGCATTTGACCCTTTAACACGCACATGTGACAGCACCAGAGCTGTTTTGCAGTGCATTGGGAAAAAAAATAATTGGGTATGTCTCTGGTGCTAACACAGTCATTGAGGATTGATAGAAAATGAATGGGCACATTAGCATATCAAACCAATCTTTCTTTTAGAACTAATAAAAACACCAAAAATGTAGTAGCGATATACCATTGCTTTTCCGGTTTGGATTTTCAACAACTTTTTTCACATCATTTTCTTTCAAGATTTGTCTGAAATTCAAGGCTCCTGTGAAATAGGAGACAGTAGGCTCCAATGCATTAATATACCTGTCAAGAAAAAAAAAAACATCAGAAAATACCTAATCAGTGTTACAAATCAATCTTGTCAGAATGCATTATATAAAGAAATTATACATTTGTTATTGGCATCTAGAGACTTTTTTCTTTTAACACAGGATTCTCATAATCAAGAACCAGCATGCATAGTATTACTGTGCAGTGGTTTACTAATAAAAAAGTATTTTCTTCAGTAAAATACCCCACTAACACTAAAACTTGTCATACCTTGGCACCTAGATCTATTAATGCTATAAATGCACAATTTAATGCCAAGATGTTGGTCTAGTAAACACTTTAAAATATATATATTTGGTAGTGTGGTACCCCACCAGGGGAAGGATGCAGGGTTCTCAAACAGGCAGGTTGAGGGGCTCCAGGGGCGTTGCTTAACTAGAAGGAAACTGGCTTATCAGTTTCCTCATTGTTTAGGACAGTCAGTTTTGGGACCTGGAGCCCTGGCATTTCATATTGATCGAGTGGAATGAAAACCCCAGTCCTGGGTCCCGATTTTGCGATCCACTAGCACACTGACTGTCAGGTGTGTGCTGGGCTATTTGTAGACACCCGACCAGGGTTCGGGGCTCCATCCTCCTGAGGAGTCCAGGCTTGCAAGGGAGAAGCAAGGGTGTTCATTTGTGCCAGGGGTCAAGTCCTGGGAAAAAAAGTGTGGGAACTCAACCAAGATTCCCGCTCCGCCTTAAAAATAAAAATGCGTGTATATATATATTGTAATGTATCCCTGCCCCTATGGAAATGGAGAGAAATGTCACACAGAGTTTGCATGTCGCCTGACTGCAAGGCTACAGAGTGTAGATTTTAAATGGAGAAAACTGCTCTGGCAGTTTTCTCTGGATTTTGCTATTGCCGGATGGGACTCCCTAAGAGTCTTGGGTGGGACGGGATCTCCAATCCTGTGTCTGGGTCTTGTGGACATCCAGCAGGTTGTGTGCCCAGGTGGACACAGCCAATATAACGAGGGGCTGATGAGAGCAGAGGAGAGAGGAAGAAAGGTGGAGTGTGAGCAGTTTGCTGCTGCTATTGCAAGACAGACCTGTGTGGGAGATTGCAGCCTGTGGAAAGGGGGTTCTATGGCCAGGGACTGGGAAAGGCTGGTCAGCTTGGAAAGTCAAGGAGACTAAGGGAGCAAGTGAGTCCAGGGGGCTTGAAGGAATCAAGGGTGTTTGGAGCCAGCAAAGGAACTGCTGACAAGAGAGCCAGGTGGCTCAGTATGTTTCCCTTTATGAGTGCTAAATGAAGTTTAAAACCCTGCGTGGGATTCCTGGATGGACTTTTTGCTTTGTTTTTCTTATTTTTTTATTTTTTATTTAAATAAGCATGGGCTACCAGGCTCTTAACTTTTAACGCCTGTCTGATAGTGACTCACTGCACAAAAACGCATCTATCGCTTGAGTTAAACCCCCCAAGATTACATTATACATAAACAAACACACACACTGTTCTCAAGGTTGCCTGTGTTGATTGTGCAAAGTGTGCCCACTCCTCAGTGCCCATCAATGCAGCCTGGTCAGTACCCCCATCAATGCAGCCTGTTTAGTGCCCACAGCTGTTTAGCCTGATCAGTGCCCCCCATCAATGCCGCCTGACCAGCGTTGACAGCAGTGCAGCATGATCAGTGCCCCCAGCAGTGCAGCTTGATCAGTGCCCCCAGCAGTGCAGCCTGATCAGTGCCCCCAGCACTGCAGCCTGGTCAGTGTCCCCATCAATGCAGCCTGGTCAGTGTCCCCATCAATGCAGCCTGGTCAATGTCCCCAGCAGTGCAGCCTGGTCAGTGTCCCCAGCAGTGCAGCCTGGTCAGTGTCCCCAGCAGTGGAGCCTGATCAGTGTCCCCAGGAGTGCAGCCTGATCAGTGCCCCCAGCAGTGCAGCCTGATCAGTGTCCCCATCAATGCAGCTTGGTCAGTGCACCCAGCAGTGCAGCCTGGTCAGTGCCCCTAGCAGTGTAGCCTGGTCAGTGCCCCCCAGCAGTGCAGCCTGGTCAGTGCCCCCCAGCAGTGCAGCCTGGTCAGTGCCCCCAAGCAGTGCAGCCTGGTCAGTGCCCCCCAGCAGTGCAGCCTGGTTAGTGTCCCCATCAATGCAGCTTGGTCAGTGTCCCCATCAATGCAGCTTGTTAATTGCCCCAAGCAGTGCACTCTGATCAGTGCCCCCATCAGTAAAGCCTGGTCAGTGCCCCCAGCAGTGAGCCTGATCAGAGCCCCCAGCAGTGCAGCCTGGCCAGTGCCCCCAGCAGTGCAGCCTGGCCAATGTCCCCAGCAGTGCAGCCTGGTCAGTGCCCCCAGCAGTGCAGCTTGGTCAGTGCCCCCAGCAGTGCAGCCTGGTCAGTGACCCCAGCAGTGCAGCTTGGTCAGTGCCCCCAGCAGTGCGGCATGGTCAGTGCCCCAGCAGTGCAGCTTGGTCAGTGCCCCCAGCAGTGCAGCCTGGTCAGTGCCCTCAGCAGTGCAGTCTGATCAGTGCCCTCAGCAGTGCAGCCTGGTCAGTACCCCCAGCAGTGCAGCCTGGTCAGTGCCCCCAGCAGTGCAGCTTGGTCAGTGTTCTCGGCAGTGCAGCCTGGCCAATGCCCCCAGCAGTGCAGCCTGGTCAGTGCCCCCAGCAGTGCAGCTTGGTCAGTGCCCCCAGCAGTGCAGCCTGGTCAGTGCCCCCAGCAGTGCAACTTGGTCAGTGCCCCCAGCAGTGTGGGATGGTCAGTGCCCCAGCAGTGCAGCCTGGTCAGTGCCCCCAGCAGTGCAGCCTGGTCAGTGCCCTCAGCAGTGCAGCCTGATCAGTGCCCTCAGCAGTGCAGCCTGGTCAGTACCCCCAGCAGTGCAGCCTGGTCAGTGCCCCCAGCAGTGCAGCTTGGTCAGTGTCCCCAGCAGTGCAGCCTGGTCAGTGTCCACCAGCAGTGCAGCCTGATCAGTGTCCCCAGGACTGCAGCCTGATCAGCGTCCCAGTAGTGCAGCCTGATCAGTGCCCCAGCAGTGCAGCCTGGTCAGTGCCCCCAGCAGTGCAGCCTGGTCAGTGCCCCCCAGCAGTGCAGCCTGGTCAGTGTCCCCATCAATGCAGCTTGGTCAGTGTCCCCATCAATGCAGCTTGGTCAGTGCCCCCAGCAGTGCAGCCTGATCAGTGCCCCCAGCAGTGCACCCTGATCAGTGCCCCCAGCAGTGCAGCCTGGTCAGTGCCCCCAGCAGTGCAGCCTGGCCAATGCCCCAGCAGTGAAGCTTGGTCAGTGTCCCCCGGCCGTGCAGCCTGGTCAGTGTCCACCAGCAGTGCAGCCTGATCAGTGTCCCCAGGACTGCAGCCTGATCAGTGCCCCCAGCAGTGCAGCCTGATCAGTGCCCCCAGCAGTGCAGCCTGGTCAGTGCCCAAAGCAGTGCGGCCTGGTCAGTGCCCCCAGCAGTGCAGCCTGATCAGTGCCCCAGCAGTGCAGCCTCGTCAGTGCCCCCAGCAGTGCAGCTTGGTCAGTGCCCCCAACAGTGCAGACTGGTCAGTGCCCCCAGCAGTGTAGCCTGGTCATTGCCCCCAGCAGTGCAGCCTGGTCAGTGCCCCCAGCAGTGCAGCCTGCTCAGTGCCCCCAGCAGTGCAGCCTGGTCAGTGCCCCCAGCAGTGCAGCCTGGTCAGTGCCCACAGCAGTGCAGCCTGGTCAGTGCCCCCAGCAGTGCAGCTTGGTCAGTGCCCCCAGCAGTGCGGCATGGTCAGTGCCCCCAGCAGTGCAGCCTGGTCAGTGCCCCCAGCAGTGCAGCCTGGTCAGTGCCCTCAGCAGTGCAGCCTGGTCAGTGCCCCCAGCAGTGCAGCCTGGTCAGTGCCCCCAGCAGTGCAGCTTGGTCAGTGTCCCCGGCAGTGCAGCCTGGTCAGTGTCCATGAGCAGTGCAGCCTGGTCAGTGTCCACGAGCAGTGCAGCCTGATCAGTTTCCCCAGGACTGCAGCCTGATCATTGCCCACAGCAGTGAAGCCTGGTCAGTGTCCCCATCAATGCAGATTGGTCAGTGCCCCAGCAGTGCAGCCTGATCAGTGCCCCCAGCAGTGCACCCTGATCAGTGCCCCAGCAGTGCACCCTGATCAGTGCCCCAAGTAGTGAAGCCTGGTCAGTGCCCCAAGCAGTGAAGCCTGGTCAGTGCCCCCAGCAGTGCAGCCTGGTCAGTGCCCCCAGCAGTGTAGCCTGGTCATTGCCCCCAGCAGTGCAGCCTGGTCAGTGTCCACCCGCAGTGCAGCCTGATCAGTGTCCCCAGGACTGCAGCCTGATCAGTGTCCCAGCAGTGCAGCCTGATCAGTGCCCCCAGCAGTGCAGCCTGGCCAGTGCCCCTAGCACTGCAGCCTGGCCAGTGCCCCCAGCAGTGCAGCCTGGTCAGTGCCCCCAGCAGTGCAGCTTGGTCAGTGTCCCCGGCAGTGCAGCCTGGTCAGTGTCCACCAGCAGTGCAGCCTGATCAGTGTCCCCAGGACTGCAGCCTGATCAGTGTCCCAGCAGTGCAGCCTGATCAGTGCCCCCAGCAGTACAGCCTGGCCAGTGCCCCTAGCACTGCAGCCTGGCCAGTGCCCCCAGCAGTGCAGCCTGGTCAGTGCCCCCAGCAGTGAAGCTTGGTCAGTGTCCCCCGGCAGTGCAGCCTGGTCAGTGTCCACCAGCAGTGCAGCCTGATCAGTGTCCCCAGGACTGCAGCTTGATCAGTGCCCCCAGCAGTGCAGCCTGATCAGTGCCCCCAGCAGTGCAGCCTGGTCAGTGCCCCCACCAGTGCAGCATGGTCAGTGCCCCCTAGCAGGGCAGCCTGGTCAGTGTCCCCATCAATGCAGCTTGGTCAGTGCCCCCAGCAGTGCAGCCTGACCAGTGCCCCCAGCAGTGCACCCTGATCAGTGCCCCCAGCAGTGCACCCTGATTAGTGCCCCAAGCAGTGAAGCCTGGTCAGTGCCCCAAGCAGTGAAGCCTGGTCAGTGCCCCCAGCAGTGCAGCCTGGTCAGTGCCCCCAGCAGTGCAGCCTGGCCAGTGCCCCCAGCAGTGCAGCCTGGCCAGTGCCCCAGCCGTGCAGCCTGGTCAGTGCCCCCAGCAGTGTAGCCTGGTCATTGCCCCCAGCAGTGCAGCCTGGTCAGTGCCCCCAGCAGTGCAGCCTGGTCAGTGTACCCGGCAGTGCAGCCTGGCCGGTGCCCCCAGCAGTGCAGCCTGGCCAGTGCCCCCAGCAGTGCAGCCTGGTCAGTGCCCCCAGCAGTGCACCCTGATCAGTGCCCCAAGTAGTGAAGCCTGGTCAGTGCCCCAAGCAGTGAAGCCTGGTCAGTGCCCCCAGCAGTGCAGCCTGGTCAGTGCCCCCAGCAGTGCAGCCTGGCCAGTGCCCCCAGCAGTGCAGCCTGGTCAGTGCCCCCAGCAGTGCAGCCTGGTCAGTGCCCCCAGCAGTGCAGCTTGGTCAGTGTCCCCGGCAGTGCAGCCTGGTCAGTGTCCATGAGCAGTGCAGCCTGGTCAGTGTCCACGAGCAGTGCAGCCTGATCAGTGTCCCCAGGACTGCAGCCTGATCATTGCCCCCAGCAGTGCAGCCTGGTCACGTGACGACCCCCGTGACTGGTTAGACGTAACTACCCCTGTGACTGGTCCGACGTGACGACCCCCGTTACTAGTCCGACGTCAGGACCCCTGTGACTAGTCCGACGTGACGAGCACCTGTGACTGGTCCGACGTGACGAGTACCTGTGACTG
>BLSH010276488.1:420724-449527 GCA_018402905.1 Glandirana rugosa | reverse complement strand
TCCTCAATCACATTATATTCTAAAATACCAATTAAAAGATATTCCTATATAGGTCAAGTACGCACATATCCAACAAATATAAAACCGGAGGCAATTAATAATCTTTAAAAAGGTAATCTAAAAAAGGGCATGTTTCAAAACAGTAATAATACATTAGTTATAACAATGTGAAAGTACGATGTTATATGTTTTATAAAAACAAGTGTATCTGCAAAATGCATCGTAAAAACAAAAAAAAAGAAAAAAAGAAAAAAATAAGCACTATGGAGATATGATAAAAGGAGGGTTAAAAATAGATATTTCGTAAGACTCGTGGTAAGTGCTGTTTATATAAAATTGGTGGTAAAATATTTATATATCCTGGGGCTTGATTAATTTCATAAACTATCTGTTATTAAGGGTAGAGACTATAACAAGAATGATATTATGATCTAATGTTTATACAATTAAAAAATCGCAGCCATACTAGTTCAACACAGGAGTATGGAGTATAGGGTCTATAGCAAATGCTGGGGGTCGGGATCTTTCATCATATATAAGACTCATTGGGAGGGAAGTTTGTTTATGCATATGCATTCTAATTATAGAAAGGGGTGTGACACAATGGAAATATAGGAAATATAAAAATTATAAAAAATGACCAAGGATCTATGGTAACGGATGGGGGCTAAAAATTGGAAATGAAGCAGTTTAGATCTATATCTACGTTTAAGCCTTTTGGTCTCAAGCTTTCAAGTAGGTATATCCACCGGGTTTCATTTTGCGATACCTTTCTTTTCATGTTCTCGCCCCTCCAATGCCCTTTAACCATATCTATCCCGTAAAAAATTAGTTTACTGGGGTCCCTCTGGTGCATCTGATCGAAATGTCTTGATAAATTGTGCTTTGGGAACCCCTTCTTGATATTTCTAATGTGCTCCGCTATCCTTATGTGTAGTTGTCTAGTGGTTCTTCCCACATACTGCATTCGACAAGGGCATTCTAGCACATAGGTCACATGAGTGCTGTTACAGGTGATTAACTCTTTAATCTGGTACTCTTTGTTATTGGTCATGGACTTGAATTTTTCTTTCTTTCTGGGCTGCTTTTTGCTTAATCTCCACCTCATTTATTTATATACCTCAGAGGAATAAGGATGAAATTGTAGCTCCTGTAATTCACCTGGACTTATTTATATGCATTCTCATACTCATCAGTACCTATAATTGGAGTTTTTACCATAATTTATTTTTCTTCTTGACATCCACTTTTTTACTTGACATCCACTTTGTTTATAATTTTTTTCAGATTTATTCACAATTTATTTTATTTTAAAGTTTGGTATTTTATTTGCAAAATCATGATTGGATACACACTGGAATTAATATTTTATTTATTCTAATATTTATGGAACTCATACTTGTTTGCACTGATTAGCACTTTTCTGCACATACTATTCATTTATTTATATATAGCATAAGCACTTTGTGGGTTGAAAGACAGCGCCAGTCCTAACACTCCATTAGATTTATCTATTACTTCCTCTAGTAGGAAGACATAGGAAGGCTGCAGTCTTGTATACACTTAAAAGTCCTCGCGCAGGTTTCTTTGTATTCACTTTCCCAGAAGTCTGCACTATGAGACAAGTCAGATTTCTGGCACCCCCTTCAGCAAAAATGGCATTTTTGGGGAGGCACTCCCAAAGGTGGAAATCATGGCTAAAAGGATGCAAACCCTGCCCTCATTAGAACCCTGCAGGTGCAGCAGGTGACTAATAATTATAAAACCACTCCCGTACAGATTCACTCAGCACAAGGGCACAGACAAACAGAATATCAAAAGGAAGGAATCTGCAACAAAATTTACGACTTGAGCTCTGAAAGATTTTACCCCCTTTTATGAGCAGTCAATTTTTTGCTATATAGAAATGTGCTATATTAACTGGTAATTGCGTGGTCATGCAACACTGTACCCAAAAGGAATTTATATCATTTTTTCACACAAATAAAGCTTTATTTTGGTGGTGTTTGCACACCATTGGGTTTTTTCGTTTTTATCATATGAATGAAAAAAGACAGAAAATTTAAAAAAAAAAAAAAAAAAAAATATATATACAGTATGTCACAAAAGTGAGTAAACCCCTCACATTTTTGTAAATATTTTATTCTATCTTTTCATGTGACAACACTGAAGAAATGACACTTTGCTACAATGTAAAGTAGTGAGTGTACAGCTTGTATAACAGTGTAAATTTGCTGTGCCCTCAAAATAACTCAACATACAGCCATTAATGTCTAAACTGCTGGCAACAAAAGTGAGCACACCCCTAAGTGAAAATGTCCAAATGTCCGTGGTATATATTTCAATATTTTGTGTAGCCACCATTATTTTCCAGCCCTGCCGGAAACCTCTTGGCATTGAGTTCACCAGAGCTTCACAGGTTGCCACTGGAATCCTCCCCCCCTCCCCCCCATGATGACATCACGGAGTTGGTGGATGTTAGAGACCTTGCACTCCTCCACCTTCCGTTTGAGGATGCCCCACAGATGCTCAGTAGGGTTTAGGTCTGGAGACATGCTTGGCCAGTCCATCATCTTTAACCTCAGCTTCATTAGCAAGGCCCTTCCTAGCTGTGCGGATTTCGTTCCCTGATGCTCACTGGAAAGCCATATTTCTACATGCGCTTATGATCTCTGTAATGGAGATCATGGCTGTCTGGTGAGTAGGGTGTTTGACCAGTGTCTCTTTGGTGGAGGATCCTCACAGTCACTCTATCTTCTCTGGATGTGTTTTTTGCTATTATCAGCATGAATGTTTGCTTATGGGATAACTGCACTTCCATTGGACTACTGTATATTGAATAATTGCACTTTAATTAATATCAGTTGTCTTATGAACTTTAGCTGGCACCTTATGTTTATATGGAATAACCAATTCTCATATTGGACCATTATTGAACAGTTGCACTTTAATCATGTTTTTCTATGAACTATATTCTCACTTATTGTGATTTTTGTATAATATATTGATTTTTTCATGAATTATGCACAATGGGACTATTCCCTAGTGGTCACTTTTATGTTATGCACCATGTACTTTTTAGTATTAGTATCTTCTTTGTGAGCACAATTTAATTTATTTACAATTCTATGCATTAAGATAAAAAGCATTCTGTGTGCAGCAGCCCTCCTTCGCCCACCCTAATAGTTACCTGAGACCTCTCTTTATCCAGCGATGTTGTAGGATTGTCTCAGCTGCATAAGACTCCCCTCCTCATTGGCTGAGACAGCAGCACAGTGTCATTGGCTTCCGCTGCTGTCAGTCAGTCAGCCAATGAGAAGAGAAAGGGGGCGGGGCCGGGGCACAGCTCTGTGTCTGAATGGATACACGGAGCTGCAGCTTGGCTAGGGTGGCCCCATAGAAGCTGCTAGCTGTGGGGGCACTCGTCAAGGAAGAGGGACCTGAGAAGAGGAGGATCCAGGCTGCCCTGTGCAAATCCACTGCACAGAGCAGGTAAGTATAACATGTTTATTATTTTTTGCAAGAAAAAAAAAAAAAGACTTTACAATCACTTTAATATAGGTGGACAGGAACAGCAGCAGGTCCACTTAGCCTCTCTCCTTGGCTCTGATCTCTTAGGTGTAGAACACAGACCCCGACAATAGGTCTGCACCCTTTGCTCTCCTCTCTCGACTGGCCCTGATAACTCTTAGCTTTCCCAAGAAAACAGTAAAGCTCTCCTCTTCCAGGAGCAGAGATTTGTGGGAATTGAGTCCACAGCCTGTAAGCATCCATTTACAAGTATGGTGCAGTGTCTCTTTAAGAATTACAATTCCCATAGTCCAAGGCATCTTCACAGCAGTCCTTTCTGATATTTCCATTGGCTCTCACTCCCCTGCCCTCTGGTTGGATCTGATCTGCACTGCCAGGAGGGAGGAGTGGGCGGGGATTTTACACTGCTGCTCTCACAGCAAAGGAAACAGCAGCAATGGGGGGGGGGGGGACGAGAAGGGGAAGAGTCTACACCGACCCATTTTTTCTGCAGGGTTTGGCGCTCACACAGCTTCATAAGGAATGCATATATATTGCATAGATGTACTATGTGCATTTTTGCCCTGACATATACAGTATTTCACAAAAGTGAGTACACCCCTCACATTTTTGTAAATATTTTATTTCAGGGTCTTGGCAATCTTCTTATAGCCTAGGCCATCTTTATGTAGAGCCCCTTCCTGTTCCAACATGACTGTGCACCAGTGCACAAAGCAAGGTCCATAAAGACATGGATGGAGGAACTTGACTGGCCTGCACAGATGGGGGAGTTTGCTTTGAATACTAAACATGCATGAAATAGTGTTTTTGGCTTGTGTTGCTCAAATGCAATGTAGTTCCGCTTTAAAGCAAAAACAGAATTCACTTGACATTTAATATCAATCAAGATACCGAATTGCCTTCTCTATGCTTAGTTTCTTTTCACTTTACTTAATAAAGCATTATGTATCTTGAACACACTCGCCATAATCTTGTGCTCAGAGCTGGTTCCAGTGACTTATGTATCTCTTCATGGAAGTGAAAGAGGTCGGCACCATCTCCTTAATACAATGTTCTTTATACCATATGCCTTAAATTTCCATATCAAATGTATTTTATATATTTCCATGTATAAAAACAGTGGCCATTCCTAGTATCTTTTAAAACCAGTATTTAAAGGAAACATACAGTGTGAGTTTATGCTTTAGGTTATCATTTAAAGGTTTATTTAAAGCAGGGTTTCTCAAAAAGGATTCCATGGAACTCTAGGGTTCCTGCAAAGGTTGCTAGGGGTTCCATAATGATCACCATAATGACCACCATATTAGTTCAAAGTTAACTGTAGATATAATAATTATAACCAGGGGTTCCCTGAGCCTAGTAAGCCTGGAAAGTTTTTTCAAGGGTTTCTCCATGTTGGCAAGGTTGAGTAAAAAATTATTTAAAGTGACTCTGCTGCTTGCCAAAAAAGAAAAATACCCAAATAAGCGCTATGGCACTCTAATTCAGGCTTTCTCAAGCTCTTATTACAGAGGAATCCTGTGTCCCCATTAGGAAGACTCACTGTCACCATTTGTCCTGTTTTTGGGTTGTACCAGAACAGGAATAGAGAGAAAATCTTTCATTGAGGACACAACTTCTATGAACAAAAGAAATTAGGAATGGGATTTTGACAGCGCAAAGACAAATATAGCAATCCAGAAAATTCATTAAAATCTTCAAAGGTTTATTATAAACATTAGTTGGTTCCCGACCGCCTACTTTATTTATACGGTGGCAGTGTGGCACTGTCTCGCGAATCGCTGTATATAAGTGCCGATCCGCACCTACAGTTAGTGCCAGCGGCTCAGGCGGACCCGATGTCTGCCAGAGAGCCGCGATGACCTGCCAGAGAGAAAGAACGGGGAACCGCCGATGTAAACACGGCGGTTCCCCGCTCTGTCAGTGGGCATGTAAGAGATCTACTGATCCCTGTTATTGAGATCAGTTAGATCTCTTATGCCCATGGTGGCCCTGCCCCCTCAAAGTTGGAACACGACTAGGGAACACAGTTAACCCCTAGATCTCCTCCTGCAGGTTAACCCCAACATTTATACGGTAATCAGAGAATATTTAAATTTCTGATAGCTGTATAAATGTCATTGGTCCCAAAAAAGTGTCAAAAACGTCCGACATGTCCGCCCCAATATCAAAGTCCTGATAAAAATCGCAGATCACCGCTATTACAAAAAAAAAAAAGTGTAAAAACACCAGAAATTAATTCTCATGGTTTGTAAATGTGGCAACTTTTGTGCAAACCAATCAACAAACACAGATTGTGATTTTTTTTTTTTGTTTCATAAATTTTTATTGAGGAAAAAGATACATACATAAGTATGAATAATAAAACTTTGTCGTATGGTTGAACAGGAAAAAAGAGGTATTCAAAATATGATATCATATAAGTTACCAAAGAGGAGAAAGAAAGGAGAAAACTGTTTTGGATATATTACATAAAAGTTGCGCAACATATAGGAAGTACAGGTAAGTAGATAATACTTTGGCCTATACCGAGAAGAAAAAGAAAAAAACATTTTTTTCCTGACGTGATTTTGTGTTATGGTAACACTTGAGAGGTCTATTAATCCTATTCAGATTGAATGCTTCAGTGGGGGGGAACGAATGTAGCTCACTTGGGATATTATGATGTATGCGTGAGGGACTTCTTCCCCCTTTTTATTTTTTAATTTTTTTTATTTCCTACTTAGGGGTATATAAAGTGTAAAGGAGATTAAGGAAAGAGATTGGAGAGAGAGCTGGGAAAGAAAATAAAAAATAGATTAGGGACTGAGAGGAAGAAGTAGTGGGGGAGAATGAAGAAGGTAAAAGAAGGAGGAGGGAAGACATAGGCCAGTTACGTCTCTTCCCCCCTTTGGCGCTGAACTGAATTCTTTTGGAGCAGAGAGTTACTTACGTAATGGGAGCAGAGGGGTGGGTGACACCCAGTGGGTATTCACTTGATGCTTTGAATGGTTGCCAATTATATCATGTCGCTGTATATTTAGAGAGAGTTTCGTGTGAGATGCTAATAAGTTCTTCAACTTTCTCAATACCATTTAGTCTCCGAAACCACTCCTCTCTCGTTGGGATGTTTGGAGAGCGCCAGTGACATGGGATACAATGTCTGGCTGCATTGATCATGAACATTATTAGTGTTTTGAGATATCATTTTTTTTTTTACCAAAAATATGAGGAAGAATATAAATCGGCCAAAACCGATGAATAAATTTGTTTTTTCATATTTTTTTTGTCAACAAGTAAGAAATATTGGTTTATTTACAAAATTGTCACTCTTTTTTGTTTATAGCGGTGATCAGAAATGACGCAGAGGTGATCAAATACCACCAAAAGAAAGTTCTATTTGTGGGAAAAAAAGGACGCAAATTTAGTTTTTGTCAGATAAAGCGACGCAGTGCTGAATCACAAAAACTGCTCTGGTCATACAGTGGGAAATCCTTCCGGAGGTGAAGTGGTTGAAAAGGCATTTGGTCATCATAAAATTATGAATATAAACTGTAACAATGTAGTAAATTTCATTTTTTTGTACATGTTTCGCCAGGCTATGGCTTCATCGGGAGACTTTAATGATTGCAAACTGCATGTAGATGTCACTATAATCAAAAAAAAAACAACAATTTTAGGGTACAGCAAAAACACATAAACTATTAGCATTTTATTGCATATCACATTTTCCAAACACAGATGGTCCCTGCTTAATCCCCATCAATCAGTAATTACCTGTGTATAAATGTCTATTAGACCTGCAGGATTGGGCTCCAGTATTTCAGGTGGTTAATGGTGAAACCATTTTGGCTTCTCTTTTTGAATAAGCCGTTCAAGGGATGATGATATCTTGCCCGGGAGGATGTGAGCACCGACCACACAACCAATGGCCTGGGAAGATGCATTGCTACCTTCCCTAGGAGAGCTAACTGGTGGTAGATCCCCCTGTTTTTTTACCATAGGCATTGGATTCCGTTTTGAAACACTACCTCCACAAGTCAGGAATTAGTAGACAGGTTCCTATATATGGCCGGATCTGACTTATTGACAATTGCGAACACCGTCCTCTTCGAGATTTAGGCGTAATTTTCTTTGGGTGATATTGTCGTAACCCTCTCCCTTAGCAAGACTTTTACAGCACATCGGGCAGTGTGGCACTATTCCTTTGAATGTTACATGCAGTCGAGATAAAACATCTGAAAACCAAAAGAGATATTGTTATGCCTTTCTGCTTTTTCCATTGATAATACCCCTGATGAAGGTCCTTGTTTGGACCCGAAACATGAAGGTAGGGCACCGAATTCCATCTTCGGACAACAGATTGTAACATATCTTGAAGATATTTATTTTATTTATTTATTTCAGGTACTTGTATAGCGCTGTCAATTTATGCAGCACTTTACAAATACATTCACATCAGTCCCTACCCTCAAGGAGCTTACAATCTAAGGTCCCTAACTCACATTCATACACATACTAGGGCCAATTTAGACAGGATCTAATTTACCTACCAGCATGTCTTTGGAGTGTGGGAGGAAACCAGAGTCCCCAGAGGAAACCCACGCAAGCACAGGGAGAACATGCAAACTCCAGGCAGGTAGTGTCGTGGTTGGGATTCGAACCAGCGAACTTTTGCTGCGGGGTGAAAGTGCTATCCACTACACCGCTATGTACTAGTACCCCCTGTGGAAGGACTTTATTTTGGACTGTATGATTTGTTCTTTGAAAATCTGACAACTCTACTTAATATCTCCTTCATGTCAACATATGACTATACCATGTTTTGTACCTGTTGCTCAGATGAGTGACACTTTTTTTAACCAAATATCTTTAATAAACTGTTATATTTTATGAAGTTGTTTGGTGTTGTTACCTATTACAGTCCCACTCAGGGGGTATTTTGTTCTTCAATACATACAGTCAGGTCCATAAATATTGGGACATCAACACAATTTTGGCTCTATACACCACCACAATGGATTTGAAATGAAACGAACAAGATGTGCTTTAACTGCAGACTTTCAGCTTTAATTTGAGGGTATTGACATCCAAATCAGGTGAACAGTGTAGGAATTACAACAGTTTGTTTATGTGCCTCCCACTTTTTAAGGGACCAAAAGTAATTGGACAGATTAACAATCATAAATCAAACTTTCACTTTTTAATACTTGGTTGCAAATCCTTTGCAGCCAATTACAGCCTGAAGTCTGGAACGCATTGACATCACCAGATGCTGGGTTTCATCCCTGGTGATGCTCTGCCAGGCCTCTACTGCAACTGTCTTCAGTTCCTGCTTGTTCTTCGGGCATTTTCCCTTCAGTTTTGTGTTTAGCAAGTGGAATGCATGCTCAATTGGATTCAGGTCAGGTGATTGACTTGGCCATTGCATAACATTCCACTTCTTTCCCTTAAAAAACTCTTTGGTTGCTTTCGCAGTATGCATTGAGTCATTGTCCATCTGCAATGTGAAGCGCCGTCCAATGAGTTCTGAAGCATTTGGCTGAATATGAGCAGATAGTATTGCCTGAAACACTTCAGAATTCATCCTGCTGCTTTTGTCAGCAGTCACATCATCAATAAATACAAGAGAACCAGTTCCATTGGCAGCCATACATACCCACGCCATGACACTACCACCACCATGCTTCACTGATGAGGTGGTATGCTTTGGATCATGAGCAGTTCCTTTCCTTCTCCATACTCTTCTCTTCCCATCACTCTGGTACAAGTTGATCTTGGTCTCATCTGTCCATAGGATGTTGTTCCAGAACTGTGAAGGCTTTTTTAGATGTTGTTTGGCAAACTCTAATCTGGCCTTCCTGTTTTTGAGGCTCACCAATGGTTTACATCTTGTGGTGAACCCTCTGTATTCACTCTGGTGAAGTCTTCTCTTGATTGTTGCCTTTGACACACATACATCTACCTCCCGGAGAGTGCTCTTGATCTGGCCAACTGTTGTGAAGGGTGTTTTCTTCGGTCATCCACCACAGTTGTTTTCCGTGGTCTTCTGTGGTCTTCTGTGGTCTTCTGGTGTTGCTGAGCTCACCAGTGCGTTCTTTCTTTTTAAGGATGTTCCAAACAGTTGATTTGGCCACACCTAATGTTTTTGCTATCTCTCTGATGGGTTTATTTTTTTTCAGCCTAATGATGGCTTGCTTCACTGATAGTGACAGCTCTTTGGATCTCATATTGAGAGTTGATAGCAACAGATTCCAAATGCAAATAGCACACTTGAAATGAACTCTGGACCTTTTACAGGCACATATACAAACTGTTGTAATTCCTACACCGTTCACCTTATTTGGATGTAAATACCTTCAAATTAAAGCTGAATGTCTGCAGTTAAAGCATATCTTGTTAGTTTCATTTCAAATCCATTGTGGTGGTGTATAGAGCCAAAAAGATTAGAATCGTGTTGATGTCCCAATATTTATGGACCTGAATGTATTACCAGGGATGAGGAAACCACCAAATAGGCTTTGCTGATGATGGAACATTCTACAATTTTTTCTTTTTGAAGCACATGTTTAGAGCCCATGGCTCTCTCTAATAGGCTTCAAACAAGGGTGGGCTCGGGGTGCAACAAGTTTGGTATCTATTTACAAAGGGTAACAACATTTTTTTTTATAATATTATATTGTGTTTGTGTTCACTAAAACTAATTAAAAAACTTGCGTTTTCAAAATTCCAAAACATTTCCACTAAAAAAAAACCTGGTGCACAACTACGGTGTGACAAAAAAAAATTGCACACACACCATTTTATTCTATGCTTGAAATAATGTGTTATGTCTGGGGCTTCTAAGTATTTTTCTAGCAAAAAAAAAACATGTATGACAGAATTGTCAGAATTGGCTTGGGCAGGTTGTGGTTAAAGTAAAGTTGTCCTTTAAATGCAACAAGTAAAGAATCTAAATCTACACATCTGAACCTAGGCCACACCAATAGCAAAGGTTCTGCGGATGATCCTGCATGGGCAATGATAATTCTAGTATAGGTGGTGTGAGTTCTACAAGTCCATACAGTACCTTCAATGTATGTATGACAAGTACATCTCGGAGCCAGCTTCAGCAGACAGAGAACTGCTACATATTAGTTCTTTTCAGATACACGCAATAAAAATGCCACAGAGAGTCAGTAATAATTTAACTTGTGGCATACTGCGTGTGCCATATGTTTAAATGATAGCATTTCACTTTAACTAAGTACCATATAAAGATTGGTCCCAGAAGGGAGCATTTTATATTATCAGAGCTGATGGTATAAACAAATTGATGGATGGAAAAATGATTGGTCAGAATGCGTTTATTTATACGGAAATGTCAGCAAGATAATTGTGCAGCACAGACACATGGGAAAACCGAACATTTTTTAACACCAAGAATTGCATTTCTTCAGAAGGAAACTGCATTGGCTCAATAGACTGGGGATTTTATGCTGTGAAAAATATTTCTACAAATTTGTTATCTGGGAAGGAACGCTATTTACAGCACGAGTTTATTCCAAGATGGTTTGAGCGAGAAAGAAAACATTTCTTCTATTCCATATATTAGGGAACCAAATGTCGCCTTAAAGCCCAACGCTAGGCAGTTTTTTTTATGGTGCCACAGGAATAAAATAATTAAATAAGCAGCTCTTCTTTCAGGTGCCGCCCCCAGCAGTAATAGCTTTCTGACACTAG
Organism: Glandirana rugosa; assembly: GCA_018402905.1. Taxonomy (NCBI): domain Eukaryota; kingdom Metazoa; phylum Chordata; class Amphibia; order Anura; family Ranidae; genus Glandirana; species Glandirana rugosa. The sequence continues at coordinate 438,295 of BLSH010276488.1, read as the reverse complement.
ATGTCCTCAGTCTTCTGAGTTGAAAGACGCTCTGTGAGTGCAGGGCGTCAGGGACACACCCATAGACCTGATGATGGCTCGCATCTCTGCTTCAATAAAGTGTTACTAAACCCACAACAGTAAAATCAGTCTGCACTGTGGATCCTAAGGAGTTCATTTTCTGCATTGTGTAAAAAGGCTGTTTGATCCTGTCTTCTCTGATCCTCCCCTTCTTCCTACAAGTTTTAACCAGTGCTCTGCAGGACACAAGCCACAAGACTGCTATCAGGGGAGGCCCGTCCATTAAGGGTACACAGGCCGCCCCTTCTGTCCTCGCCACCCTCCCCTATGCATAGTGGATAGATTCATCCATAGCCGCTGCAACCACCCCCTATTCATGCAGCCGACCCCTTCAGGAAGCCAGCCGCATGAATTACAATGGCGGGAGAGTTTTTTTGAAGCAGCTGATTAGAGCCATAGGCTCTAATAGGCTTCAAAATAGTGTGGCTCATGGCGTAGAGCATGACTCCGTGAGCCCACTCACGTGTGTTAGAAAAGCAATGAATATTTGCTTTTCTAACACTGAATCACCTTTCTGCCAATCAGGAAGCGCGGGTATGTTACCCATTTCCCGATTGGCTGAGAAGTCAGGCTATCCTATTGGATGCCTTTCTAGGAGGAGGAGGGAGATACACAGCATGCTCCCGCTCGCTGGACATCGCTGCTCTGCTTCCAAGATGGGGTAAGTGCGGGACTTTGATGTCCCGACTGCCCTGGGGGAAGGGGGAATCTGCTGGGGAGGATCTGCTAACACTGCCGCGAGCCCCACAGCGGGGGGGGGGGGTGTGTGATATATACTGTATCTGGTGATGATGTATACCCCTATCTGGGGATGCTATATACTGTACAGGCGGTCCCTGGGTTACAAACAAGATAGGGACTGTAGGTTTGTTCATAAGTTGAATTTGTTTGTAAGTCGGAACAGGTACATTTTTTAAGTGTAGCTCCAGCCAAAAAAACTATTTTTAAGCTTTTTAGATAGCATAGGGAAGGGGTAACAACCCTGTAATGTTTGTTTTGCTGTCTCTGTTTTTGTTCAGAAGATTTCCCCTCAATGATAATTGGATTTTGAACATTTTGGGTTGTTGTGGAAACAAGCCATGGTGATAAAGCTTCAGTGGAGACACCTTTTTCCCCATGATAGCTCTTACAGGAGTGAATTTCCCTTCCTAGTGGGAGATTTCCTCTCACTTCCTGTTGTCTCCCTCCGTTTGTAAGTAGGAGTCGTTTGTAAGTTGGATGTTTGTAACTAGGGGATCGCCTGTATCTGGTGATGATGTATACCCCTATCTGGTGATGCTATATACTGTATCTGGTAATGATGTATACCCCTATCTGGTGATGCTATATACTGTATATGGTAATGATGTATACCCCTATCTGGTGATGCTATATACTCTGGTGATGCTGTATACCCCTATCTGATGATGATATATACTGTATCTGGTGATGATGTATATCCCTATCCGGTGATGCTATATACTCTATCTGGTGATGATATATACCCTGTCTGGTGATGCTGTATATACCCTGCTGTATATCTGGTGATGCTGGGCTGTATACTCCTGACACAATGGGTGGAATCTATAAGGGGCTTATGAGAAGCGTGTGTGTGGGGGGGGTCAAAAAATGTCACCAGCCGCCACTGACTGCTATATACTGCTGATGAGAAAAAGTATTTAGCAGTTTATATTTACTAAAATAATTGCATTTCCATGTTCTGTCTACTGTGGGAGACCAGATATAGTGAATGCAGGGTGCTGGGTTTAGTAACACATTAACAAATGGAGAGAGCCCTCATACTGGGACTTATTAGGCACTAAGTCCAAAAGTACATAAGTAGAAAGAAAAGATTGGAAAGGTTATTAAAAGTTTACATATTCTTTATTGTTACACTTTACAAATTACAAAAAACTGACAATACATATTAAAAATAGGTTGGGTACTAGGACTAGATACAGTATATTAGCAAAAAGTCACCAAACAAAGAATGATGATGGAAAACACCCAACGTGTTTTGAAAATGGATTTTCTTCTTCAGGGATGCATGAACACGAGCAAAAGGGAACAATTCGCTGTTTTGAGATGGTAAATGCGTCTAGAGAAAATACCCAAAGTTTTAAAATAAGCTGCAAGTTGCCCTCTGAGTGTCACCAGGGAGCACCAGGGGTCAGTGCCAGGGCAGTGATCCAAAGGGGTCAGATGGTTTCAGTATAAAAGTGAATATCATATGTGCAAAATCTGAAATGTCCAAGCCCAGCCAGAAATACTTGGGGATGCTTCAATTAAAGGGTCACCAAAAGATAATGAGGAGATATTGTATCATATGACATATGGATTTCTTGCATTATCTGGATGCAGTTTCCATATAGTCAGACATCATGCAATGATCATGATGTATTTGTCCATAAGGCCTCATACACTTGGGCGTCTACAAAAAAATAAGCAAAACGCCGGGCGGGAACATTCAACATCTCTAGAAGAGAAGAAGAAGAAGAAGGAGAAGAAGAAGAAGCGGGAGAAGCTAGCCGGGAGAAGCTAGCCGAGGAGACAGCGGCAAAAGAGCAGAAGACCGAAGACCCCGCAGAAGACCCCTCAGAAGACCCCGCAAAAGAGCCAAAGAAAGAAGACGATGGAGAAGAGAGGGGAGAAGACGCCGGAGCTGATTTAATAAAATATTTTAAAAAGCTGTGTAGTGTGTTTTTTTGGTACACTTTTTTTCCAGGTAAATGGGTAGGGTACGATGTACCCCATACTCATTTACATAGGGTGGGGGGGCCAACATCCGGGGCCCCTTTATTGAAGGGGACTTCCAGATTCCAATAAGCCTCCGCCCGCAGACCCCGACAACCAATGGCCAGGGTTGTCGGGAAGAGGCTCTTGTCCCCATCAACATGGGGACAAGTGCTTTGGGGTGTAGGGCGCAGTGCCCCCCCGCCCCAAAGCACCCACACTCCCCATGTTGAGGGCATGCGGCCTGGTACGGTCCAGGAGGGGGGGGGGGCGCTCGCTCATCCCCACCCCCTTTCCTGGCCTCCCAGGCTGCGTGCTCAGATAAGGGTCTGGAATGGATTTTGAGGGGGACCCTACGCCGTTTTTTCGGTGTGGGGGCTCCTCTTAAAATCCATGCCAGATCAAAGGGCCTGGTATGCTCTTGGGGGGGAACCCCATGCAAATTTTTTGCGGGGTTCCCCTTTAAGACCCCTAAAACACAAGTCGCGCCGCAAGTCGGATCATCGTGATCCGACTTCTGGTGCGGCTTCTATTCAAATCAATGGACCCCCATAGGGAACCATTGATTTTGAATAGAATGCCTGACGAGGCTTAACGCTGTGTATACAACGTTAAGCCACGTTATTGAGTGTTTTGCCGGCTCGGCGTCAAAAACGCCATGACGCTGCAGCTTCTGGTCCCGCGTTCTAGCTACAGCTCACTAACGCCCACGCCCTCTACTGCTCAAAAACTTTAACGTTTTTAGAGGGCCATTGAATAACATGGAGAGCTGCAAAAAACGCCCAAAAACGTGGAGTTAAAAAACGCCCGTGTGTATGAGGGCTTAGGGTATGGATCCACATTTATAGATAGACAAGTCAGTGGAGCGGGGTCTGTCCCAGGGTCATACCTCCAAAGACTGGGGTCTTAGATTGCATCCATGTAATCTGAAACATACTGTATATTTCAGCTTTTTATTTTTCATGTGTAGGATATCTGCGAATGAGGTAATGGGCCCATGTGCGGAATTGAAGCTGACCACCCTCAGTCATGCATGAGTTATTTTAGACTTACTACACCATGGCAGTCCCTTTGTTTCTTTTGACATTATATCGAGAGCTGATTTGTTGATGGCAAGCTGCAGGATAAGATCCTCTTAAAGGGGATATTCACCACTATAACCGAGAATAACAAGGAACAAGCTAGGAGTCTGCTTTGTGGAAGGGTACCACATTAAATAACCTAAAGCGCTACATGACCTGAAACTCAAGGGTGTCAATCTCAATTTCATTGAGGGCTGCATCAGCAGTATGGTTTTCCTCAAATGACCGGTTGTATCTGTAAGACTAAATACTAGAGCTGCACGATTAATCGTTAAAGAATCGAGATTGCGATTCAACCCCCCCTCACAATCTTAAAATAGCATTTCCTCGATTCAGTGTAGAGAGTTCTCTGCTCACAGCTGACAGCTGTCAAAAAATAAATAAAATCCAGGCAGCCTGTCATGTTTATCACAATATCGCTTAGGTGGAGATAAAAAGAAACATTGTAACATTTCATTCTTGATCGAAGGAATGAAGTTTGGTCTGCAAATGAGGTCAGTTTAACCACTTAAAGACAAAACCTTTTTCTGACACTTGTTGCTTACAAGTTAAATCCGTATTCTTTGCTAGAAAATTACTTAGAACCCCCACACATTATATATTTTATTTTAGCAGAGACCCTAGAGAATAAAATGGTGGTCGTTGCAATATTTTATGTCACACTGTCTTTCAAATGCAATTTTTTGGAAAAAATATACTTTCATGAATTAAAAGAAAACTAAACAATAACATTAGCCCATTTTTTTTTATAATGTGAAAGATGATGTTATACACCAGGAGAATCATGAAAATATTGTGATCTTTAATCTAAGCAAAAATATTGTGATTCTCATTTTAGCCAGAATCGTGCAGCTCTACTGTATACATTTATGCAGGGCTTCTCTTTTACCAGAGAATAGGTGCAGGAACTCAACTATGCCCCCCCCCCCCACCAAACTACATCGAACAGTGGGTGTGGGAGGATCTTAAAGGGGCAATATATATCAGGAGTGCGTTATGTACAGAGTGCAGTGTTGATGAGTGAGCTACAGTATCTCACAAAAGTGGGAACATCCTTCACATTTTTGTAAATATTTTATTCTCTTTTCATGTGACAACACTGAAGAAATGACACTTTGCTACAATGTAAAGTAGTGAGTGTACAGCTTGTATAACAGTGTAAATTTGCTGTCCCCTCAAAATAACCCAACACACAGCCATTAATGCCTAAACCACTGGCAACAAAGTGAGTAAATAAAATAAAATAACGAATGAATTCCGCATGACTCGTTAAAGGTCTAATCAAACAAAAGGTCAACCCAGAGTCCAATCAGCTGATTAATTTTGTGCTGGAAGTTGGATTACTGGCAAAGTGCATTCCTGAGAACTGAATGAGAAGGGTGTTGTATTGTATTTGAGCATATTGTCATTGTGTGTGTTAATGGATTCAAACGACTTTCCGCTCTATGAATTGTTATCACAAATATATATATACAGTGCATACTGTGGGAGATTAGCTCTTGGGGACCACTTTTCAGAGGAACAGATTCAGCTTGGAGGTCCATTTCTTTAAAATCTGGCAGCTTGCCAGGTTTATTATTGCAGGTTTGCAAGCTCAAAACACATAAAGAAAAACAGAAAACAAAACCTTGCTGTCCGGTGCTAAACTAAACAGTCAGGTTCCTCTCTATACAGTGTGGGGCTGTCCCCTACACCCACAAAACATAAGCACAGTGAGTCCAAATTATCACACAGAGCTCACTCAGCTCAGGGGTTTGAGTGGACCAGAAAACCTTGGCCGGAACCAGCTCTGCCACTGTGGCTGGTCGGACTTTCACCAGTCGCCTCAACATCGCATGCGAGGCGACAAGTATCGGGCATCCATTATTGCGCCTCGCATAACGTCACATACCCCCCCCCCTCTGCTCAAGCCCTTGGGGCAAAGCATCTATCCTGACCATTCAGTGGGCCCGGGAAAGGCCATCAGCGTAATTCTGGAGCCTTGCGGCCCGGTGTTCCACTGAGAATTTAAACGGCTGTAGGACCAGGAACCACCTATTCATCCAGCTATTTTTCTCCCGGTTGTTACACATCCACTTAAGGGGGGCATGGTCGGTGACTAGCCTGAATGACCTTCCCAGCAGGTAGTATCTTATCACTTGATAGCCATGTGTAAGTATTTGCCATTTCTTTTCATTTTTGCATTTTCTCTTTTTTTTCCCTTTTTTTTCTTTGTATTCTCCAACTTTTCCTTTTTCTATCTATTTGTTTCAGCACTTAGCAATTTTCTTGCCTATCTTAAGTCTTTTTTTCACCCTTCTTTTCTTTTTCTCTCCTTTTCCTTCTTTTCTCCTTCCTTTATGCTTTCTTTTCTTCCTTGCTCGCTTTTCCTCCATCTCTCTTTACCATACATGGCCCCAACACACTGACACTTTCTCTTTCACTAATAAGGTTGCCTCCATTCCCCTGGCCTGACGTCACAGGTTGCCGTGGCGGCGGCGGCCCCAGCAGACAGGCGTCCTCCAGTTGCCCTGTTGATATTGTATGTAGGGCGCATGCGTGGCAGACGTGGCTCGCCATGATTGGCGGGCAGCTCTGCCGAAGGTATCTGCTCCCCCAGGTCCTAGTGACGGACCATTTGCTACGTCAAGTACATGCCGGCATAAGCGATCGGCTGCATACAGAGCAGTGCGATCCCTATGATGCCATATACTAGTCTACCTGAACTTTACTAATATACTTTTTCCTTTTTATCTGGCCAACTTCAATATTTAGTTTATTTAGGCGGGATTTGACGTCATGTGACGTCAGAGGGAGGGGGTGTAAACCTTTTTTTCTGTTTCTGTGTGATTTGATTTGTGGTTTATATGCTTATATTCTGCTCTGCACTTTTGCACTGCATCACATGCCTGACGAAGGGGTCCTGCGTGGATCTGAAACGTTACACTTTCTGTGATGTGGTCCTTCTTTAAATATAGAATCTTTGGACGGTGATCCTTGGTGTGCTGGTGAATACTTACACATGTCTGACGATTCCAGTATCCAACTGGTGATCGCCGCAGCACCCACTTCTACACTAGCCTTACTTTGCCAGAAAGGTTGGCATGAGGAAAATTTACACTTGATAGCCAGGCACTCCTTCTCCACAATGTCATAATTCCTTTCATGCCTATTAAGCTTCCTGCTTAAGTAGACGACAGGGTGCTCCTCCCCATCTCTGATCTGGGACAGAACAGCACCTAGTCCCACCTCAGAGGTGTCGGTTTGAACCACAAACTTCTTTGTGAAGTCTGGGGTCGCTAGCACCGGCTGTACACAAAGGGCTTGCTTCAACTTCTGAAAGGCCTTCTCAGCTTCGAGATTCCACTTAACCATTCCTGAACCTCTACCCTTCGTCAGATCGGTCAGAGGGACGGCAAAGGTGGCAAAGTCGGGGATGAAGTGTTGGTAATACCCTGTAATCCACAGGAAGGCACAAGCCTGTTTCTTGTTCACCGGTTGGGGCCACTTTTGAATGGCCTCAATCTTCTTGGTCTGGGGCTTGATCAGACCCCGACCAATAACATACCAAAGGTATTTGGCTTCCTCTAGACCTATGGCACATTTTTTCGGGGTGTCTGTTAAACCTGATACACTCAGAGAATCTACCAACGTAGAAAAATGTAAGATAATGCATTTGGGTACCAAAAACAGAAAAGCTAACTACTCACTAGGGGGAGAGCCTCTGGGGGAATCTAGAATGGAAAAAGACCTAGGGGTCCTGGTGGACAACGGGCTCAGCAGTGGCATGCAATGCCAAGCTGCTGCAAACAAAGCTAACAAAGTGTTGGCATGCATCAGGAAAGGGATCAACTACAGGGATAAATCAATAATTCTCCCACTATACAAATCTCTGGTGAGGTCGCACCTGGAGTATGCCGTCCAGTTCTGGGCACCAGTCCTCAGGAAGGATGTCCTGTTATTGGAAAGGGTACAGAGAAGGGCCACAAAGCTTATTAAGGGATTAGAGGACCTAAGTTATGAGGAAAGATTACCAGCACTGAACTTATTCTCTTTGGAGAAGAGAGGCTTGAGAGGAGATATGATTTCAATGTACAAATACTGTACTGGTGACCCCACAGTAGGTACAAAACTATTCCGTGCAAGGGAGCACACAAAGACACATGGCCATTCACTAAAAATGGAAGAAAGGCGGTTTAAACTTAAAAAGCGTAGAGGGTTCTTTACGGTAAGAGCAGTGAGGATGTGGAATTCTCTTCCACAAGCAATAGTCTCTGCTGGGAGTCTAGATAATTTAAAAAAACTATTAGATGCACACCTAAGGGACCACAACATTGTGGGGTATACAATTTAATACTGATATTAAAAACACACACATAGGTTGAACTTGATGGACTTGTGTCTTTCAACCTCGTTTACTATGTAACTATGTAACCACTGCCTGCACCCGGGGCAGATGTGATTCTCAATCCGGACTGTGGACGACCACATTATCCAGATAGACCACTGCATAGGGCCGATGTGGCTTCAAAGCTTTGTCCATCATCCTCTGAAAGGATACATGGGCCCCATACAGATCAAACGGCATTCGCTTCCATTGGAAGGACCCCTCGGAGGTAGAGAAGGCCATTTTTTCCTTTGCTGACTCCATTAGGGGGATCTGCCAGTACCCCTTGGTTAGGTCTAGGGTTGTTATGAGCCGGGCACATCCCAACCTGTCCACAACTTCGTCAACCCATGGCATTGGGTATGCGTCAAACTTAGACACGTCATTCAGCTTCCTGAAATCGCTACAGAACCGGATAGTGCCATCGGGCTTTGGGACCAGCACTGTATGAGGAGTACTATGATTTAATTGGTATTGCTGAATCTTGGCTTCATTCTTCACATGACTGGACTTAATATTCCTGGCTATGCTCTCTTTCGGAAAGACAGGGTAAAACGGAAGGGTGGTGGTGTCTGTCTCTATGTGAGAAGTAATCTCAAAGCGAGTGTGAATGAGGACCTAGTTGATGGAGAGTGTGATGAGTCTGAAGCATTGTGGGTAGATCTGCATATGGGTGTGCACACTACAAATGTTATCATTGAAGTTTGTTATAGACCTTTTAGTGTTATAGAGGAGGTGAAGACTTGGCTCCTTGCACAGATGGAAAGAGCTACAAGGGCTGGGACAGTGATAAGAGTGGGTAATTTTAACTACCTGGAAATTAACTGGAGTAATGGTACTGCTGTGACAGTTAAAGGGCAAAAATTTATAAACCTATTACAGGACAATTTTATGGTCCAGTTTATTGAGGCCCCAACTAGGAATGACGCTTTGCTGGACCTGGTAATCTCAAACCATGCAGAGCTTATTACCAATATTCATATAAAAGAACATCTTGGTAACAATGACCATAACATGATTTCATTTAATGTAAGCTGCAAGCAACAAACACATACGGGAAAGATAAAAACACTTAATTTTAAGAGGGCTGCTCTCCAGGACTTAGGCTGGGAGGGAATATTGGCATTGATGAACACAGAACAGAAATGGGGAAAAAAAAGACTGTATGCGAACTCACTGCAAAGTATATTCCCATGGGCAATACATTTAAAAGGCTAAAAATAAAACCTATGTGGCTCACGGCCAAAGTTAAAAAGTTATACATGATAAGAAAAGAGCATTTAAAAAATATAATAATGAGGGAACACTATCATCTTTTAAATGTTACAAAGAATATCACAAAATGGGTAAAAAGGAAATCAAGGACACAAAAATTCAAAACGAACGACAGATTGCAAAAGATAAGAGGACAAACCCCAAAACATTCTTCAAATATATTAATAGTGAAAAGGTCAGGTCTGAGCATATAGGTCCTTTACAAAATAATCTAAGGTGCGTGACTTGGGACAAAGAGAAGGCAAACTTATTAAATACATTCTTCAGCTCATGTCAATAATGGGGGTGGTAGTGACACAGCCCCAAATGATCCAAAATGGCTCAAAAGTGAAATGGTCCAGAAGTATTTAGACAGAGTAAAGGTAGATAAAGCACCTGGACCAGATGGCACCCTTCCACAGAATCTAAAGGAATTGAGCTCTGTCATTTCAAAGCCATTGTATCTAATTTTTAGGGACGCCTAAATGACTGGAATAGTACCACTGGAATGGCGTAGGGCCAATGTGGTGCCTATAATTAAAAAGGGATCAAAGTCTTTACCAAGTAACCATAGACCTGTTAGTTTAACTTCTATTGCTGGGAAGATACTGGAGAGTTTAATAAAAGACAACATAGATGAGTTCTTGTTGAAAAAAATATTTTAAGCAACAGACAGCATGGATTCATGAAAGACAGAAGTTGTCAAACAAACCTGATTTCTTTTTATGAGGAGGTAAGTAGAACCTTGGACAGAGGGGTGGCTGTGGACGTGGTATACTTGGATTTTGCGAAAGCGTTTGACACCGTTCCCCACACACGGCTAATGTGTAAGGTAAAGTCTACAGGCTTGGAGAGATCAGTTTGTAAATGGATAGAAAACTGGCTAAAAGACCGAATTCAGAGAGTAGTGGTTAATGATTCTTATTGTGAAGGGTCTAAGGTTATCAGTGGTGTACCCCAAGGTTCAGTGTTGGGACCCTTACTTTTCAATATATTTATAAATGATATAGGGTCTGGGATTAAAAGTACCATTTCAGTGTTTGCAGATGACACCAAGCTATGCAGTGGAATAACGTCCTTACAGAATGTCTCCAACTTAAAAGCAGACCTCAATGCACTGTCTAATTGGGTGACTATGTGGATATGAGGTTTAATAGTGATAAATGTAAAGTTATGCATTTGGGGGCTAAGAATATGCATGCATCGTACAACTGGGGGAATCCATAGTGGAGAAGGATCTGGGGGTTTTGGTAGATCATAAGCTTAATAATGGCATGCAATGCCAAGCTGCGGTTTCCAAAGCAAGCAAAATCCTTTCTTGTATTAAGAGAGGTATGGACTCCAGAGAGAGAGATATCATTTTGCCCCCCTGTTCAAATCATTAGTAAGACCTCATCTGGAATATGGAGTTCAGTTTTGGGCACCAGTTCTCAAAAAGGATATCGGGGAACTGGATAAAGTGCAGAGAAGGGCAACCATACTAATAAGAGGCATGAAGGAGCTCAGCTATGAGGAAAGATTAGAGGATCTGAATTTATTCTCTCTTGAGATTAAGGGGGGATATGATCAACATGTACAAATACATAAGTGGTCCATATAGTGAACTTGGTGTTGAGTTATTTACTTTAAGGTCATCATAAAGGACAAGGGGGCACTCTTTATGTCTAGAGGAAAAAAGATTTAATCTCCAAATATGGAAAGGTTTCTTCACAGTTAAAGCTGTGAAAATGTGGAACAGACTCCCCCCAGAGGTGGTTTTGGCCAGCTCAGTAGATTGCTTTAAAAGAGGCCTGGATTCTTTCCTTAATGTAAATAATATAACTGGGTACTAACATTTTTAGGTAAAGTTGGTCCAGGGTGAATCTGATTGTCTCTCGGGGGATCAGGAAGGACCCCAGTATAGAAAATTGGATCATGCTTTGCTGGGGTTTTTTGCCTTCCTCTGGATCAACTGTGGGTGAAGGATTGTATATGGGATTGTATGGTTATATATAATTTTTCTATTTTTTTTTTTTTTTTGGTTGAACTAGATGGACTTGTGTCTTTTTTCAACCTGACTATGTAAATATGTAACTATAGGGCTTGACCAGGCGCTGTGGGACTCCTCTATCACGTCTAACTCCAACATAGTTTTTATTTCTCTCGCCACTGCCTCTCGTCTAGCCTCAGGTATTCAGTAGGGTTTTACATTTACACGGACCCCTGGTCCGGGTAGGGAAGAGAAAAATTCTCTATTTTTACTGACAAATTCCTTAACATTGTTTTGTTGAGTCAGTGACAAGTATTCGGTTATGGGGACATCCGGGATCAGGGTAAACTGTCCGTTTGGGAAGTGGGCACTGCCAATAAACTATCTCTGTCCTTCCACAATTTTAGGAGATTAACATGGTAAATCTGCTCCGGTTTCCTTTTCCCAGGCTGGTAAACTTTGTAGTTTACTTCCCCTACTTTTTCCCTAAACTCAAAGGGACCCTGCCACTTTGCCAGGAATTTACTTTAAACTGGGGTAACTAGCACCAGCACTCTGTCTCCGGGGTTGAAATTTTGGGTTTTGTCCCAATTGTAAACCCTTCTCTGGGCTTCCTGGGCTTGCTCCATGTGCTCTTGTACAAGGGGCAGGACAGCTGCGATTCTATCTTGCATCAAGGAGACGTGCTCTATGATGCTTCTATAATGGATGGGCTCTCCTTCCCACGTCTCTTTCGCGACATCCAGCAGCCCCCTGGGATGTCTTCCATACGAGAGTTCAAGGGGGAATACCCCGCAGATGCCTATGGAACCTCTAGTATGGCAAACATGAGGTACGGCAGCAAAAAGAAACAATTTTGTCAATCTTTATCCACCACCTTTTTTAACATACTCTTGAGGGTCTTGTTTCTTTCCACTAGACAGTCAGTTTGGGGGTGGTAAACAGAGGTATGGAGATGGGAGATTTTGTACAGCTTGCACAATTCTCTGGTCACTCTGGACATGAACAGGGTACCCTGATCTGTGAAGATTTCTTTAGGGATCCCCACCCGACTAAACACCTGGACCAGCTTCTTGGCGATAGTATTCCGCAAAGGGTATGGCCTCAGGAGAGCAGGTCGCATAGTCCAGGATCACCATGTGTGCTGGTGTCCCCGGCCAGATTTTTAGTACGGGTCCCATGAGATCCATGCCAATTCTCTCGAATGGCACTTCAATTATGGGACAAAGGGATTACGAAAATGGGGTGCCGGGGCCATCATTTGACACTCAGGGCATGATTTACAGTATACTTTGAAGACTGCATACAACCCAGGCCAGAAGAAACTCTGGGTTATTCTCTCCCTGGTTTCCTCCATACCCAGATGTCCCCCCATTACATGCCCATGGGCCAGATCTAGCACCATTCTGCGGAAGGGGTTGGGAACCACTAGCTGTTCCACTTTGTCCTCCCCATGTTTCACCACCTGATACAACAAATTATTTTTAAGCACCATGTAGGGAAAATACACCCCCCAATTAGGGTCCACAGGTTCCCCATCCATCAGCTTCACGTTTTCTCTGGCTCTAAGGAGAGTGACATCCCGTAGTTGTTCTGTACAGAAGTCCTCTCTCCAGACCTCTAAGTCAGGTACTACATTTGGTTCACTTTCACTGTCAGGGCCAGAGACATTGCCAGGGTCATTAGACCCCTGCTGTGAGCCATCTTCCAGCATCTCCAGCTCCCCAGCCAGTACAGGAAAAGGAAGAGGGTTTCTTCCCTCCTTGGTCCTGCCACCAGTCTCATCTTCCATTTGGCAAAACAGGTCTGGGAAGAGGTCCCTTGCTTACGGAGCAGGGGGAGCTCTATCCTCCAGACTCCCTGTTCCTTCCGATAACATCCAAAAATGGGGAAAATCCCTGCCCACTAGGGTGTCAAAGTAGTGAAGGTACCACCCCCACTCAATGGGTCACACTACCACAAGGGGTGTCAATCTCAATCACCATCGCCTGGTAGTCACGAGTGTCCCCATAGATGCAAATGACCCCGGCAGTGCTAGGGTGTAACCTTTGCAGGGTTTACACAATTGCTTTTTACCAATGTTACCACACTACCCAAGTCAAGCAGTGCAGTGACTGGTCTCCCATCAACAAAAATCACACACATTTGCTTCTCCATGCGACTTGAACATGATGCTGTATATGTGACCTGTGCGAAAAGAGAAAGACGTCTATTCACATAAGTATAATCACATTGCATGGGTTCATTATTCAGGGGGCAATTGACAGCAATATGGCCCAATGCATGGCATCGGTAGCAGTGTATGTGTTCTATACCCAGTCCTCTCAAGGGTCCCCAAGACCTTCCTGGCTTCTTTGGCCAGTCTCCAGATCTAGAACCCATAGTCCCTTTAGCCACAGCAGTCTTATCAACCTGCCCCACGCCCTTGACCCCTGGAACAGTCTTACCTGGTCTACCGGGCAATCTTTCACCCCTAGATGCATTGGAGTGGGGCGCAAATGGGTGCAACAAGTCTTCAGCAGCAATGTATCTCTCCACAAGGTCCATCTATTGGTTGGCAGTTTTGGGGTCCCCATGACTGACCCACTTCCTCAAAGCAGCAGGGAGCGCACGCAAATACCGGTCCATGACCACACGCTCCACAATCTGGGGTCCTGGCAAGGTCTCAGGTGGCAACCACTTCCTGATGAGATATATCATTTGTGAGCGGGATGGCTTGTCCATGCAGTAAGACCACTGATGCACCCGTTGAGCCCGGACGGCCATGGTGACCCCCAGGCATGCGAGTATCTCCATCTTTGGAGTCTCAAAGTCCTGGGCCTTTACTAGCTCCAAATCAAACCACCAGGGTCTCTGCAAACTGGCGATTTATCTCTTGCTGAGCCGCATTGGCCTACTGAGTTGCTTCCTGTTGAGCCGCCTGTTGAGCTGCGGTAGCATGGCGATTTTCCTCCTGCTGAGTCGCCATGGCCTGTGCAACTTGGCAATTAGTTTCCTGCTGCTGGCAATTGCTCTCTTGTTGGGCCGCAGTGGTCTGTAGTATGGCTTTTACTACAACCTACATCTTCCAGGAAGATGCCCACTGAGTCCACCACGTGTGGGAGATTAGCTTGTGGGGATCACTTTTCAGAGGAACAGATTCAGCATGGAGGTCAGTTTCTTTAAAATCTGGCGGCTTGCCAGGTTTATTATTGCAGGTTTGCAAGCTCAAAACACATAGAAAAAAACATAGAACAAAACCTTGCTGTCAGGCACTAAACTAAACAGTCAGGTTCCTCTCTATACAGGGATGGGCTGTCCCTGACACCCACAAAATATAAGCACAGTGCAAACCTTGTTCATTGAGTCCAAATTATCACACAGAGCTCACTCAGTTTTCTCCCTCTGAGATCCAGGATAGAGCTCTCCTCTGCTCTCTTCCTGGTCATTAAATGCAGGTGGAGAGGGATTTGAGTGGACCAGAAAATCTGGGCCGGAACCAGCTCTGCCATGGTGGCTGTCAAAACCCGGGTCGGACTCTCACCAGTTGCCTCAACACGATCGCATGCGAGGCGACAAGTATCGCCCATCCATTATTGCGCCTCACATAACGTAACAATACATAAATAACAAATGATCTGAAAATACAACAAATTAAACAATAAAACAAATTGATTCCTTATAACAAATATTTATACTCTACAGAGTAGAGCACCAAATAAGTTGTTTGGATACCACTGCATGAATCAATTACAGCACTGGAGTGGTGGACACAAAAACAAGAGATTCATTTGCAGACTTTTTGTTGTAGTAAAAATCTGGGTGAGTTTAGTCAGTGTGTGTGCAGCACTGAAGTAGTGGGCATAAATTTGAATATTACTATGCTTAACATAGGAGGACTCACACGCATTGATTGATTTGAATATTAGTGTTATTTGTATGTTTATACTGAATTTTTTACACTCTATGAGCACTTTATGGTATTGCACAGGAACAAATGCATTTGTTTAATCATGTATTAATGACGTGCATGTGTACTTGAGGATTATCTATTTAAACCACTTCCATACCGTGCCAATTCTGGCACTCCCTCTCCTAAATGTAAAAATCATCATTTCTTAGCTAGAAAATTACTCAGAAGCCCCAAAGATTATATATCTTTTTTTTAGCAGAGACCCTGGGGAATAAAATAGTGTTTTTTGTAACTTTTTATGCCACACGGTAATTGTGCAGCAATTTTTCAAATGCTTTTTTGGGAAAAAAAACAGTTTCATGAGTTAAAAAACTTTATTGTTTATTTGACTTATTTATTTATAACAAAAAGTGCAGCGCTAAAATGAAGTTTGATGATAGATATACATAAAATAATCAACTGATCTATACCACATGATCATTCATTGAACAGAAGTCTGGAAAACGTCCATGAGTAAAGTCCATGAGTGAAAGATAATCCTCTGTGAAGTGAGTATAAATGAAAAACACGCAGGTGCTCAGGTGTGACAGCTCCCATCCACCAAAGGCTAGACTGGCCTCTCACCTTAATGATCTGACCCTGACGGATCAACCAGCTGTGAAATCCACCATAAATAAAAAATAAAGAATCTAGTGGTCTCTGTCTAATGGATTTACAGTAAAAGTATAAGTAAAACACTCACAAAACGAGCACTTGAAGCCAAGTGCAAGCGATCATAGACTTCTGTGTATGCAAACACGCTCCTCCAAGATGGCTGCAGGTAATGTCAGACGTAACCCCTCCCCGATGTACACGTTACATCTTAGCACAAGGCGTGGACTTCTTCAGCAATCGGGATCCAATGGGGTATGTGTTTGCATACACAGAAGTCTATGATTGCTTGCACTTACCGGATTGTGTCAAGGAGGTCTCAGGCACAGGGGGATTGTTGTGCTTAGGAGGGAATAAATCCTTATGCTGGGGGGATCATAGGGGTCGGCTAACAGCGCTAAAAGGAGCTGCGCCGCCACCGCTCAGGCCTTCCACGGGATCAGACTCTGGCAGTCTCAGTTGGTCGTTCTAGATCCTCTCGACACAGCAGTGAGCCAGGAAACCGAAAGTGACGTGGCGGTTCTGCAAAAAGCATGGCCTGGTCATCATCCAGTCCCTGCCAATTGAAAGAAAGGTAAGGAGGCCACATACAAATCGGTGAATAGTGGGAGTGTTTGTGGGTGCATTGCTTGTGCCCCGAACACTCCCTTAACACAGGCAAATCAGCTTCCCAGCTTGCAATCAGCTGATTGCAAGCTGGGAAGCTTCCCATGGACTGCTGTATGACTGACGCCTGGACACTCTTAAAGGGCCTTTTTTTAAATAGCTTGTGGGGACGGCGCCCATGCTCCCCCTATGGACGGGCCATCACTGAATGTAAACATCCATTGTAATAGGAATAGGGCATGACAGGTCCTCTTTACGGAGAAATGTGGGGCCTATAAAACTATAAACAACATATAGGGGTCTATAACAACAATGAAAACAATAATAAAAATAATAGCAGTAATCATCATACTACTATTGTTTCTACTGCTAATTATAATGACAACAATAATAACAATAATCATCATCATACTACTACCACTACTACCATTCTTGTCCTTACTACTACTGATAATATTAATAATACTACTACTAATAATAATAATAATAAATAATAATAATAGTAATAAACATCATGCTACAACTACTATCACTAAGATTAACCACTTGCCGACCGCCGATCGGAGATTGACGGCGACAAAGTGGCACGTTCCCGCAAATCGCCGTCATACGACGGCGGCTGCGGGAACGTGTATAGTGAGCGCGCGCTGATAATAATAATAAATAATAATAATAATAATCATCATCATAATAATTATAATAGTCATCATCATTCCTGTTCTTACCATCATCACCATCATCATACTACTACTAATAACAATAATAACAACAGTAATATTAATCGTCATCTTTGTTATCATCATACTACTAATGACGATAATAAAAATAATAACAAAAGTAACAACAATATCTGGGGATATACAACAAATATCAAAATATCCGGGGTGTAAAGAGGCATTTCTCCTGGACAGTACGGGATAAGGATAATGTTACCTACAAATGTAAGTCACTACCGGGCAGGTATCCCCCTCGTACCCGC
>BLSH010276488.1:393501-410743 GCA_018402905.1 Glandirana rugosa | reverse complement strand
CCCCCCCCCCCCCCCCGCACTGAGCTCTCAATGAGCTCGGCGGGGGGAGAACTGTCACAGAGACGTTTGTCATTGTTTACAATGTGACGGCTGTGATTGGACACAGCCGTCACATGATCGGGAGGGCCAGTCACTGGGCCCATATCCCGATCTCTGCTCAGCTGGATCCTGTGATCATAATGATCACAGGATCCAGCTGTAGCGCGTTGCGTGACCGCGCTGCGAGCTCCCGTTTTGCAGGACGTGTATACACGTCCTGTCAGAACGGGGAAGCTCCCACCCTGCCGTATATATACAATGGTCGGGTGGGAGGTGGTTATTCAAGTAATCAACTGGAGAGCAATAACTGAGATGAGGAGCAATATAGCTCTCAATCCTATATTCAAGCTGCTTTCAGGGGATTCCAAACCTGAGGATGTCCCCAAGAGCAGAGGAACACTTAAATGGCAAATAAAGCACAAGATGACACTTTAAATCAGATTGGTTACCTTTACTCAGGTTTGGCTCTATGAATCCAGGCAGGAGGAGAGCAGAAGACTGACCCTCATTACGTCAGACTTCTCTCTTCTATCCCCTGACACCACAGGCCCAAATAACAACACTGTATTCACATCAATAGTTAATGGCTTGACTTCCCAAATGAGTTGTTCCCACACCCACTGCATATACAGAGCCCTAAATATGTGTGTGCTGGCCCGCAGGGCTGCTGATAGAAATCATGGGGCCCCGTACTGTCTACCTGATGGGGCCCCCTTCAGCCCCACCCCTGACCCCGCCCCTGGACCCTCCTTCAGCCCCACCCCTGGCCCCTCCCCAGAGCCTGCTATAAACAAAAAAAAGACTGACAAATTTGAAAAAAATAAAACAATATTTTTTACTTTCTGCTCTAAGACATCCAATAAAATAATATATAAAAAAAAACTCAAACTTCATCATTAATTTAGGCCAATATGTATTCTGCTACATGTTTTTGGTAGAAAAAAATCCCAATAAGCTTTTATTGATTGGTTTGCGCAAAAGTTGTAGCGTGCCATAATGTGTATGTCATGAAACTGGTAGATGATACAGATATGTAGGCTCACACAAGTGTTTTGTTACATGACAGAAGAATACATTTTTTTCTTAGGACCCATCCTCCATGCCACAATGCTGCAGTACAATTAAGAAAGAAAAAACTGTGGGCAAAAAAAAAAAGGTAAAAAAAAGGCCCCTTTCACACAGCTATTCCGAAAAGTCCACCTGTCCGTTTTTCAGGTGGACCTGATTGGGCCATCTATTCTCCCCTGTGGAGAAATGGATGTAAATGGACATGTTCCTATTTACACCTTGCCTGCATCCATTCTGATCTGCTAAAAACAAATGGATGGGGATCCATTCCCCATCTGTCTAAAGGATTGCAGCTGGTGACAGTCAGATGTAAATGGACATGCGGTCCATTTACACCCGACCGCTGACGGAGGAGAGTGAGTTCTCTCCGTGTCCACACAGACTTGTCATCCACGTGTTCAATAGGGATCAGTGGACAGACTCCCTGCTGAGCGAGTGGATTTGAGCTGGAAGTCTGCCCATGTGAAAGGGGCTCATTAGTACATTACATCTAGAAGATGGACTACTGAGATGCAGGAATGGACAGGGGGTGTGCATCCTATGTACAATCTATCAAGCAATAGAACACTTCCTAGTGCAGGGATAGCTCAGAGCCTGCACATGTAAAGGGATGCTGGGGATGCCACATTCCATCCTCCAGTACACAGCCGACTGAAGATAGTTACACACCGCGGGTCTCCCTCCATGCAGCCAGTGAAAGAAATGGGAGGGGGAGGCAGTCCAGCTAGTGTTGGAGACACTGCAGAGTCCCAATGTACTGGCCCTGGACACACAAGAAGAGGAGGGAGGGAGCACTGTGGCACTTCGGTGTAAATTAGAAAGCCGTTTTAATTCTTCCCTCCATGGATTCTTTGCCAAGCTGCATGCCCCCCCTGATGGCCGGGTCTGGTACTACAGGGCCAGTTGTACTGGCTTATCAGCGGCCCTGCTGGCCCGTATAGCACTAGTGACTTCAGTTCCTGAAGAAAGATGAGGCTTGGTATCTTCAGCTAACCACTTTCGTTGGTGCAATTAAACTCCCGGATAGCAGGGCCGAACAACACAACTGGCCAGATTATCTAGTGAAGCAGGCAGGATCTTTCTCAACTCAGCAAGGTTTGAGGACAATGCTGTCTGTATACAGTGTCCCAGAAATGGATAGCTTTATCCATTATCCCTGCGGCACTACTAGCAATGATGTATGTATACAGTGTTCATTTAAATCCTTCTGTGGTGCAGTGTTGCAGTTTCCTGCAAATGGGCAAAAAGCCCCCTCACTCAATCCTGCGATCAAGGCCCAAATGAACATCCTGGAACAGTCAGGCTCTCCTGGCAACCCGACTGATCACCTCACACTGAAATGCTTCACCGTCAGTGCAGGTGTGCCTGGATGTGCACCTGGGATCCCTCTCTCTCAGGCTGGATGTCCCGACTGGTGGACTGAATCGCGCAGTGAAATCACCTGCGAGACAGCATCTCTCTTCTCAGGTCTGTTCTCTTCCTCTGCCTCATGCTGACTGATGTCTCCTTAGACAATCAAAATGGAGTCTCTCCTTTTCCTGCCACAAAGCATGCTGGTCTTTTGTAATTCCTCAGCATTTCAATAGAATGTGTCACTTGAGTTCTGAAACTACAATTTCCTGTATGCTTTTCTTCCTGTTGTTAAACACTTTGCTGGCAGGAAGTGATTACACAAATCTTAGCTGGCACTAGAGCAGGGGTAGGGAACATGCGGTTCTCCATCTGTTGTAGAACTACATTTCCCATGAGGCATTGCAAGGCTGATGGATACAATTACTCCGAGAAGCATGATGGGAAATGTAGTTCTACAACAGCTGGAGAGCTGCAGGTTTTCTACCCCTTCACTAGAGGGAAACTCTCATTCTATCAATATTACAGAATGTCATCTGATACTGCAGGTAAGATAGCCAGCTCCCTGCTACATACGTATTTATTTTATATATATTTTATTTTTTACACAATTAAAGATACAGCGCAACAAAATTGTATCTACATAGTGACCATTGAATGCAACTCATTTAAGTGAGGGCTGCTTTGCATGCACACTGCAACTGTGTGTATTATGCTAATGCAGCCTTCAAGAGGTTAAAGCATGTAGTGAGGAGGTGTACAATGCCTCCTCACTGCCTGTGAAAAACTCTCTGAAGAGCGACCGGATCACTCTTCAGAGTGCAAAGCATGCTTGAACGATCCCAAAGGCAGCACTTCTGGGTCTCCGGCCCAGGCCGGGCCTTGCTGACTTCTGGGATTATTACAGGAGGCAGTGCAATACTAAGCCACAGCATGTAGACACACATGTGCACAAATGCTGTGGTGGGCTTTAGTGCCAAAATGACAGTGTCTGTTGAGAGGGGGCTGACTGCTGCCTGGCCGTCTCGTCCCCAGTCAGGAGCATGCCCAGAAGAAATAAGGCCCTAATGTTACCCTCCTGGTAAGGAATCTTTCCCTAATACTATTACTGTCCCTCACAGACGGGTACCTGTTCCTACTCTCTCTACCCACCAAAACCTGGGAGCTAGGGCCTTAAAAAGGCTCTGCCTGAACCAAGATGACTGCTTGAGTCACGTGGGGTGGCAGCATCCAATAGAATAGCTTCCTCAGTGACCCAGGAAACCATTGAGGTACTCTGTCCACTCGCTAAATCGCACCAAAACCCGGGAGCTAGGGCCTTCAAAGGGCTCTGCCTGACCAAAGATGACTGCTTGAGTCACATGTGGCTGCAGCTTGCAATAGGATAGTTTCACCAGTGACACAGGAAACCATAGAGGTACCTTTTTCCTCCTGACTTCCTCTCCAGCAACAGTGCATCTGTCATACCTCCCAACATTCTGAGATGGGAATGAGGGACATATATTAGCAAAAGTATGTAGGCATAGGACAAGCTTCCTGCTACGACCCCCTTAAGAAAGAATTGTACAAAAAAAATAAAAATGATTGGTTAAACCCACAAGTGCTTTTTCATCACTACGATTCCTTTATATTGGCTTTTGGAATTTACAAATGCAGCAATTTAGAAATTGGATGAAACTCTTTGATAGATAAGTAGTTGTTTTATATAACACTATATAGATCAGACAAAAGAAGAGAAAAGAGGGACAGAGGGACTTTGTTCCAAATCAGGGACAGTCCCTTGAAATTAGGGACAGTTGGAAGCTATGCCTCTGTGGAAGAGCGCCACCTTCCATGGAAAAAGTAGACTGCACTTGCCTGGATACAGAATTTGTGTGCATGCAATGTAACTCGACTGCTTGTGCCCACATATGCCTCTGGTCACTGCAAGTTCTCAAATGCCATTCTCCTTTTAAAAGAGGGGGAAAAGGTGGAGGAGCTTATGTAGGAGTGGTTAGGTTCCGCTTTAAGATCACAGTAAGAAAAAGAAAAGACTTTGCTAAGTGAACTGTTTTTTGGCCACGTTTGCAAGAGTTAGAAAGGCATTTTAATGACAAGCTGGTTGTTGTTCAGAAGCTAAATCACTGACATTGATTTATGTTTTTTTACTTTTTCAGGCTATTTTAGTTGCACAAAATAATGCTTATATTTAATAATAATGCTACAGAAGTTCTACTTCAGAAAAAAGCACAGCAATAAAAATTAGATGTATATAGTGCAGCATGCCATGCATTAGTCCATATCCGTCGTGCCGGACATCGAAATCAAAGGTTTCCCCGCAGTGTGTGCAGAGTGGACAGGCAATCCACTGGCAAAACATGTGCTAGGCCTTTAGGCAACAAGAAAGGACCAATCAGCCTGGATGGAAAACATGCCAAGAAGAATATGCCTGCTGCTTGGAAACAATTTGTTCCACAGCTTGAATTGTACAACATGGAATTTAGAATACCGGAGGACAGAACGCTGGAATAGATTCAACATTCATCTGTCTGCCTGTCTGCATCAAGAGATGTGTTTTTATCTCAACTTTGTTTTCCAAACTTTCTCTTTTTTTTTCACCCAAATCAATCACAATACTCCATAAACATGCACAGAGATAGGTTTATTAGGCCTGTAGATTGCTAACATTTGCTTATGTGTTTCTCACTGTGGAAAACAGTATTATTTAAAAAAAAAACTTTTTTAAACATTATTGGAGATTTTCGTTTTCTCTCTTTGTATTCTCTTTTTAGCGATACTTCTTTTTATTTTAGTATTGGTACTCACCCTTAAAGTGATTGTAAAAGTTAATATTTTTTTTTAACCACTTTTACCCCTTCTTGACCAGGCCAATTTTGCGTGCGATCACTCTCAATCCCCCTCTTCTCAGGTCCCTCGCTGGCGCACTTAGCTCCCCCTCCCCACCAAGCTCCCCCATAGCAAACTGCTTGCTATGGGGCACTCATGTATGCTTGGGAAAAACTAGACAAACACCGCGCTAACCCTGAACATAAAAAAGCTGCAGCTCAAATACTCAGTTTCAGTATGTAGACCAATGGATAACAAAGGAGCTGCGCTAGTGAATCATCAAGTTCATATTAGTCCTTAAATTTGTGATGTTGAAGTAGACTAAAAATTGGACTCCCAATAAGGACTCTATTCGGATGTTAGCAGACTACACGATATGTCTAACATTAACCAGTTGGTGTTTAGTACATATTATACTATATGGTCCTCCTTTTTTCCTATGTCTGTCGTTTCTACATAGTTACCTGGGAGTTCCTGGATGTGGTTACCCTAGGGGATCCACCCCTACCTGATCAGACACATTGAGGAGGATAAGCTATTTTCATCACAGAGCGCTGAGAAAGCCGCGGGCTGGTAAGCCTTTAATACTGGTGGTGGTGGATCTCATGTTTGCTTTTTTGATTTACAAGGATATAGTGTAGTCTGCTAACATCCGAATAGAGTCCTTATTGGGAGTCCAATTTTTACTCATGTATGCTCGCTCCCAAGCCCCGCTCTGTGTGTCCATAAGACACATAGAGCACAGCTTGGCTCTACCCTCTGCTCCTTCCTCACTGGTTGCAGCAGAAGCCAATAGTTGCTTGAACTTGTATAATCCTGTGAATTGTACTGAAAATGTTGAAACTGATTTCAACTGATTTTTAAGTAAATCATCTGGTCTGATTTTCTGCAATGGGAGAGTGAGAGTGTGCTCCCACCATGTATGGGAACAGGACAGAGTATATAGCTCAGCCTCACAGATCAGAGTATATAACTCAGCCTCACAGATCAGGGTATATAGCCCAGCATTACAGATAGAGTATATAGCTTAGCCTCACAGATCAGGGTATATAGCCCAGCATTACAGACAGGGTATATAGGTCAGCATACAGATAGGGTATATAGGTCAGCATTACAGATGAGGTTACACAGCTCACAGCTTGCACTGACAGCAGCCCCCCAGAGGGGAGCTTCAGTGGCAGACTGGCACCCCCCGTGGGAGGTCTGGCACTTACCAGGCTGTGGTGTCCACTGTACTCTCCTCCTGTCACTGTGTCTCCTGACTCCTCCACAGTGCAGGCAGCAGTAGTGGCGGAGGTGTCTGCTCCTCATACTTCCTGGGTCCTCCGCTCTGTGTTTCCTCTTCCACCAAAGCGCTAGGCACCCAATAGGATCACCTGGTGCTTTGGCCAATCGGGAATCAGGTCTCACTGACCTGTATCCTGATTGGCGGGGAGGTACGCTAGTGTTAAAATAGCGAAAATTAATTTGCTATGGTCACACAGTTGGGTGGGATCGGGACGCACTTTCTGCTCCCCGAGCCCACCCTATTTTGAAGCCTATTAGAGCCTCTGGCTCTAATCAGGTGCTTAAAAAAAACACCCCCGCTCACCCCCACCATAGGAATCCATGCACTCTGCGTCCTGAAAGGGACCGGGGACATGGATAGGGGGCTGAGACAGGGATAGGTTTGCTCTTCTAAGTGGCAGGGTCCCTATGTTATTGCCCACTGTGTAACAGAACCCTTTTAAAGACTGGGCCTAGACAACAGTGTAGGAAGCCTGAAAAAGTAACCGCAGTTTCTCTCCAGACTTTCGGGCTGAAACAAGTAAAAGGTAATAATGTGTAACGTGTGGAAAAGAACTTGGTTGGAATTCATGCTCAATGAGGTATCTGTCAAAATATGTCTGTAGTTTGTGCTGGGACAGGAGTCACTGACATGTAAATGGCACAGATGATAATGAATAATGAGAAATTGTCAGGGCTGGGCTCTCAGCAGCTCTCTTCTCTGTGCTCAGGTTGCTCAGCTGTCAAATAATTGTCAGCACTCATTTCCACAGTGGCTCACCTGGTGATCATTACCTGCTCATCAGTCCCGCCTACAGCCAGCCCCTTCTGGCAATTTAAACTGCCTTGTTCATTCCTTTCATGCCTTCGCCTTGGTCAACATATCTGGAGATTCTCTGCTGTGTTCCTGTGAAAGACTTTGCCCGGCTGACTTCCCTTCTGGTTCCTGATCCTGTTCTTCTACCTCTGACTACGCTGATCTGTGGTTTCCTGATTACTGGCTTGTCTGACTACCCTAGCTTATGTTTTACTGATCTGTACCATTTTTACCATTATATTAAAAGGTGCTGCATTTCTGTCTCAGTCTGATTCATGATTCCTGACAGTAGGCGAAGGCCATGAATTCAGAAGATGCAGGCAATCAACCTAGTGGTAATATTTTTTCCAGATTGAATGAGCAGGACCCCCGCATGGATCAATTTGCCATAGCGTTAGACGCTCCTGATTCTCACTGCTCACCTGGATCCTTCCATTCTGGCTGTTACGGTGCAACCAGTGTTGCAGGATGTCCCTGCTGCTGCTCCCGTCTCTGTAGAGGCACCTGCCTCAAATATTACCTCTGTAAGAGGTATGTCTGGTTCTGCCCCGCTTCCCCAGTGATTTGGGGGTGATCCAGTTCAATGCAGAGGGTTTCTCAATCGGGTTGGGATATACTTTGAGAAGCTGCCCCAGGCATTCCCCACGGACAGAAGCAAAGTAGGAGTCATTATTTCTTTGCTTTCTAATAGAGCTTTGGCCTGGGCAAACCCTCTATGGGAGATGCAAAAACCCATTGTCCTGAGTTACCCTGAGTTTGTGGGTTATTTTAAAAGGCTATTTGATGTTCCCGCTGGCTCCACTTCTGCTGCCAAGAGCCTCAGGTCCATCAAACAGAGTACGGGAACTGTTGCTGATTACACCATTTTCTTGCACTGCACTCTAAACTACTTATGGTATTATTATATACATTTCAGTTAATGCTTATATACACTGTTTTGTGTTGCTGACTTTGCCGATTCATGAGTTAATCCCAGTCTAATGGTACAGAACTCTATTCTAAGTTACATAATTATTATACTGTCATGCAGAACCTACCGTCTGTGCATTCATTTATTCTAACCCACACCAATACATCAAGGTAATTTATCACTAAATGGTCTTGTGTTTATTTCCTGGTACTAATTCACAGCTAAATTAAAGGTATCTACACTTGTGTTCCTTTCACTCAACCAGGTGTGTCAGAGGGGCCGAGGTTGTTCTTGGACTTGAGGTGCAGAACAGAAAACGCAAATTACCAAGTGGCTCCTTTAGGGGGTAGCGCTACATCTGTACTTACTAAAATGTTCTTAGTCTGGAAAATTAAAACAAATGCAGCCACCACACCTAAGCTGCAATATATATATTTTTTTACTTGGGTGTATCAATCCTATAAAGTGGTCCTGATTTCAAAAAGTAACATGTGCTATGTTATAGGGAACACCTAGAACCATTAATTGTGCATTGGTACCCTGAAATATTTACCTTGTGCCAGAAAATAGCAGTGCACTTCCTGGAGCATCATACCCGTATATCTGCAATGTGAGATCATTTAAGGTGCTGCTGCCTCTGACTACTAGTTTCACCAGATTTGGAATGGGACTTTGGTGATGTCATATGCTGCACACTGTTCTCCTTACTGGAGAGGAAGATGTACCTGCAGTGGAAGGATCTCTCTGCTTCTGCTTTATCCATTGTATATCCCCACTAGTCATCACATTATCAATCATCAGGATGGTAGGTGCAGTGAGACAGGTCTGACACGAGGAGCCCTGCTCCTCTACCAAGATGGTGGCTTTCACATAGAGACACTGAATTAACAATGTATGTTATGTCAGTAATGGGAAAATGATCCGTTGCAGTGAGTCTTTAGGTAATATTGGTATTAGTTCTTTGTCCTCTGCTTGCCTTTTTTACGGCACAGCTTCCACAATCCATGTCCTCTTTAAGCTTTATTTAATGTACTGTTGTAGAGAAGGGCACAGATGTGGCTTGTTGTAGTCCCCCTGGCTGTCCAATAGATATGCCCATATGTAGACTGTGAGCTGTGTCTTTAGTAGTCATTGCGGTAGAGTGGCAGCCCTGGTCAGGGGGTGGTCAACCATATCAAAGGCAGCTGAAAGGCCTGAAAGGTCCAGAAGTAGGAGTACAGAATGGTGTCCATTGGTTGTTGCTGTTAGTAAATTGTTTGAGCGTTTTAAGAGAGCAGTTTCTGTGGAGTGTTGTGAGCGAAATCCAGACTGAAGGGGATCAAGAAGATTATTCTTAATGATGTTGTAGACCAGGTATTCAAGGAGTTTGGAGAAAAGGGGATAGAGGAGATGGGGCATAGGGTGTTAAGATTGGTGGGGTCCAAGAAAGACTTTTTAATTATGGGGGTGACTAGTGCATGTTTTAGAGAGTTGTAGAAGATGCCAGAAGAGAGGGAGAGATTGAAGATGTGAGTTAGAGAATGTAGGATAGAGCCAGAGGGCGACTGCTGTATTTAAGAGGCAACAGGGTCCAGGGGACTGGTGGTTAGGTGGGCGTTAGAAAAAAGTTTAGCAACCTGGTCTATAGTAGCAGGGTTGGATAAGAGAAGTGTTGAGTGTACCTGGGTACATGGGGTGTTAAGGTGGGGGGATATATGTAGAGTGGAGATTTCATAACAAATTGTATCAATCTTATCTTTGAAGTGATTGTCGATCTCCTGGGCAGTGAGTGAGTTAGTGGGTGGAGGCAGCAGAGGACGAAGCAGAGAGTTAAAGGTAGAGAAGAGTTGACGGGGACTGGATGAGAAGGTGTTAATAAGAGTGATAAAATAGGTACTGCTTGGCAGTTTAGATGCAAGAACTGTATTTTTGGAGGGCAGATTTATATTGGTGGAAGTCTTTGTGAGACTTAAAGGATAAGTATGGCCAAAGCTCATTTGGCTGTACTTCTCCTATGGATCACCTGGTTTCAGCAGAGAGCGGGCTGAAGTCCATTCTCTGCTGCCGTCACAGAAGTCGGGCCAGGGACCGCGTCATCCCGACTTCAAGAGTCTGTATCTGCCAGGTGCCTGAACCGACAGCCATCACAGCCTCTCAGCAAGTTGCTGAGAGCCTGAGACGGCAGATCCCCGCCCCTCCACAGCCCAGCGATCGAGGGAGCGTGGAGGAGCAGAGCGAAGGGCTTGCTGATTGACAGCCAGCAGCTCTTTGCTCAGGGATCTGTGAGTACCAAGACACCGGGGGACTGATGCTGCATCTACCTAGGTAAGTATAAATGGGCAAAAATCAGGAAACCCATAGTTCTCTTTTAATCTTACACCACAGATGCTCAAGAGCATGGTTATGTTCTCCCTTGGGGGGAAGCCAGGTAATGTGGGAGGACTTTGCAGTTGGAGATGCTGGGTTTCAGGATACCACTTATGTTGGTCTCTCCTCTTGTCAGTACGCTTTCTGGACATTACTTATGGACTGTTTGTAACCTTTAAGCTGTAAACTAGTGAAAAGGCACCTTGTATGCACTTTCTCTAAGCTATATATAGGGACATCTCCTGGAAAGACTCTCTGCATTGGGGCTTAGAGGGACCTGTTGGAGAGCAATTCCAGAGCATGCTAAAATAGTACACTGAAGTCCCAGTTATGCCAGACTGGGTCGCTCTCAGCATGTTCCCCTGACTGATGGAGCTTTGGGAACTCTGGGAGCCTCATGCTGGGGGACTCCACTGTACTATGTCTATTATGTGTATCACCCAGCCAGCCTCAACGGGTTAAAGAGTGGATGAGCACTACACTGTTTATGTCTGTATTTTTATCGCCAATGTCTATTCATTGTCATAGTAGATTTTGCTGCCTTTGTTTACTTCTCCCACGCATCGCAGCACATGAGATATTTTGTATTTTATGAGCTCGACCTTGAAAATAAGCAGCAAGTAGTCACTGCTGTATACGTAAATGAGGGAGGCATAGGTTAATTGAAATATTTACAGCTCTAGAAGCTCAGTCTAATGAAATAATGTTAGATGTATATGCACATCTAAAGGATCGTTATTTACTTGTTTATAATCTTTCACACTCAGAACATTGGCCGCTGAGATTAGGATTTTCCTGATACTCAAAATCAAGAGAAAAGATTTCCTTTCCAGCACGTTTTCAGCTGTATCTCATTGCTTCCAGGATAATGACCACCCTTAAATCAAACCCTAAAATATTGAGAATTAAAATATATATATTGTTTACTTATTTTATCTTCCTTACCATGTAGTGTACTTTTATTGCCAGCAAACCTTTCTGTTATATTAAAATATATATTTTTTAATAACAGAAAATGCTACAACTGTGTTTTTTTAAAAACACCCCTACTTCAAATCATCTCCCTGATGTCATTCTCAAAAATGTCAGCGAAACAAAGTGACCTCAGACCAGTGGTGGCTGGTGGTATATTTTTTTTTTGGGGTGGCGGCAAACAATGCACCCACAGCCACCCCCCCTGGGGCACCCACACAACACCCCTCCCCCCGGTTGGTCACCAGCCCCGCACTTACCCCATTTAGGTCGTGGGTAAGGCTTCTTCCGGGCGGCGGCTTCCCCTGCATCTCCTCCTCTGCGTCACGGCGGTCTCCGCCATGCATTGCTTTTCCCTCCTCCTCCTAGACATGGTATATTTTTGTGGACACAAGTACAATTTCTCTAGCACTTGGGAGTGGGCCCACTCAAAATAAATGTGTTGTATCTCCAATTATGGATAAGCCAAGTCTTGCTGCCCTCTAAAACCCGGATAGTCTGGTACTCTGAAACCACAAAAGGAAAAAAGAAAAGAACAACAAAAGGAAAAAAGAAAGGGCACACCAACCTAGTGCATTATCCTGAAAACCATACTTTTTTTTACTAAAAAGTGGTAAGTATTATACTCATACAATTACAATAGGTAAAAAGCTCATCATATGATCCAGCATCGAAGTGCATCGCATGGTACTGTATTATTCAATCCATAATGCATCAACATGTGAGGCAGGAGGTAGGGATCCAAGGACTAACGCATTTCGAGGTGAACACCTCTTCCTCAGAGAGCCTTTGGCTCTAATTACGTGCTTCAAAAAAAAAAAAAAAAAACTTATTGGAATCTATGTGTTTCGCACCCTGCATGTACATTAGGGGCTGAGTGCATGGATTAGGTGGGCAGTGCCCCTGCGCTCCATGGATGGGTCACTACTGCCTCAGACACAGACAAACATTTTTTTTAATTGGTTTAACCTGCCAATGTGTGTAAAAGGGGCTTTGACCACGGTACCTCCATGGGAGGGATGACACATACACAGGCCTTAGCAAAGTGAGAGCTTTATAGTAGTTATTTAGAGTTGGAGCAGTCACAATGATTAAACGTTTGGCACACTGTAGAACAGGACAGTTCAAAAGAGCTCTCAATATGGCATTATACTGAAATATTACCGGTGGATGGCTCTGCGGGAGGGGTGGTGGTATGTTGTATTACTGGTTTGCCCTAGCCCTGATAGGGATCCCTGGAAGGTTTTATAGACCAGACAGTGTCCCTTACCCTGTCCCTAAATCTTGAATTATCTTGAGCTTATATCAGACTCCACCAGCCCAGTAACCCTTAACCTCATTCTCAATGACATTGATTCATATGTTTCACTTGAATACTAGGAAGCTGTACTGTTGTACATATCCTGTGCTTATTAACTTCCGAGGCCTCACTCCATCTTCTGTGATTCCCAGGCTTGGTCCCTAGGACTCCCAGTGGTGCGATGTTGGACCACGTTTTGGTGTTCCGATCGATAGAGAAGGAGCCGAAGCACAGAAACTCTAGAAGCTGCAGCAAGTCAACTAGAGCCCATCTTGCTTCCTGGCAGGGCATCCAGCATTGTCTAGCTCTTTCTTCCTCAGACTTACTGTCCCTGACCCATGCATTTGATTCAATGAATTTCAGTTCCTTCAATCATGGAGGCTCAGCATTACATGTGGGAGTCGCTATAGATTCCTGTTTTCAGCACCCTGTAAGTTCTTCCGACCAGCCATAATCTGTCTGCGTTGAATAGAAAAGCACAAAGATCTAGTGACGATGTCACTGGGCCTAAAAAGGTATGTATTAAAAATAAAAAGGGTTTTATTTTGCATGTTGAAGAGTGGGGAAAGCAAAATATAAGCAGATTAAATTTCAGCTTTCAACAAATGAATATAGATTTCCTACATATATAGGAATAAAAATGTTGTTATTTATGCAATTTTAGGAAAAAGTTCTGTCTATGAAGTTCCCATGCATGCTTTTATTTCCCTGAACACTCACTTAGAAAGATGTACAGATGAGTCCTAGGGAATAGAAGGCAATATTAGGTTGGGCTATAGGTGGACACTCTCATGGGTAGGTAAGATGTTTTTCCAAACCTGCGCCATTTAAAAAAATAATTAAATTGTGTAACAGTAGGTTTAGCATGTGAGCCATGCATAGAAGAGGGTGTATTTTCCTAAAACACTGTGTCTTTAGACTCTTTTTAAAAGGACAGACTGCCTGTCCATGCCCATCCAACTGTCATCTGATCTGCCAGATGGATGGGGAATGGATCCCCATCTTTCTGTTTTTAGAGTGATCGGATGTCGGCGGGTGTCTCTCCATAGAGACCAATGGATGGTGCGATCGGGACCGCCTGAAAAACTGACAGGCGGTCCCAATCAGACCATCCATTGCTCCTTGTGGAGTGATAGATGTCAATGGACATGTGTCCCTTGACACCCTCCGACATCCAATCCGATCCTGTCCGATAAAAACAGACATATGGGGATCCATTCCCCAACTGTCTGGCAGATTGGATAGGATGACAGTCGGATTGAAATGGACAGGCAGTCCATTTCCATCTGACTGCTCATAGAGGAAAGCGGGATATGTCCGCGTCTGCTCTGTATAAGCAGAGCAGACACGGACCTGTTATCAGCCTCCTCAGCGGGGATTCCCTGCTCAGCAAGTGGATTTGCTGCCGGAGTCTGCCTGTCTGAAAGGGGCCTTCAAATTGTGACCATTGTCCATGACGATGTTGATCAGTTAAAGAGCAAATTAAAATCAAGGTTTACTGGTAGATGCAGGATAGAAACTGTTGGTTTTTCTCAGACTTACCTGACCTGACATCAATGTATACTGTAAGTTCTATCCATAGGTTGAACCCCCCCACACCCATTTAAGACATGTATATGTTTGAGGATACAAATTTTATTTTCCTGTGTCATTTGTAACCAAGCATCCCCAGCATACTGCTGAGTATCTCAATATGTTTTTTTTTTTTTGTTGTTGTTTCGTGTAGAATTTTTGCATCAGGAAATCTAGCTAATTAGTGGACCTTGCATTTTTATGCAAGATACATTTTAAGCATTTGATATGGAGAAGGAGTAGCATTGTGTTGCTTTTCAATGAGGACGTAGTGGATGACAAGAACAGATGTTCATTCTTGGCAAAGTCAAAGTTACATGTTCCACTTCCTGCTGTTATAAATGAGATTTATCGTTGTCATTACCAAGACAACCCAATGGGCCATGGAAGAAAGGAATCTTCCTTTGCTGTATCTGGTGCTTCAGGTGTTGGTAGTACTGTGCACCTAAAGTGAGAGGTTCAAGAAGACTGATGGCTTGTGAGAAAATTTAGTTGCAAGTACACCATCACCATTTTAGCCAGGATAATGTTTATAACTGAAAAGCACCAGGGCACGCTTTCAAAAGTGGCATAAAACTGGCCACATAATATACAAATTTCTTATTTAAAGCTTTTGGAGATACATCTATTGTGGGTCACAGGAGTGCACTTACTATTGATCTTCTGTGACCAATAGTCTGCTGGTAGCAGACTATCGCTCGCTAACAGCTGACATGGCAGAGCTGCTCCATTCTCTCAAAGAATCCCAACAATATTGTCAGGATCCACCTAGCTGCCTTATCAACAGCTAGCTCTGCCTCTTAGCATGCCGCCGAGAATCGGAGCCAGATGTGCTCACTCACTCTCCTTCTCAGCACTCCAGTGAGCGCTGGAAGAGCAGAGTGGAGAGGGGTGACTGACAGCCCAAGCTGGCCAAGTGCTGAGTGATCAGTAATCATGTAATCGCTCAGTTCTCAGGTCTTAGAGCCGATGTGGAGCAACTGAAGCATCACTCCAATACTGTAGCACAGAAGTGAGTATGTATATTTGCTTACAAACCCCATACTTCTCTTTTAAGCACAGCCAAAATTCCTAAGCCCCATGTTTGATCCCTGATAAACTTTGTTTTTTCTGCTATGAATCCATTCTATCATTAAAAACGTGGACTCTTGGGCATATTTTTTTCCCTGTTTCTCTGTTTTGTGGAGTGTTGCCGAACCAGAGCCAGTGTGCCCAGTATCAATTTCAGTGACCCTTAGAAAATCTAAATCCAGCACCCTATTTATTCTTGTGTTTGAGCAAATGTGTTCTGACAGCCAGAATCCATGGCTGTCAGAACACCTGGACAGTGATTGCAGTCGATTGGTTGAAGTCACAGTAAATCTGCCCTGAGAAATGCCAAGCTGCTAAAGTTGGAGCGTCAGGAGATCTGCAAAACAAAGGATGAAAAGAAGAGGAAACATTTGTAACTTAAAGGGGTTGTAAAGTCTCAAGGTTTTTCACCTTAATGCATATGCATTAAGGTGAAAAACCTTCTGTAGTGCAGCAACCCCCCAGAGCCCCCCTTTTACTTACCTTAAACTGATCGTTCCAGCATCGAGGGCGAGCCCAGCAGCTCCAGACTCTAGCTTGGATACTTATTGGATAGATTGATAACAGCAGGAGCCATTGGCTCCCGCTGCTGTCAATCAAATCCAGTGACACGAGTCCTGATGTCTGTGTCAATGGACACAGCAAGCAGAACTCAAGAACGTGTTTGCATGAGTGACTCCAGGGAAAGCACTTATCCAAGGGGGCACTCGAGAAGAGGAGGAGCCAGGAGCACCGCTGGGGACCATAGAAAAGGAGGATCGGGGCTGCGCTGTGCAAAACCTTTGCACAGAGGAGGTAAGTATGACATGTTTGTTATTTTAAAAAAAATGCGAACCTTTAGTATCACTTTAATGAAAAAAAAAAATGGTCATGATACACAGGAGTCAATTCCAATTCACAAAAAAATTACGATTATGTGGTATTTAAAGCAAAATGAAAAATGTGCTGTAAATATCGCAAAAAAAAAAAAAAAAACACATGTCAAGCTCTTAAGTCCAATTCACAAATGGAACAGAGAAAAAAAAAACATGCAAAACGTATCACCAGGGTTTTGCTGGCGGTATCGCATGCAGTATTTTGTCAGAAACCGCATGGGGGTCCACCCAATAGCTGGTTCCTAAGGAGTGGGTCGGGAAGCCGGCCCTTGCATGGTTCGACCCACATTTTTCACTCCTCTCCATACAGCACTAACGTGCATCCTTAAAATGAATTGGCAATTTTTTTTTCTGTTCACTTGCCTGATTTATGCCTATATCTAATTTTACTTCCTCCTTTAGGGACCACGGCGATGTACGTCATTTCCGGTTTTGCATTGGCGCCTGGGTAGGGACAGGCCCGATGTTACGAATGGCGAACAATATGGGGCATTCATGGCAAATTCGAGCGCCACGGAACACCCCATAATGCACTGCAAGATCTCAGTGCATTGATGTCTTATGATTGGCCAGAGCATGCACCTGACCCGCATACTTTGGCCAATCACAGCGCGTTCTGCTGCGAGAGCCATAATTGGCCAAAGGCAGGGTGCTTTTGGCCAATCATGGCTCAGGGGGCCACGCACCACATTATATAAGGCTGCTTACACAAAGTGGCCGTATGTAGTGTGTTGGAGTGGATGGAGATAGAGAGAACTTTAGGCAGGTGTGTTGAAGGCTTTCAGGCAGTGTATTAATATACAAGCGGTAAGCATTGTAGCCCGGACAGG
>BLSH010276488.1:366308-386416 GCA_018402905.1 Glandirana rugosa | reverse complement strand
ATATATACTTGAATTGAGTGTAGATTATATTTACAGTGCCTTCAGTGTAGACTATATAAACAGTTAGTGCAGGCAGTGTATTAACCACTTCACCCCGGGACGATGTCAAATGACGTCGCTGACTTTGAGCGTGATATCTGAATGGTGCCTTCAGCTACAGGCACCATTCAAACATTGTTTTTTTACACCGGCGATTCTCTCCAAGATAAAAGTGGTCTTAGTGGCAGATTCGCCACGAGATCACTTTTATCGGTGGTGGGAGAGGTGCCCCCCCTCCTGCCACTTTCCCGTCATCTCCGCCACTTACTGGACCGTCGGCAGTGGCGGAGATGATCAGGTTCGCCCACTTGGCTCCATAACATTGCAGGGCAGAAGCAGTGTCACAAGCCACTTCCGCCAATGCTCTTAAAGGGGATTTTTTTTTTGAACTGTCATTTTTTTTTTTTTGCATTTAACTGTAAATATGGGAATATGAGATCGGAGGTCTTTTTGACCCCAGATCTCATATTTAGGAGGTCCTGGCATGCTTTTTCTATTACAAGGAATGTATACATTTCTTGTAATAGGAATAAAAGTGATCAATATTTTTTTTTAAAAGAACAGTGTAAAATTAAAAAATAAAAAGTAAAATAAATAATAAAAAAAAAAATTTAATGTGCCCCGTCCCCGCAAGCTTGCGTGCAGAAGCGAACGCATACGTAAGTTCCACCTGCATATAAAAATGATGTTAAAACCACACACGTGAGGTATCACTGCGATCGTGAGAGCAAGAGAAATAATTCTAGCACTAGACCTCCTCTGAATCTCAAAACTGGTAACCTGTAGAAATTTTTAAATGTTGCCAATGGAGATTTTTAGGTTGCAAAGTTTGTTGCCATTCCGCGAGCTGGTGCAATTTTAAAGCATGACATGTTGGGCATCAATTTATTCGGCGTAGCATTATCTTTCACAATATGGAAAATAATTGGGCTAACTTTACTGTTGTCTTATTTTTTCACTCAAAAAAGTGAATTTTTTAAAAAAAAATTGCGATTGTAAGACCGCTGTGCAAATACGGTAGGACATAAAGTTTTGCAGTGACCGCTATTTTATTCTATAGGGTGTTAGAAAAAAAAAATATATATATATATAATATTTGGGGGTTTTAAGTCATTTTATAGCAAAAAAAAATGGTTTTAACTTGTTAACACCAAGTCCAAAAAACAGGCCCGATATTGAGGTGGTTAATATTTATATATATATATATATATATATATATATATATATATATATACATATACAGCTTAGTATATATACACCCCTCACATTATATCTTTTCATGTGTCAACGCTGAAAAAAATGATACTTTGCTGCAATGTAAAGTGCACAGCTTGTATAACAGTGTAAATTTGCTGTCCCCTCAAAATATCTCAACACACAGCCATTAATGTCTAAACTGTTGGCAACAAAAGTGAGTACGTCCCTAAGTGAAAATGTCCATATTCGGCCCAAAGTGTCAATATTTTGTGTGGCCACCATTATTTCTTAAAAAGGAAGTAAACCCTGATGGGGTTTACTTCCTCTATATTCCCCTGCAAAGTAGAAACATAATGGGCTACTATGCATCGCATAGTTGCCCATTATGTGTCACTTACCTGCAAACAAAGTCTGCGACATCCAGCGATGTCCCCTGTGCTGGCAGCGTCCATCCTTAGCCTCTCTTCCTTCCGGGGCCGCAACTCCAGCTCTGTGACTGGCTGGAGTCACGTGACGTCACTCCCGTGCATGCGCACGGGAGCCGCCAGTCACGGCATGAACCCAGTGAAGAAACGGTGCAGAGGCCGTTTCTTCACTGTGCATGTGCCGAAATGATGTCGGCAGTGCTAGTACACTGCATATCTCCTAAACCATGCAGGTTTGGGAGATATGTAGGGCACCTACAGGTAAGCCTTATTATAGGCTTACCTGTAGGTTAAAGTGTTTGTCACGGGTTGACAACCACTTTAACCCTCTAGGGCAGTGATGGCGAACCTTGGCACCCCAGATGTTTTGGAACTACATTTCCCATGATGCTCAACTACACTGCAGAGTGCGTGAGCATCATGGGAAATGTAGTTCCAAAACATCTGGGGTGCCAAGGTTCGCCATCACTGCTCTAGGGCATGGAGTTGACCAGAGCTTCACAGGTTGCCACTGGAGTCCTCTTCCACACCTCCATGATGACATCACAGAGCTGGTGGATGTTAGAGACCTTGCGCTCCTCCACCTTCCATTTGAGGATGCCCCACAGATGCTCAATAGGATTTAGGTCTGTAGACATGCTTGGCCAGTCCATCACCTTTACCCTCAGCTTCTTTAACAAGGCAGTGGTCATCTTGGAGGTGTGTCTGTGGTTGTTATCATGTTGAAATACTGCCCTGTGGCCCAGTCTCTGAAGGGAGGGCATCATGCTCTGCTTCAGTATGTCACGGTACATGTTGGCATTTGTGGTTCCCTCAATGAACTGTAGCTCCCCCCGTGCCGGCAGCACTCATGCAGCCCCAGACCATGACACTACCACCACCATGCTTGACTGTAGGCAAGACGTACTTGTCTTTGTACTCCTCACCTGGTTGCCGCCACACATACTTGACACCATCTGAACCAAATACGTTTATCTTGGTCTCATCAGACCACAGGGCCTGGTTCCAGTAATCCATGTCCATAGTCTGCTTGTCTTCAGCAAACTGGCTTTCTTGTGCATCATCTTTAGAAGAGGCTTCCTTCTGGGATGACAGCCACGCAGACCAATTTAATGCAGCACAAAGACAACCTCTGAATATGACGCTGAGCATGTGCACTCAACTTCTTTGGTTGACCATAGCGAGGCCTGTTCTAAGTGGAACCTGTCCTGTTAAACCACTGTATGGTCTTGACCACTGTGCTGCAGCTCAGTTTCAGGGTCTTGGCAATCTTCTTATAGCCTAGGCCATCTTTATGTAGAGCAACAATTCTTTTTTTCAGATCCTCAGAGAGTTCTTTGCCATGAGTTGTCATGTTGAACTTCCAGTGACCAGTATGAGAGAGGGAGAGCGATAACACCAAATTTAACACACCTGCTCCCCATTCACACCTGAGACCTTGTAACACTAACGAGTCACGGGAGGAAAAATGGCAAACTGGGCCCAATTAAACATTTTTACTTAGGGGTGTACTCATCTTTGTTGCCAGCGATTTAGACATTAATGGCTGTGTGTTGAGTTATTTTGAGGGGACAGCAAATTTACACTGTTATACAAGCTGTACACTCACTACTTTACATTGTAGCAAAGTGTAATTTCTTCAGTGTTGTCATATGAAAAGATAGAATAAAATATTTACAAAAATGTGAGGGGTGTACAAAAATGTGAGTATATCGTGCAGTCCGCATAGTATATATATTGCAGTTCACAGTATATAGTGCAGTCCGTATAGTATATATATATAACAGTTCAGAGTATATAGTGCAGTCCGCATAGTATATATATTGCACTTTACAGTATATAGTGCAGTCTGTATGGTATATATATATATATATATATATATATATATATATATATATTGCAGTTACATTATATAATTCAGTCCGTGTAGTATATACTGTATATATCAGTTCAGCGTATATAGTGATATAGTGCAGTCAGTATAGTATATATAATGCAGTTCAGAATATATAGTTCAGTCCTTGTAATATATATAATACAGTGGAGAATATGTAGGACAGTCAGTGTAGTATATATAACACAGTGTATTGAAGTGGTTAAGGGTAACCCTTCAGTAAAAATTAAAAAAAAAATGGCATGGGGGTCCCTCCCAAAATCCATACCAGGCCCTTCAGGTCTGGTATGGATTTTAAGGAGAATCACGTGCCAAAATGTTAAAAAATGGCATGGGGTCCCCCCCAAAATCCATACCAGACCCTTATCCGTGCATGCAACCTGGCAGGTCAGGATGGGGGGGGGGCGAGCAAGACAAGGGCCTCTTCCCGACAACCCTGGGCTGTAGTTATCGGAATCTGGAAGCCCCATTTAATAAGGGGGCCCCCAGATTCCGGCCCCCCTATGTGAATGAGTATCGGGTACATCGTACCCCTACCCATTCACCAAAAATGTGTCAAAAAAGTAAAAACGACAGGAGACAGTTTTGGACAATTCCTTTATTTAAAAAAAAGTGTCCCACAATGTACATCCATCGTCAATCACGGCGCCAACAAACCAATTAAAAAAAAAAAAAACGCATCTGCCTCTTTCAGAGTTGTCTCACCGAATGGGCTGTATTTTGTTTGACAGCTCTTATATAGGCAAGGGCGGGACCATCCGGTGATGTAACCGAGTGGCCCCGCCCCTTCTGATGTCACGTGACATCATGTGACATCAGAGGGGGCAGGGTAATCCATTTACGTCACTGGGTGGCTCTGCCTTTGCCTATATAAGACCTGTCAAACCGAACCTGAAAGAGGCGGATGCATTTTTCATTGTTTTTTACGTTTTCTGTCCGTGATTGATGATGGATGTACATCAATGTCTCCTGTCGTTTTTACTTTTTTGACACTTTTGGTGAATGGGTAGGAGTACAATATACCCGATACCCATTCACATGGGGGGGCCAGGATCTGGGGGCCCCCTTGCCCTTCCAGATTCTGATAAGCCTCCTGCCAGCAGACCCCCACAACCACAGCCCATGGTTGTTGGGAAAAGGCCCTTGTCCCCATCAACATGGGGACAAGGTGCTTTGGGATAGGGGGGCCGCAGAGCCCCCCCTGCCCCAAAGCACCCACCCACCCCATGTTGGGGGTATGTGGCCTGGTAAGGTTCAGAAGGGGGGCGCTCACTCATCCCCCCTTATCCTATTTTGGTGTGGAGTTCCCCTTAAAATCCATACCAGACCTGAAGGGCCTGGTATGGACTGGGGGGGGGGGGGTAGGGGGAACCCGACGCCATTTTTTTCCTTGATTTTTTATCTATATAGTCGGCAATACATTACAGCCGCGAGCAATGTTAAATTACATTTTTCCTTTAGAAATGTCATTTTGCTGCGGCACTGTTCTAAACAGTAAATCACACAGATGCGCCACTTTACAGGCAGACCAAGGGGGCACGATATTTAAAGGAATATTTCATTTTTGTTGTTTCACTTTAAGCATTATTAACCACTTGCTTACTGGGCACTTAAACCCCCCTCCTGCCCAGACCAATTTTTGGCTTTCAGAACTGTCGCATTTTGAATGACAATTGCGCGGTCGTGCGACGTTGTACCCAAACAAAATTTTCATCATTTTTTTTCCCACAAATAGAGCTTTCTTATGGTGGTATTTGATGACCTCTGCGTCATTTCTGATCGCCGCTATAAACAAAAAGAAGCGACAATTTTCCAAAAAAAAAAAAAAACCCAATATTTCTTACTTTTTGCTATGATATATATCCAAAAAATTTTTTTTAAAAAAGTATTCATTGGTTTTGGCCGATATATATTCTACATATTTTTGGTAAAAAAAATCGCAATCGGCGTATATTGATTGTTTTTTGTAGTTATTGCTACAAACTATGGGAATTGATTTATGGTGTTTTTGTTTATTTTTTTATTTTCTACTAGTAATGGCGGCGACTTTATCGGGACTTTAATATTGGGGCGGACATGTTGGACATTTTTGACTCTTTTTTGTGGACCAATGACATTTATACAGCGATCAGAAATTTAAATATCCACTGACTACTGCATAAATGTCACTGGCAGTGAAGGGGTTAACACTAAGGGGGCAGTGAAGGGGTTAACTGTGTTCCCTCATTGTGTTCTAACTGTGTGGGGGCTGGGCTGGCCGGGACATAACAGATCTCACTGATGCCGATCACAGGGATCAGTAGATCTGTTATGTCTCCCTTCACGGAATGCAGAATCGCCGTATTTACATAGGCGGTTCACTGTTCTGCAGCTCTGACAGGTGATCGCAGGTCACAAGTGCCACTGCTGCCTGTGAATGCACGCCGGGAGCGTGCACAGGGTAATTCAGATCCGCGCTGGAGCCGTACTTCGGCAATAGCGCAGATCTGGAAGGGTTAAAATCATTGCTCCTAAAAAAAAAATGACAGTTATAAAACCTTTTTTTGCATTGATACATGTCCCCTAGGGCAGTACCTGGGTCCCCATACACTTTTTATGGCAATAACTTGCATACTGTATAAGCCTTTAAAATGAGCACTTTTGATTTTTCATATTTGTGTCCCATAGACTTTGATAGGGTTTGCATGTTCGCACAGATTTTTTGCCTGTTCACGGTGTTCTGGTGCGAACTGGACTGAGGGTGTTTGGCCCATCCCTACTCCTGTGAGATCTTGGTCAGCTTGGCGTGGCACTGCTCCCATTTTGCATTGGCGTCTATTGCAAATCTTGGTCAGCTTGGCATGGCTATGCCATGCCAAGCTGACCAAGATTGCACTGCACTGCACATGTGTGAGATTGGCAGGTGCATGCTGGGTAGCCAGCATGCATGGAATCCAGGAAGAAGGACACTGTGGCCTCAGATGCCCAAACTGGAGATGGCTGCACTGTGCAGGAACTTCACAAAGTAAGAAAACGATACTGCACAAATAGAAAACGGGGCATAGTTTACAGCATTCCTTTGTTGCATTGCACAAGGCATGGGTATTCTAGGGGTATTTTTATCTTAAAAGTCATATTTCGGCTGGAACTCGGCTTTAACAATAGATGACGTCACAGCCCCCTATCTGATTAAAAACGACTTATTCAGTGTTTACTATTGTGATTAGCTGTGATTGGCCACAGTTAATCACATGGTACAGATGGACTGGGATTGACTCTGTCTGTACCATGTGATGACTGTGACTAATCACCAAGCTCATCACCATAGTACACAATGAAAGACATGTACCAAAGCCTTTCATTGTGTACAACTGTCATGTGATCTGCTGTGATTAGCCACAGTGGTCACATGGTACCGGCAGCAGGCCGGTACAGTGATCTGCCATCACCCATGCCCAGTGGACACGGCAGGTGACAGATTGCCCTGGAGGGCGTCCCAAAGGTGCGGGCATGAGGCACAATCCTGTAAGGACGTCATATGACATCCTCCCAGAACAACAGTGCACACAATTCTCATTTTACAATAGGCCGGGCAGGAAGGTGTTAAAGTAGAAGTCTAGTCAAATACTAACTAAGCTTAAACCTACTCCCAGCCCCATTCTAAGCCCTTCTCTAACTACCCTGTGAGGGAGATGCATATACTTACCTATTTACTGGGCGCTCCGGTCTGGTCACGTGATGTCCTCAGCAGCCGGCTTCAGTGAAGAGAAGAGACTGCTGACAATGGCTAAAATGTCTATGCGTCACCCATAGGCTTACTATAGTACATCCATTGTCAGCTTTCTCTCCTCTACACTGAAGCTGGTGCTGGGAGCCGATCATGTGACTGGACTGTAGTGTCCTCAGCATAGGTAAGTGAAGACCTCTTTCTTTCACAGGGTAGTTAGAATAGGGATTGGAATGGGGGGGGGGGGGTGAGTAGATTTAAAGTGGTTCTAAAGCCTTAAGGTTTTTCACCTTAATGCATTCTGTGTATTAGGGTGAAAAACCTTCTGTGCTGTAGCCCCCCCACCCCCCTTTTTTTTTCTTACTTGAGCCCAATCCCATTAAGCGATGTGCAGCAGTGCAGCAGCTCCCACCGATGTCTCTCTCCTCATTGGATAGACTTAGTGGGAGCCATTGACTCCTGCTGCTGTCAATCAAATCCTGTGACACGGGAGCCGGGCTGGGGCCAAGTCCCGCTGCCTGTGTCAATGGATGTAGCAGCGGGGCTCAGGAGCAAGCACACATGGGTGCCCCATGGAAAGCAGCTTTCTGTGGGGGCACCCAATGAAGAAGAGGGGCCTGGAGCGCCGGCTGAGGACCCCAGAAGAAGAGGATCGGGGCTACTCTGTGCAAAAGCATTGCACAAAGCAGGTAAGTATAGATAAGTTTGGTATTTTAATACAAACAAAAAAGCTCTAGAACCGCTTTAACTGCTTCCGGACTGCCCCACACACATATACTGCAGCAAGGTAGGCCTTTCAGCACAAAATCACGTATCTGTACGTCTTTTTTTTTTTTTTTTGTGTCTCTGGCGCACAGCGTGAGCCAATCAGCGGACTTGATGTCCACCGTGACCCACCAATCGTTCCTGAGGCAGACAGAACAGTGTTCTACCTATGTAAACAAGGCAGATTGCCGTTCTGTCAGAGGAGAAGATGAAGATCTTGTGTTTCTGCTAAGCAGGAACACAGATCTGTCTTCCCCCAGTCAAAGCACCTCCCATACAGTTAGCAAGCATCCCCTAGGGGCACATTTAACCATCTGATCGCCCCGATGTTAACCCCTTCCCTGACAGTGTCATTAGTACAGTGACAGTGCATTTTGTTAGCACTAATCACTTTATTGGTGTCACTGGTCCTCAAAAAGTGTCACTTTAGTTTCTGATTTCTCCACCGCAATGTCGCAGTCGCAGTCAGTAAAAATCGCTGATCGCCACCATTACTAGTTAAA
Source organism: Glandirana rugosa (assembly GCA_018402905.1). NCBI lineage: Eukaryota > Metazoa > Chordata > Amphibia > Anura > Ranidae > Glandirana > Glandirana rugosa. The sequence continues at coordinate 377,887 of BLSH010276488.1, read as the reverse complement.
ACAGAATTTAAAAAATTTAAATTCCGTAAATGTAAGTTTGTAGACGTTATGGGGTTGATTTACTAAAGCTTGAAAGTGCAAAATTTGGTGCAGCTCCACACAGAAACTAATCAGCTTCAAGGTTTTAGGGCCGGTTCACACTGGAGCGGCGCGACTTCGCGGCCCGTTCACATATAGGCGAATTGTCAGGCGACTTGAGTCGCCTGACAATTCGCCTCAATGCTGTGCAAATGGGACCATTCTAATAGGAGCGAATCGCTTCGCTCCGCCTTAGAAAAATGGTCCCTGCACTATTTTCAGGGCGATCTCAGGCGGCTTACATTGACTTCTATGATAGAAGTCTCCTCGCAAGCTGCCTTGAGATCCCCTCAAGCGCCGCATCGCGCCGCTCCGCGCCACTCCGCGCCGCTCCAGTGTGAACCGGCCCTAATTGTCAAAGCTTGATTGAACAAGCTGAGGTTAGAAGCTGATTGGCTAGCATGCACAGCTGCACCAGTTTTTGTACTCTCCAGCTTTAGTAAATCAACCCCTATAACTTTTGTGCAAACCAATCAATATACGTTTATTGGGATTTTTTTCAAAAAATATGTAGCAGAATACATATTGGCCTAAACTAATGAAGAAATTAGATTTTTTACATTTTTTTTATTGGATATGTTTTATAGCAAAAAGTAAAAAATATTGTTTTTTTTTCTTCAAAACTGTCACTTTTTTTTGTTTAAAGCGCAACAAAAAAAACCCACAGGGCTGATAAAATACCACTAAAAGAAAGCTCTATTCGTGGGAAAAAAAGTACATCAGTTTTATTTTGGGTACAGCATCGCACGACCACGCAATTGTCAGTTAAAGCAACGCAGTGCCGTATCGCAAAAAATGGACTGGTCATGAAGGGGGGTAAACCTTCCAGAGCTGAGGTGGTTAAGCTTAGTTAGTATTTGACTGGACTTCTACTTTGAGGCTCATTTCACACTTTTGTCTGTGGGAATGTATGTGCATTATTCCAGAATGTGAAAACATTCATTCCTAATGGCATCCCAATGCAGCTTGCCAACAGAAGTGCATTGCAGCACACCCCTAGGCCCAGTAAGGTACTACTGTGCATTGTAGTTTTCTGCATTCCAAAAGAAAATAAAAAATTACACAAACCTTTTTAGTGCATTTTGGTCCATTAGTAAGCCCAATCACCCGTTGCAAAGAGAAAACTCCACACGTGAGCCTTAACCCACACATTGCACTCACCAGATAGCGAAATTGAATGAGCATCAATCAATAGCCTTAACTCAATGGGTTAACATAACACATGCACAGTAATGCATGTCAATGAGCTTTGTGTTGACCTACAGCAAAAGTGTGAACCAACCTTATAAAAGATACCCTTTTCATATACTATGTCACACTGGTTTATAATAACATTGCTCCTGAATCGACCATGCAAAGGTATGATTGCGCATACAGAGAGAGCGATTGTAACATGTTACTTTTGAAGAAAGACCCTCCAGCAAGGTAAACTGGAAAATTCTAGTTCATTTCCTATTCCCATTATTATTATTTCTGCATTTTCCAGTTTATTTACCTACAGTAAATAACTAAATCTAACCATGCTCAAACATAAAAAGCCTATTAGTTGTACACAATTGAAACAAATTTAATTTTGAACATGTTTTATTGCCATCTAATTTAAAGAGGGAAGCTGAAAGAACTAAACACACCGTAAAATTCTATCCTCCTGGCAAGTTTAGTCTTTTAGTAAAAAAAAAATAAAAATGAATAAAAGTTTATCCCAATTTCATACTTATTTTAGCATTACAAGCTTGAAAATTCAATTAGCGCCTTTGCTCATGGTACATTGAACTCAACTGTCATTGATAGAACCTCAGGAAGATATTTTTAATTAAGCAGCAAATTAAGCCTACAATAACCTTTGTCTAAAAGGTGGAGATGGAAGCGTTGCTTGTTTCTGTAATGTGTAATATATCTTGATGTCTGAAGCTCCAGGTTAACAATTATGTCATATTCTTGCAAAGAAAACATAAGTGACTAAACCAGAGATTATCAAATTAGATTGTGAAATGACAATTACCACAAGGAAAAAGGAAATATCCCACAAAACTCTAAAAAGATAATTAGCGATATATCCGGCAGATTACATTATTTTGTAAGGAAAATATAGACTTTTTTTTATCAGAAAACCTTCTCCGTTTCTTAAATATATTAAAAGGTTAGTTCACCTTTCTGATAAAAGGTCCCATGTTTTCAGGTCTCGCCAGTAGATTAAAAAACGCTATTTGTCTTTTGTTAAAAAAGGACATCTTTGTTTTTCAACTTTAAGTTTTTATTGGGGTTATAAGAGAAGCACAGGCAATACATTATCACAAGACAGAAAAATACAAAGCTCTCTTCAAAAGGGACTTCTTTGGTCCAACTACATTCAGATTTCTGCTTTTACACAAAATAAAGAGGTGCCTATTTGCTGACGTCACACCGCCATTTTTATGTTTGGAAGGCAGCCATTAATGTAAGTGCACTTACTACATGGCTTATCATATTGTATTATTTTTTATGACTTTTAAGTCAATAAACTACACTACACTCTAAAAGTCTATCTGGACTCCTGGTTGGTGAGCTTTTTTACCTGAAACCTTTAAATACATCAAGAGGGTGAATAGGGTTCAGGAGGGCAATCTTTTCAATATGAAACCAAAATCAAGAACACGGGGACATGACCTCAAACTAACTGGAGGGAAGTTCAAAACTAATCTTAGAAAGTATTATTTTACTGAAAGAGTGGTTGATGATTGGAATAAACTACCAACAGAGGTTGTGACACAGTCAACAGTAAATGGCTTCAAACATGCTTGGGATAAACATAAATCTATAGTCAGACAACAAGGTTAATGTGAAAAAAAAATAAATAAATAAATAGGAGCAGACTTGATGGACTACTCAGTCTTTTTCTGCCGTCACTTTTCTATGTTTCTATGCTTCTATCCAACCTATGGTATTTACTGAAGAGGATTGAGTTCAGGCTATTGATAGATGCTCATTCAATTTCTCTATCTGGTGAGTGCAATGTGTGGGTTAAGGCTCACGTGTGGAGATTTCTCTTTGCACCGGGTGGTACCTAATGGATGCCATATGATGCCTTATTATCTGCTATCTCTGGTGAGCTGATAGTAATACTGACCACTGCAAGATATTTTCTTTATATGAACTTCTTTGCTCCAGATCACAATCTTTTTGCATTATTAAAGTATTAGTTTATTATCTTGCTGCACATTGATTAAATACTTTTACAGAAAGACCCACGGACACATACCATCTCCCAGCTGTACTCTTTTATTTAGCTGCTGCTCATCCAGACCCTCCCACATACACTCTAACTTGGGAAAAAGAACTCCAGGCTACCATTTGCCCTCTCAGACTGGGAAAAGTGTTTGACTGCCAGACTATTCTAACTCCCAAATTGTCATTAACAACCAAGGTGCTGGAGAAGGGTTTAAACTCATAACTAGGTGATACAGGTGCCCCTCTGTTCTCCACAAGTTCGATCATAAAATTCCAGAAACTTGCTGGCAGTGCCATACCTCTCAAGATACTAAACTTCACATATGGTGGGAATGTCCCCCCTACCTTCCCATTCAGGCATCCTGGTTGTGAATCCTTAATCTTTATTGTAAGCTTATGGAGACGCACATCCTGTCTTCTCTTAGGTTAACACTCCTCTTCATGATTCCGTTGAGTCCACAAAAAAATATGTCCTTAGACATTTTCAAACAGCGACCAGGATGGTCATACCCCACTATTGGAAAACAACCACCACACCTCCCCTTGTGGAATGAGCAAACTAACTTGACTATATTTTTGGACCTAAAATGTCTGCTGTTGCAGGAAAATGATAGAGAAGAACAATTTAAAAAAAACCTTGGAACTAATAGTCTATGTTCTGCTATTCATCTGTGTTTCACGATTGGCTCAGGGAAGATGTCTCTTCAGCATCTAGTTAGCCACGATGGAGTGACTGCATGTCAGGGCTGGGCTCCTGCTACTTAACGAGCAGCTCTTTTCTTTCAGTGCTCAGAAGCTGCTCAGCTGTCGGTTAATTATCAGCCACTCATTATTATCACAGTGTCTCACCTGGTTACCATTGACCTGCCTCAATAGTTAAGCCTACAGCCAGATCCTTTTTGCTGTTTAAGCAGCTTAGCTCATTTCCTCCTTGCCCTTGTGTGGTTTATTATCTCTAAGTGCTTTCTTCCTGTGCTTTAGTGTATGACTTGGCCTGGCTGATGTTCCTTCCGATTCCTGTTCCTGATTTTTGCTCCTGACTATGCTGACTTCTGGTCTTCTGACCTCAGCTCACCTGATTACCCGCTCTGGCATCCAAATCCTGGCATATGTAGCACTCTGGTCTTGAACAGGGATGCTGTCAAATCTAGTTTGCTGGGTGGTAACTAGCCTGGCCAATTGTTACGGATCTCCTGATTCTTTTCCTAATTCTGAGTTTGATACACCTCTCTCCTCGGCCACTGGGTGGCATTGCTCCTTATGACATTGGAATGATAAGGTGCATAGGAATGCGGAATATGAATGGATAGGTTGCTTTAGCCAATTAGCAAGGGTTTTCTTGGGCCCAATAGCCTGCTGGGAGAACCTATATACTTGGGAGGAGTCAGATGATCGGTGTTCTGTGTCACCTGGACGGCTGTCTGGGTGGACATATGTTGAAGACTCCTGTCTTCTAGGCAAGGAGCCTGGGGCCTATCCAGGAGCACCTGGTTGCTAGGCAGTCTGAGGCTACCCAGGACAAGAAGCAGCAGGGTAGGGTCGGGGCTTTATGTCGTAAGCTTAACAAAGTTGCACGGGTTCTGCCGCCCGGAGAACCACTCTCTGTCAGGGGCGAAGGGACAGAGTTGCTAACGGAGGACAACAATTGCTGTCACAAGAGGCAAAGTGTGAACCAGGGTCAGAGGTAAAGGGGAAACTGTTGCCCTCAAGGGACAACGCTCCTGTTATCAGAGGCCAGAGTTCAGAGTCTCAGTACCAGAGCAGCCTTTTTCACCAACCGGGGATGGTGGAGAAGTTGGGAAAGTCTCAGCGGAAGTCAAGCTAGGAACCCAGCAGGATAGCGGGGGTGATGCTTGCAAGAGAGTTCAGCAGTTGGGGACACTCGGAAGGTACAGCAGTTGGCTGTGTGAAGTTTAAGGGACCCAGTGGCAGTGGGAGTCCAGGGAGTCTTATTGAGAGACTATGAGTTCAAGTTCATGAAGCTGCAGTGGGAGGCTGTGAGATGGAGGCCAGATCTACACAATGGGGATACCAAGTTTGGTATGTGTACCAATCTGTGTTGAAGTCAAAAGTACAAGTTCAGTACCAAAGGATATAGTTTTTGTCAGGCACAATTCAGTTTGAAAGCCTGTGGGGCTTTACAACTAACTTATTGTCCTATTTTTGTGAGTCTCGGAGTCTGCTAAGTCCCTTTGCATCCACCCAAAGGGTGTCCTGGCCCTAACTCTCTTTCCCCAGTATTTTAAAAGAAAATAAATCTGCTCTGCATCATCAAAGTGTCTGGCACTCAACTCAGTTCTTCTATCTGCACCCACCATGCCTAGTAACCCACCCTATGAATGTCAGCTGTCCCTGGCTCTGGAGGTCATCATTGGGCCTCTGTGGGTCGGGCCATGGCTACACATATGTTTTTTGACTAATATTCCTGGAATATTAAGGATATTAGTTCTGGATGCCCTGGTGACAATAAGGTGACCTTCACTTTGGATAGATTTCCTCTCACTTCTTGCTTTGGCTATGGGATAGGAAGTGAAGGGAAATACCTCCAATGGGACACAGATGGAAAAAAAGCAGAGTTTTGCCTTTAGTTCTACTTTAACCACCTCGATACTGGGCACTTTCACTCCCTTCCTGCCCAGTCCAGTTTTCAGCTTTCAGAGCTGTCACATTTTGAATGACAATTACGCGGTCATGCAACACTGTATCCAAACAAAATTTTAATATTTTGTTCCTCACAAATAGAGCTTTAGTTTGGTGGTATTTGATCACCACTGGGTTTCTCTTACAAAACTTTGTAAATAAGTACGTTTTCTCTTTCACTGTTGAGCACTGATGAGGCTGCACTGATGGGCACTGATGAGGCAGTACTGATTGGCACTGATGAGGTAGCACTGATGGGCACTCATGATGAGTCTCAGAGTCTGCTAAGTGCCTTTGCACCCACCCAAAGGGTGTTCTGGCCCTAACCCTCTTTCTCCAGGATTTTAAGAGAAAATACATCTCTTTTGTTCTGCATCATCAAAGTGTCTGGCGCCCAACTCAATTCTTCTATCTGCTCCCACCATGCCTAGTAACCCACCCTATGAAGATGGATGTCAGCTGTCCCTGGCTCTGGAGGTCATCATTGGGCCTCTGTGGGTCGGGCCATGGTTACACATATGTTTTTTGAGTACGTTCCCGAACTGTGTCATTTTTGCCATTTCATTAAAGGTGTCATTTTTATTGCACTTTCTTTCTCCATCTGGTTTTTGGTTACTGGCATTACACTCCTTCCACCTCTCTTCATACTCCTATTTGTTCTCTCTCTTCTTGCCTACTTTCTCTACCTTCTTTTCCACTATGGGACACAAGCCTCATTAGCTCAATTATCCCCCCTTTCCCCCCTGTCAGCTGAATAGTATCATCCATCATTTTGTCTCCCGAAGAGGGTAACATCCAACTAGCCTGGTTGAGCCGTTACCTTCATTGGTTAATTTCAAAATGACCCTAGAGAGTAGTGCCCCACCATTACTGCCCTTTGCCTTCCTCAGAAGGAAGCCTTGAGTTTATATAATACCTTTTATGTGTATGCTTTATCATTGTTGGAAAATGTGAATGCTATTTCCTCTGTATTTCTTCTATACTTTGTACTTGTTACTTTTGTATGCAAAAATGATAGTAAAATAAGACTGAACTAAAAGGAGGCTTATTTTATGTGTCATACCACTAGGCCATGCGTGGCCTCTCCTATGCATATTCAGAAAAATAGTGTGAGTGACCCTCCCTGCTTAGCCTAGATGGCAGGATACACTGTACGTTGCACATCCTCAACACCACAGAAATAAGCAATCTGCCTTTTTCAAAATCAGCACACATAGTCTTTCTCCCTCTGTCAAAGCAACTACTGAGCTCAGCATTGTGTGACAAAGGTATAAGAAGTGCACTGCACATGCATGGGGCTTTCACAGGAAATGGAATATTAGGGATATTAGTTCTGGATACCCTGGTGACAATAAGGGGACCCTCACTTTGGAGGGTTTCCTCTCACTTCTTGTTTTGGCTATGAAATAGGAAGTGAAGGGAAATCTCCCTAATGGGGCACTTTTACTCCCTTCCTGTCCAGTCCAGTTTTCACTGCCACATTTTGAATGACAATTATACGGTCATGCAACATTTTATTATTTTATTCCTCATAAATAGAGCTTTAGTTTGATGGTATTTGATCACCACTGGGGTTTTTATTTTATTTTTTGTTCCAAATAAAAAAAGACCGGAAAAAAAGTTTTACTTACTTTCTCTTACAAAACTTTGTAAATAAGTAAGTTTTCTCCTTCACTGTTAAGCACTGATGAGGCAGTACTGATTGGCACTGATGAGGTGGCACTGATGGGCACTCATGATGAGGCACTTATATGCAGCACTCATGGGCACTGATAGGCAGCACTGATAAGCAGCACTGATGAGCACTGATAGGTGGCACTGACGGGCACTGATAGATGGCACTGATGGGCACTCATAGGTAGCACTGATGTGCACTCATAGGTGGCACTGATAGGCAGCACTGGTGGGCACTGATGGGCACTGATGGGTGGCACTGATGGACACTGATGGGCGGCACTGCTAGATGGCACTGATAGGGAGCACTGATCAGGAGGCATTGACAGGCATCACTGATGGGCACAGAATGCCATCCCTAATGAACACTGATTGGCTTCCCTGGTGGGCTCTAGTGGGCATACCTGGTGGTCTCCAGTGTGCATCCCTGGTGGTCTCCAGTTGGCATCTTCGATGGGTCTCCACTGATAATCAATTTAATCTGATTATCAGCGCAAACCCCCCCCCCCCATCAGGAGAACAGCCTATCAGCGCGAATAGAGGAAAGGCCGATAACTGGCGTTTCCTGGTTACCATGTGATGCACTGTGATTGGACGCAGCTCATCACATGGTCTTTACCTAGGTAGGTAACCACTTTGAGCCAGTCATTTTGCTATATGGAAGTGGGTAGTGGTTAAGCAAACCTGTAGGCACATTTTTTTTTTGCAGAGCGCCAATTCCTTGGCTCCATATTCACCAGTTAGGCTGCCAACACACAGCAGCATGGGACGAGGAAGACCACAGTGCAACCATGAAAGATTTGGCCACTCTTTAACTATTTTACGAGTTCTCTGCTGATAACTACGTACAGTATGCATATGTAGCACCCTCCTAGTTAGGCTACCAGGTACATTTTGTTTTTGGCTTCTGCTGCAATCTGCTGCTGCTTCTGCTGCAATCACAGGAGCAGAGATAGTTTGCTCTGGTCTCTTCAGGACTTCACAGGCTGAGAGTACTTCCTCTATTAGAAGCTTCTAGAGTTTAGAGAGGGAGAATTCAAATGACCAGACTGAATGTTGAGCTGGGCCTAGTCAATCCTTGGGAGGTGTGCCCAGTTGGTGGCTGGGGTGCTGTTAAATAGTCTGGAGCTCTGAGAAGATTGTCTTTTTCTCTCCTGACGGAATGAATCAGTGAGCTGAGAGTAAGGGGGCTGCTTGCTCCTGACACCCTTGGGACTGAATGTTGGAATACTCTGCAACAGACTGCACCAATGGACCGATTTTGCTCCAGGATTTTGGGAGTCGAGTCTCCTGTCTGTGTTGCACCTTAAAGTGATTCTAAAGGCAGAAGGTTTTTTTATCATAAAGTGTTTGATACTCCAACAATTAATATTCCTGATATGTGCCTGCTGTACCATGTACTTGTATGCTAAAGTATCCTGTTCCCTTTGTATTGCTTCATTTATGTGAAATCCCTGATGTTCCTGTCAGTCCCTCTGCTTTCCTATTAAAACAGGCCACACTAAGCAGTATAACACACCGTGGTTGGTTCTCTAGCTATGCTGGGAACTCGGTGTGCTCTGCTCCAATGATCAGACTTGTCCTGACACGCCCCCTCTGCACAGCCATTCACTGGGAAGCTCATTGTGCTGTTGTTTCTCTTCCTCCTAGCTCTTATACAAGTGAGAAAAGAGGGAAGGGAATGTGATCACTTGTAAAAAGGGAAAAAAGGTATGTATAATTTTTTTTATATCTATACATACATGTTTTGCCTTTCATTTCTACTTTAAATTGAATGGGTTGTTTTACAAGGCGATTGTTTACAACCACTTAAATGCATTAAGATAAAAAACCTTCTGTGTGCAGCAGCCCCCCTCAGCCCCCCTAATACTTACCTGAGCCCCATCTCAATCCGAGAGCCACAGCTGTCAGGGACTCTCCCTGCTCATTGGCTGAGACAACAGTGGGCACCATTGGTCTCAATCAAAGTCAGTGAGCCAATGAGAAGATAGAGGGGGCAGGGCCGAGCTGCGGCTCCGTGTCTTAATGGACACACAGAGCGACAACTTGGCTCAGGTGACCCCATAACAAGCTGCTTGCTATGGAGGCATTCACCAGGAGGGAGGGGCCAGGAGCACCGAAGAGGGCCCCGAGAAGAGGAGGATCTGGGCTGCTCTGTGCAAAACCATTACACAGAGCAGGTTTGTTATTTTTAAACAAAAATACAAGACTTTAATATCACTTTAAAGCTACTTCATGGTCCTATGCCGTGAACCTATGGATTGTCCCAGTCTATCGCCTGCTCTAAGCCCCGGTTCATACACGTGCGCCAGGACCCTGCTGTTAGCCGTGTCTGCACACAGTGTGAACCCAACCTGAAAGATTTTTGCTGCTTTTTAGAGGGTGGGAATTGTCCTCTTCAGAATTGTGCCGCAGCGTGTTGGGAGTGTCTCACATCACCCCTAATCCCCTCCCAAATTTTACAATCAATAAAATACAGAAAAAGTCAAACCCTGGACTGTTCAATGAGCCAGAGTGAATAGACTGTTGCCATGTGCCTGGCTGCCTCTGCACTGAGTTGGCAAAGAACCAGTTAAGGTGTTACTAAACCCAGGACTCTGCATTCACAGAACATGGAAATACAATTATTTTAGTAACTATAAACTGCTAAATACCTTTTCTCATCGGCAGTATATAGCAGTCTTGTGACTTCAGCCAAGCACTGGTTAAAGCTTGGAGTAGGAGTTTTCTGATTGTCCTATTAGACTACAAGGCCCCTGACCCTCTGTCTGGACAGTGTTGATTTGCCCTGTGCTGATCACATGTACTCTCCCAAGATAAAAAAAAAACTCTCTAGCAATACGCACCAAACAAAGCATGTGCAGCCTGACTCCATAGACTCTGTGTTCTCAGGAAATTATCAGAGGACAGTAGAAGAAGGGAAGGATCAGAGAAGACAAAATCAAACAGCCTTTTTACAAAATGCAGAGGCTTAACCCATTAGGTTCCACGGTGAGTATAACAAGCATGCTTTACTGCATATACAGACTGATTTTACTGTTGTGGGTTTAGTAAAACTTTAAATCTAAGTGGCTCCTTCAGGGGTAACACTACATATGCAACAGTTTAGATACTTGATCAATCAACCCCACAAACATTGAAGGTCCTGCAGGTACGCTGGAAGTTAAAGGGGGGTGTTCTTCAGGTTTTGCAAAATGTCATCACAAAAAGATATGAAAGGATAATAAAAAATACTCTCCCGCAATCCATTCCGCTGGGTTCTAATACTCACCAACCCGTTAAGTGCTAAAGATATAACCAAATTCTTCTTATTATTATACAGGATTTATATAGTGCCAAAAGTTTGGGCAGTGCTTTATGGCTCAAATGGCTCAATATTATACAAGGCACACATTAATAACAAAGAAAACTGATGTTAGGATAAAATTTATCAAAAATTGCACATTATGTCAGGCTATAGCTACGTGCCGTCTCTTTTTGTTTGATCGTGAGCTGCAGCAGCGTAGCAATGAAAGTTGTGTTCAGCTGAGTGCTTCGTCCTAATTAAAGCAGTTTGGGGAAGGATGCGTAATGAGTAGAGTTGAGCGAACACCTGGAAGTTCGGGTTCTGCTGGTCCGTCCGAACTTCGGGACAAAGTCCGGGTCCGGGTCCGGACGGAACCCGAACGATCGCACCTTGGGCTTGAAGGTCCACAAGCGAGTTGAGATGAGTAATGCGTAGGAAGGGGTTTGACGAAATTAATCCTGCTTCGTGAGTCGACTTGTGTTGAAAGTAACGATGCGACGACGTCGAGTGCTAGTTTGTTTTTCTCTGCCGTGCATCGATATCGGACTGTATTACACGTTAAAAACTATTTAAAATAGGATTGTAGTCAAAAGAAACAATAATTACACACGGAACATATTATAACTCGGTAAACTCGGTATTTCGTGACGGGTTTGAAAACCGTGATATATTTAGGACATATTATTATTCTTCT
>BLSH010276488.1:352282-364492 GCA_018402905.1 Glandirana rugosa | reverse complement strand
GTGTACGAACGTACAATCGTTTCGTTGGACAGAGTTTAATCTGCAAATCTCCAACTCTAAGCAGCGGTATTTGAAATCTCAAATTCCCCCAACAATCTGATCGTAGAGCACGATCGTAGCGATCGTTGTTCTATGCAGAGCTTGATCTGCAACTCAAAGCAGCGGTATGTGAAATCTCTAATTTCTGCTATCTGTCCTCAGAGCAACAGCACAGACAGCAGTAATAAAGTAATCTATCTCAGGATGCAGGATCAGGTCTTAAAATGGCTAAAATCTGTCCCTCACGCCGTCAGCTACCTTTCCCTACACTAACCCAAGGAGCATGTGACTGCAGCACTGTGACTCCAGCTTATAAAGAGGCTGGGTCACATGATGCACTGGCCAATCACAGCCATGCCATTAGTAGGCATGGCTGTGATGGCTTCTAAGGGCAAACCAGTGAAACGCTTGTTGATTGGCTGCCCTGCAGCTTCTCAACACGTGGAGTAAAATAGCAGAACCCCGGACCGAACCCGAACGATTTTTGAAATGTCCGGGTCCGGGTCCGTGCCACGGACACCCGAAAGTTCGGTACGGACCCGAACGTTACAGTCCGGGTTCGCTCAACACTAGTAATGAGGATAAACCAACACTTTTCAGCCAGTGGTTTATCTCTTACACATAAACTATATGGAGTCAAACATTCATTTGTCTAAAAAAGTAATCTGTGCTTTGTAATCAAACATTTCAATGAGAGCTGCATGTTTTTTTCACACTGTTTTATTTTTGGTTGCCTTACAAATTAATATGCTCTTTTCAGTCGCGGCTGGTGTTTTTTTGTTCAGGGGGTGGCAAACAACCACCCGCCCCATGGCAACTCAGGATCAAATGGATCAGACAACCTTAACTTCAGTGCCGCAACACTGCATACTCCAGTCTCAATCTCCACATTCAATGGATCAGGCAGCTTCCAGATCAGTGTCCCGGTCCTGCACACCTCGATCCGGGTTAACTCCAGCAGGTTCAAGATGGAGGCAACAGGCGTCCTTCCAGCATCAAGCTCTCTTCAGCTCTGATAGCAAAATGGCTGTGTGCCTTAAAAAATTGCAACAATCGCCATTTTATTCCCTAGGGTCCTGCTAAAAAAATGTATCATGTTTGGGGGTTATAAGTCATTACTTAGCAAAAAATACTCAATAAAACTTGTAAACAAAATGTGTCAGAAAAAGCCTGGTCGGCAAGTGGTTATTTTGACTTGTGTAATAAAGGTGGACTACAGTGTTTGGAGTACGGCCATCCAGAATTTTCTACTTTGATTCCAAAAAATGCTTGTTGCCAGAAGTCCATTGAGGTGGTAACGTCCTGTAGTAAGCTGACAACACTCTGCCTCTGCTGCCCTGAAATCCCAGGTTACCTCTGTAAACTACATAACACCCACTTATATTGAGGAGAGATGGAAGTGTTCTCTAGTCCAAATCAGTGGTGAGTAGCCTGGAGTGACAATGCTATGCCTCTATAGATGCACTGGGGTTGATTTACTCAGTGGCGTACCAACGGGTTGCCGGGGGGGGGGGCACACATTGCGGGGGTGCCCTGGGTGCCACACATTGAGTGGTGTCAGGCTGGCACTGCTCAGGGGTGCCCCACCGGCACCCCCAGGCCGCATGTGCATGTACTAAACATCTTTTCTTACTACAGCTAAAACTCCATAAATTAGGATTTATATATTTTGCTTCGCTCATGTAATTACTGGAGAGCACAAACTGCTGGGACTAGGCTTGGTTTGACTAAGCCCTGTCCATCACTTGTGAATTGTGAAAATTAGAATGCCCTGATACCTTCTTTATTCTCATAGACATCCTTTATAATTCTGTTGGGGCGCCACACCGTAAGTGTCTGTGCTTGTACCTGATTCACGTACCCCTCAGAGACAGGTGTTTTAATCTGTCAGTCCCTGGACACTTCCCTTTCAGTGCACTCTCTGCCTCTTCCTCTGGCAACTACTCCTTTCACACTGAGAGGTACATAGCTGAGGAGCTTTGTAGTAGGGTTGGGTGGAGCCTGATGGGGAACTGAGTAGCTAGTTCCCCATCGGGTCCGCTTTGCTGTGCATGACAATGGGTGGATAAGATTCAAGAGCTGCCATTGGACTGAATAGCTGCCATGGGCCCTCCCACTGCCATACGCTATTGATCAACAGCAAGGTGGACCTGATGGGGAACTAACCTATCAGGCTTTTCCTACAAGTGAGAGGTCATTTCCCAAATATAGGCATTGCCATATTTGGGAAATGACATCAGTTGTATCTTCAGCCCCTTGGTTAACACTTAGTTTCCAGATGTGAAATCTCCCAACTGGCAGCTAAATAGTGTCAGGAATAGATCCCTGTGTGGAGAGACTCTGAATATTATAACATTAGGACCGCAGTACACAGAGGAGTCTTGGCATAGGCATTGCGGCTTGCCCATATATTTGCAAATGTGTGCAAACAAAACCATCTGTTTTTAACATGAATTCTTGTTAAACAAGGTCAATTTGGTTGATTTGTAGGCTAGCTATTAAGTGTGCTGGGAATTTTTTATTTGTTTGTGATGTGCACCTTACTGCAGATATTAGTTATAGTTTGGGGTAGTTGCCACTTTTTTGTATAGTTAGTTGAATTTGACGCAGGGATGCACTGGATGCTTTTAGCTGCCCTTGTGCTTTTGCTGTGCATACTGTGCATTCCTGTGCCTTTAAGAAGGGAAGGGCTTCCTCCAGGCAAACCTGCCCTTAATCTATTCACTGCTATATGTGCTCCAACTTGGGAAACTCTTAAAATGATAGAGTTAGGCCCACAGTACACAGAGGAGCCTTGGCATAGGTACTGCGGCATACCCATATACACTATATTACCAAAAATATTGGGACGCCTGCCTTTACACGCACATGAACTTCAATGCTATCCCAGTCTTAGTCCGTAGGGTTCAATATTGAGTTGGTCCACCTTTTGCAGCTATAACAACTTCAACATGTTCGACCATTCTTCCAGATGCGCATTTGTGAGGTCAGCCACTAATGTGGACAAGAAGGCCTGGCACGCAGTGTCCACTCGAATTCATCCCAAAGGTGTTCTATCGGGTTGAGGTCAGAACCCTGTGCAGGCCAGTCAAGTTCTCCTACCCCAAACTTGCTCATCCATGTCTTTATGGACCTTGCTTTGTGCCCCAGTACGCAGTCATGTTGGAACAGGAAGGGGCCATCAACAAAAGTTGGGAGCATGAAATTGTCCAAAATGTTTTAGTATGCTGAGGCCTTAAGATTTCCTTCACTGGAACTAAGAGGCCAAATCCAACCCCTGAAAAACAACCCCACACCATAATCCCCCTCCAACAAATGATTTGGACCAGTGCACAAAGCAAGGTCCATAAAGACATAGATGAGCAAATTTGGGATAGAGGAATTTGACTGGCCTGCCTGACCTCAACCCGATAGAACAACTTTGAGATGAATTACAGTGGAGACTGCGAGCCAGGCCTTCTTATCCAACACAAACACGCTTCTGGAGGAATGGTCAAATTCCCATAGACACACTACTAAACCTTATGGACAGCCTTCCCAGAAGAGTTGAAGCTGTAATAGCTGCAACGAGTGAGCCAACTCAATATTGAACCCTATGGACTAAGACTGGGATGCCATTAAAGTTTATGTGCCTGTAAAGGCGGGTGTGCCAATACTTTTAACAATATGGTGAATATGCACTCTAATATGGGAGACTGAAAGTCGTAGAGTTAGGACCGCAGTATACAGAGGAGCCTTGACGTAGGAACTATGGCATACCTATATATTTGCAAATGTGTGCAAACAAAACCCTCTGTTTTTAATGTGAATTGTTAGACAGGGACAATTTGGTTGTTTTGTAGGGAGGCTGGTAAGTGTGACGGGAAATCTTTGTTTGTGTGTGATGTGCATTGCCCTTCCATGTGCACCTTATTGCAAAGGCTAGTTATAGGTTGGGGTGGATGCCACTTTTTTGTATAGCTATATGGGAAGCTGTCACACACGTCTGTATGCCAGCTCAGAGCTGGTATTGATTACCACCAGATTCCTATTCTGCCATAGCAACAGGTTCTTAAAGTGGAACCTGAATTTCCCACCTAATAATGCTACTGAAACTGGCCCAAATACTTTCCCGAATTAGGCTCAGGTAGTTCTTAAGGAAACTACTGCCAGAAAATAGAGGTTAGGACTTTACTGAATACCTCTGATGTTTTTTTTGCCCTTCATGGACAAGCAGAGAGCATCTCTTTAACAGAAAATAATTTATACATGTAAACTATATATCTATAAAGAAAGGGATTCCTGTTAAACCTATTGCAATACATTTAAATAAACGTCTTTCTTTAACCTTAAAATGTTCACGATAAAGTGCCGACAAATGCAGCTTTTCTGCGGCAAGCATTTTACAGAAACCGTAACTGCCCCCGGCCGTCACAATTTATAACATCACATGTCTGCCTTTGATAGTCTGGCCAACCGGTTTGTAAATTAAATTCATGGGCTCGCTCTCCGCATGACTCGCAACCAATGAAATTACTTTACCCTCGTAAATCTTGCCTATATTTATTGATTCACAACTTTTCAGGAATATAAACGACGAACAGAAAAGTTTAACAATATCGAGTGACAAGATCTATGAGAACCTGTGCGCAAATATAGAGATAAAAAGTGTCATGAAGCCGGGGCTGGAACAAAATATGTCCCCAAGGTGAGGCACACTTTCCTGCATACCGGTTTTTCTTAGGAGATATTTCTATTTTATCTAAAACATATTTTATAAAATGCAGATGCATCTTGATGAGACTGCAAACTTGGGAGCTAAAAGAGGCTGATTAAATTTCAGGCCCTAAAAGTCTATGTCCAGCCAAAACTTTTTTTTTTTTAGTTTGGATAGAGTGGCAAAGATTTAGAACTCGTCTGGTTTTTACTGCTATGCAGGGCTATGCAAGAGAGATTTTCTGGCCTTTTGTGTGAAGGAGCTATAGGAGGTTATCACCATTGGCTGTGCACCCCCAAAGGGGTCAAGGTGCTAGCTGGATTAAAGCTGGATTGGACTGACTTAGCTTGTTTTACTGACTGGCCCCTAGTAAAAATACATCATTACTTTGATGTTAAATACTAGCTGCCTAGGGTTCCACATCAGCCCTTTAATCCAGGAGTTCTGTGGCTAATTTAATGCAGGTGAGGCACCAAGTGAGTTTAATTGCCACCTTAATCAGCCACAGAACCTGTGTAATTAATATATGTCCTGGATTAAAAGGATGATGTGGCAACCCTATAGCTGCCATAACCCCAGTATTTTTTTTACTATGGCCGATTTTCTTTCAGATAAAAGTGGTCCCGTGGGTGGATCCGTTGCAGGATCACCTTTAGAAGCTGCTGGTCCTTCTCAGGCTTACCTAACGGATTGGTAAAACCCTGGAGTAATCCGATGCGGCCATTAGCTGGGCATGGAGAAAAGTGAGACCAAGATGGCTGCCACTCATCAATGCCCTTGGAGGACCGGAGCGACGTCTGACATCACTTCCGGTTTCTGGGCTATATTTTTTTTTTATGTTTCAATATTTTTATTGGTGTTACAAAAATTTCACATAACAAACAGGTACATAGATTCATCTGCTTCAAGCTCTGAACACATACATTTTTGTATATTTCAAGCGAATTAATATGGGAAGTAAAATCTTATTTCTCTTCTTTGCTTAATTTATCTGCAATATACATACAAAATCCAGAGGAATCATATGTAGAAGAATTCTAAAGGAATAGAGAATGAGAATAGAGGGGGAAAGTAGAATAAAGAGAGGGGGTAAGGAGGGCAAGAGGGGTATGGACTCCGCGCTCTGTGATCCATTGACCTATAACTCATGGATCCGTTGTCAAGTAGCGGATCCACGGGTCGCACACCTTTTCAAACATTTTCACCTTGTCTTGCAGTATTGCTGTCAAGTTACCGCTGCTCGGACATCAGTGACGGACTCAGGCAGGCATCTAATTCGGAAATGATAGCGTCTAGAACGGTTTTCCAGATCGTCTATTTTGGAAAAAGCATTTTCCAATTGATCTTGTAGGTCTTGGATCCTAGCACTCTTCTGTAGCAGAAGCAGTAGGTTCTGGCGACTGTTTGATCAGTTTTAGTTTCAATGGTGTCAATTCGGGAGCCCAAGTTTTGTAGGTCAGTCTGTATGACAGAGGTGATTTGGGATGCTGTTTGTGCCAGACCTCTGGACAACATTTTGGAGAAAACCTCCATCATCATCTGGAAGTCTGGGGGAAGAGATGGAATGTGTGAGTCCGGTGAACCGTCATGAGAAAGACCGGGAGCCTGGTCTTTAAAAGGGGTCGTTATCAATGCGTCCAATGTTCTTTGCAAGAGGGAAACTGTGGAAGCAGGAGACAAAATCTGGGCCAAAGGTAGGGATCCCGATGGGAGACCTGGCGAGGGGAGAATCTGGGAGCCCCCAGCCTCCATGTCTTCTCCTCCATCCCCCCTATCCTGATGAGCCATGGTGGTATTGTGGGGGGACTTCGATACCGGGTTGTTAAACCCTGGTTGGTGGGAGAGATCCCTCCGGGCAGAGCCTCATTGCATTAAGGCCAGTCTATGTAGAGGAATTCAGAAACAAATGTTAGAAGTGTAAAATGAGAGAGAGTTCCTGCAAGAGGCACCGGGATGGAGGCAGATAAATAAGTTGTTTGGACCCCCCTTTTGGTGCGGGGTTGATGGACTGAAGGTAGAGAATTCGACTGTTTAGAGCCCCTTAAGAAAGCTGAAGTGTGCCTCTATTTACAGAAACTTTATAAAAGCGGGCAAAGTCCTCCTGGGAGCCTTTTATTGAGTAGTGCCCCAAACTCTACTAAGCTGAATATGAATGGTGACCAAGTATTCACAATAAAGTTCAGTCAGGTGTCTGTGGAGATGGGTTCCCCAGGCTGAGGATTTAGGCCCAAGCCGCGGCCTTTCCTATGTAATGGGGACCAGGAGCGGGCCCTCTTCCCATTGCAGCTACCAGGGACCCCAGGAGGAACCGGGTGCAGGTGACAGGCTCCATATATGGGGATAACCTTAATTGCCGCATCCACCGGCCGGGCGCTGGAGGCGTGTAGGCCCGAGCCGCCGCCTCACGTACGCGAGTGAGGCCGGGCTCCGGAAGGATCGATCGCTTGCGGCGGGCCGGTCCCCAGGCTAACTCCCACAGCAGAGCCCACGTCCCCTGAGGTGGGAGAGGGGGGAACCCGGCACCAAAGCTTGCTGTAGATGGCTAGAGGGCTGAGGCGGATCGGAGCTTCGGGCTCAAGCGTCCATCGCCGAAGCTCCGCACATGCACACTCTCCAACGTATATTCTATATGGCATTATGATTCTTTTAAAAGTGTCATTTTTTTCCACAAGTTTTTGGAAAATGTGGAAAGAAAATGAAAATGTATTTTTTGTTTCACAAAGTTTTCCATGTATAAGATATTTCTAATGCATAGCATGTACATAGCAAACACTACGTCCCAAAATACATGCTGCTACTCCTCCTGAGTATGGTAATATCACAAGTGTGGGACTTTTCCACAGCCTGGCTACATGCAGAGGCCCAACATGCAGGGAGCAGCACTAGACGTTCTAGGGACATACATGTCAAATCTAATTTGACTACCTAATACACTTTTGTGAGGCACTGATGTGCACTGTAGTGGCATAGATTTAGATGGATGAGCCAGGGATGGAGCATGGATGTGGGTGGATGAGCCAGGGATGGAGCATGGATGTGGACAGATGAGCCGGGGATGGAGCATGAATGTGGATGGATGATCCAGGGATGGAACATGGATGTGGATGGATGAGCCAGGGATGGAGCATGGATGAGCATGAATGTGGATGGGTGAGCCAGAGATGGAGCATGGATGAGCCAGGGATGGATGAGCCAGGGATGGATGGATGAGCCAGGGATAGAGCATGGATGAGTCAGGGATGGATGAATGAGCCAGGGATGGAGCATGGACGAGCCAGGGATGGATCAGCCAGGGAAGGATGACCCAGGGATGGATGGATGAGCCAAGGATGGAGCATGGATGAGCTAGGGATGGATGAGCCAGGGATGGATGGGTGAGCCAGGGATGTATGAGCCAGGTATGGGTGAGCAAGGGATGGATGAGCCAGGGATGGGTGAGCCAGGGATGAATGAGACATGGATGTATGGATGAGCCAGGGGTGGGCAACAGATCAGTGCTGTGGGCCCTTCAGATCTAGCCCACAGCGCTGCTGCACCGGCTGCCTCCTCTCCTCACACGCTGTGCGATCTGTATGAGGATAGGGGAGGAGCTGAACCGGACATGCTCCGATTTGTTTACAAGTGATCACTCGGCCCATTGGATGGCCCTTTACCCTGATCCATGACACGCCAGGTCTGAGAGACCCGATGGTCATGACCCTCTCAGAGTTATCCAACCGCGCTGTAGCCATCATTCAGCTATGCTCGGTTGGCAAGTGATTAAATAGCAAAAAGGGGCTGGCTGTAGGCTGGAGGCTGAGGCAGCTTAATGGTAGCCAGGTGAGTCACTGTGGTAACAACAAGTGGCTGGTAATTAACCGACATGCCAAACAGCTTCTGAGCACTGAAAGAAAAGAGCTGCTCGTTAAGTAACAGGAGCCCAACCCTGACAGATGTGCCCCAGGTGGCTGCGAGTGAGGAAGGGGGTGGAACGATGTCATCCTAACTTAAGCAAGAAATGAGGTGGGAGCTTGTATCTGTCAAAAGGTACCTTATTGGTAATAATATTGGTGCATCAACACAATTCTAATCTTTTTGGCTCTATACACCACCACAATGGATTTGAAATGAAACAAACAAGATGTGCTTTAACTGCAGATTTTCAGCTTTAATTTGAGGGTATTTACATCCCACTCAGGTGAACGGTGTAGGAATTGCAACAGTTTGTATATGTGCCTCCCACTTTTTAAGGGACCAAAAGTAATGGGACAGATTAACAATCATAAATCAAACTTTCACTTTTTAATACTCGGTTGGAAATCCTTTGCAGTCAATTACAGCCTGAAACCTGGAACGCATAGACATCACCAGACACTGGGTTTCATCCCTGGTGATGCTCTGCCGGGCCTCTACTGCAACTGTTTTCAGTTCCTGCTTGTTCTTGGGGCATTTCCCCTTCAGTTTTGTCTTCAGCAAGTGAAATGCATGCTCAATCGGATTCAGGTCAGGTGATTGACTTGGCCATTGCATAACATTCCACTTCTTTCCCTTTGGTTGCTTTCACAATATGCTTTGGGTCATTGTCCATCTGCACTTTGAAGCGCCGTCCAATGAGTTCTGAAGCATTTGGCTGAATATGAGCACATAATATTGCCCGAAACACTTCAGAATTCATCCTGCTTCTTTTGCCAGCAGTCACATCATCAATAAATACAAGAGAACCAGTTCCATTGGCAGCCATACATGCCCACGCCATGACACTAGCACCACCATGCTTCACTGATGAGGTGGTATGCTTTGGATCATGAGCAGTTCCTTTCCTTCTCCATACTCTTCTCTTCCCATCACTCTGGAACAAGTTGATCTTGGTTTCATCTGTCCATAGGATGTTGTTGCAGAACTGTGAAGGCTTTTTTAGATGTTGTTTGGCAAACTCTAATCTGGCTTAGCTGTTTTTGAGTCTCACCAATGGTTTACATCTTGTGGTGAACCCTCTGTATTCACTCTGGTGAAGTCTTCTCTTTATTGTTGACTTTGACACACATACACCTACCTCCTGTAGAGTGTTCTTGATCTGAACATCTTGTTAGTTTCATTTCAAATCCATTGTGGTGGTGTATAGAGCCAAAAAGATTAGAATTGTGTTGATGTCCCAATATTTATGGACCTGACTGTATAAAAGCTTCTATATTTTACCTCTTATTACCATATTATTATGAGTATTATAGAAGAAGGGGGGAGGTCCTCTCTAACACTTAGAACTCCCCTTTTCCCATAACACTCACCTCATCTAACCCCCCAACGTATCCCTTCTGCAAACTGATAGTCCCCCTGTCCTATGCTAGGAGCCTCTGCTGCTAATCCTTGCACTGAGACACCAAAAGTTCATAGGGATGGTCTCATGAGCAGTTCACAAGCTGCTGCAAAAAAGCCTTGCTACATGAACCTTGCTACTGGGATCTCCAACAAAAATATAAATCTGTTCCCATATTACAAAATATCAAATATTTTAAAAGCAATAACATTTCTATTAGAAGCATGCCTCCTATCTTTCGTTTCTCATGAGTTGCAAAAATTGTTGAACAAAGCAGACGCATTTCTATTCCTCATTACTAAAGCTTTGAAGTATTCGTACATAGTCCCTGGTTAATACCTTGTGTGCCCCCATCTATGGCTGCCAGCCATATGTTTAGCAATTAAAACACTACTGCTTTCTCTGTGCAGTTTTTATTGCCCTTATGTCACTCTTAGGATGTATTTTGCATAAAGATTAGTCACAAATCTATGGAAAAGAAATTATGAGTTTAATGAGTTAGCTGAAAGTCCATGGGAAATTGCAAAAAAAAAGAGGAAAATTACATATCTATATTTTATTATTTTTTCAGTTTTCCTTTCATGGCAAAGAAAATTTTTGTAAGTTCTTGTTCTGGAACACACTGCGTAATCAAGAAAGAATGGTTGAAATCAAGGTTTGTCCCTGAGGAGATGTAAGCTTAAATCAGTTCAAAAACTCCTATAAAACGTCCTTTAGAAGAGACAAGATGTTGCTTTTCTCCTAGCACTAAAACACCAGATTGTCTCTATCTTTTAAAGACATATATTTGAATATTTCATATTCCCTTTTTACTTGCTACATATCAGAAAATATTATTCTTGTAATATTCATAATTTATCAAAATTGTCTCTTTTTATTTTCTCCTATGCAGCATAATTTGACGACTATCAAACAAAGTCTTTGGCTATGGGAAAGTGATTTAAATATAAATCTGAGTTATCCAGTGCTTTAAAAGCAGCTGGTGCTCTCTTTTTTTCTCTAAAGGAAAAGGCATTTACTATGTTTTACTTGGATCAAATAATAAAAAAGTATAAGTAAAAGCAATACACGGTAAAGGATTATTAAGAGATAATTTTCTTTAAAGGGAAACTCGTCTTTATGCAGATTATTTTTAGACAAATCACATTCACAAAGATATCTAAAAAACTGGATCAGTTTCAGTGCCCATTCACACAGGGGCGACTTGCACTCCGACTTGAGTCACCCCATGTCGCCCCAAGTTGCTTGACATTTGAAATCCCATTGAAATGAATGGGAGCCGTCTTAATGTACACTACTGAAGTTGGAGCGACTTCAGAAAAGGTTCCTGTACTACTTGGAGGGGACTTCTATCCGACTTGTGCCCATAGGATTCAATTTAATTTGCCTCCAAGTCGGATCCCTATCTACCTGGAAGCGACTTTACAGTATAAAGAATATAATTTATTTTTAGGCAACCCCCTCCCTCCCTTCTCTGATTGGTCAAGGCAAAGTTGCCTGGCAAAAGTCATGTTGTAAAGTCGCCTCAAGTCCCTGAAGTCGCGCTGGAAGTCACGCTGAAATCGCCTAGCAAAGTTGCGCCGAAGTCGGGTCGTCCCTGTGTGAATGCAGCCTAAATCATATGTAAAGGCAAAATGTTTTTTTTTTTTTAATTTTTGGATAGAGTGGGGAGCACATAGACCTATCAAGTTTTACTACAGTCTACTGGGGAGTTCACCCTCTTTATTTGTCCTGGTGACCATTTTAACCCCTTGCCGACCGCCGATCGGCATTTGACGGCGGCAAGGTGGCTCGTGAGCGCAAATCGCCGTCATATGACGGCGGCCGCGATCACGAGCCGTGTGCGCGCGCGCGAGTGCTCGGTGGAACGGCGGCAGTTTACGGCTAGCCGCCAGCCGTTCCCCAATTTTACCAGTGGTCCTGTTTATTTCTCCCACTTGAGGGGTCATCTGACATCATTTTGAACTATCCAGATACACGAGGGGTGAGATAGGTTTTTAATTTTTTTTTTTTTGTAAAACGGAAATGTATACTAAATCCGACGTAAGTGTGTCCCTGCTGGGCTGAAGCCGCGTTGAAACGATCCGCTAAAGTCGCACTGAAGGTCGCGCTGAAGTCCCTGAACTCCGCTGAAATGTTGTACTGAAAACGGTCCGTTGAAACGGAACTGGTTAGTCTCTTC
>BLSH010276488.1:306353-338622 GCA_018402905.1 Glandirana rugosa | reverse complement strand
GGGAGAGGCTCCTGCTGGCATTGTAAGGGACAGATTATTGTTCTAAAATCATATTAAACTGCTGTAGGGAGAGGTTCCTGCTGGTGCTGTAAGGGACAGATTATTGTTGTAAAACCATATCAAACTGCTATAGGGAGAGGTTCCTGCTGTTACTGTAAGGGACAGATTATTGTTCTAAAATCATATCAAACTGCTATAGGGAGTGGTTCCTGCTGTTGCTGCAAGGGACAGATTATTGTTCTATAATCATCTCCTAGTTCTAAAGGGAGAGGTTCCTGCTGGTGCTGTAAGGGACAGATTATTGTTCTAAAATCATTGCCTACTCCTATAGAGTCAGGTTCCTGCTGTTGCTGTAAGGGACATATTATTGTTCTAAAATCATCTCCTAGTTCTATAGGATCAGGTTCCTGCTGTTGCTGTAAGGGACAGATTATTGTTATTTCCCTCTCCCCATTTCTTTGTAGGGCACTTGTCCTACTCTTACCCCCACTTTTCTTCCTTTTGCAGCCCTCTAGCACTTTCCAGGACTTTTTTACAGCCATTTTTGTGCCCAAAAGTTCGGGTCCCCATTGATTTCAATGGGGTTCGGGGTCCGGTGTCAAGTTCAGACCGAACCCGAACCTGAACTTTTCCACGAAAACCCGAACCCAAGCCCGAACCCGAACATCCAGGTGTCCGCTCAACTCTAACTATAAGACCTATAAGATCATCTCCATGTGCCTGATGTTCCATATGTAGTGCTGCCCCCTTGAGTGTGGCTGAAAGAATCAATTCCCCCTTGGATCTCCTCAGTCAGAGGGTCCTCCACCGCCCCTAACACTCTGGATTCACTCATATTGCAAGTTTTTATAACCAATAACTCTATTTTAGTAATGGAGACCACAACGCAGGTAGAGTTATTGAGGTTTACTTTTAACACTTATTTCTGAGAAAAGAATAACAACTGTGAATAGTAAATAGTACAATTCTTCACATAAATAGTCAACTTGAAAGTTTTGGTGAACAAAAGGAGTAAGTGATTTGTACACTTTCACCACTCCCTGTATTCTCCAACAATATCAATAATGGAAAACAAAATGCAATTCCTTCAATTGAGTTTAAACAATACCTTATGGGTCTTTGCAAAAAAGGTAATTTGAAAAGTCTGCTGGAATTTGACAAGTAAAACATTACAGTAAATCCCTATCTCAAACCGATGACCCAAAGGATAAATTGGTACCACTCAATGGACTCTGTCTCAACTTGTTAGCAGTATTCTATAATGCAATAAATACACAATAGGGTCAGGTTCCTGCTGTTTCTGTAAGGGACAGATTATTGTTCTAAAATCATCGCCTACTCCTATAGGGTCAGGTAACTGCTGTTGCTGTAAGGGACAGATTGTTGTTCTAAAATCATCGCCTACTTCTATAGGGTTAGGTTCCTGCTGTTGCTGTAAGGGACAGATTATTGTTCTAAAATCATCGCCTACTCCTATAGGGTCAGGTTGCTGCTGTTGCTGTAAGGAACAGATTATTGTTCAAAAATCATCACCTACACTGCCATGGTCACGGCCTAGTCAACCTCTAGGCTCCTACTCCACATCCACCCCCCTTCCCATTTTTATTTTTTTTATTTCATTTTAGTTATTTTCCCTATCCCCATTTTTTGTAGGGCACTTGTCTTACTCTTGCCCCCATTTTACTTCCTTTTGCAGTCCTCTAGCACTTGCCAGGACTTTTTTACAGCCATTTTTGTGGGTCCCCATTGACTTCAATGTGGTTCCAGGTCCAGGGTAAAGTTCGGTTCAAGTTCGGTACCGAACCTGGACTTTTTCGCGAAGTTTGGCTGAACCCGCCGAACCCAAACATCCAGGTGTCTGCTCAACTCTAGTCACAACCGCTAAACTGTATTCCCAGTGGCAATAAAGATATGCTGCAAGACAGTGTGTGTAATTCTGTGTGTGTGGGCGCAAAGCCCTCTCACCGGTTCCAATGGACTGTTTGAAGATAAACGATCCGGCACTCAATCGATGATGCTGGAAATGCTTAGACCATTAGTTCCTGTAGACTACTTGCTCCTGGAAGGTGTAACGCATCCACTGTACTCCTTGCAGCTCTGCTGATCGATAGATACGACTGTTGCAGTAGCTGGCCCGGCTTCTTTCTAGATAGAGATGAGCTTCGGATGGTCCTGTTATTCACTCACTGTATTGTTGGAGAGCGGGTACTAGCTGTATCACCTGCTGATGATTTCAGTCGGCTGGAATGATTTGCTTAGGCCGCAGGCCTAAATCTGATGGCAGCAGCATGCAGGGTTCCTCTCTGATCGATCACGCTATCCCAAGAGGCCGTTGTTAGCTCCTCCTTCCCCTTAAATAATCCTCCTACAATGCATTGCACCTCCCAAAAGTCTTCAGTACAGAAGTCTCCAGAAGTCTTCAGCCTGATGGAAAATGGAGTCCTTCTCAGTAAGAGTCTGGTGATTATTTCCTTGTTCCACACTGCAACTCCCACAAAGCATCATCCTGGCTGCAATTACAGTCTTTTTCAAAAGCAAGCACTATAGGGAGTGCCCATGTTAAGCAATGAACACCATTGCCTGTATGCCAGAGGAATATTTCAGAACTCCTTGGCTAGACATATGCAGTGCATTTCTGTAGATTATAGCAAAGTTGTCCCCTGGTGTGCCTTCTTCCAGCAAAGCAACATTTGCACTTCTCCTCATTGCTCTGTCCATGGATACTGACATCTTCTCCTGTTCTTCTTCTGGGCCTGGAATCTTCTCTCTATGGCCATTGGGCAGACAATTATGATGTAACTTCTGCACATACATGATAAGCTAACATTGTACCATCACTCAGTTTTGTTCTCGACAGCTTACAGATGCCATACCTACAAAAGACATCAACACAGTGAGGTTGATTCACTAAAACTGGAGAGTAAAAATTCTAGAGCATTAAGTTTTGGCTGTAGCAAAAAGAGAAAGTTTAGGACTTTGAATGAAGCATGCAGCAGGAAAGCAAACAAGACGCAATATACTGATAATAATGTATTTATTCCATATAAAAATGCGCATACTCATGGCACACATGCAAGTATAAAATAAATAGTAACAAGTAAGTTCATATAATTACAGGTACAAAAACATAGTAATGGTACAGGGCTTACAATATGCACAAATCATCAATCCATATTCTCTTGTAAATTAGTACCCAACATGGTTAATGTAGGCAGAAACCATCAAGACATTGGTGAGAGTAGATTAAAAATCCATATTCTACACATCTGGATGTAGCATTTGAAAGCTCACTGTAAACATCTGAATGTAGCATCTAAAAGCTCAACACGTTTCATGGAATTATATCCATTCATCAGGAGCAGATGCAAGGAAAAGGTACAATGACCATGGATGTGACATATAGTTGTGAGCACTGAAGGCAAATTGTGGACAGAATCTCTCCTGGGAGCTGAGGTGGTATAAACCGCAAAGATATACAGGACAAATGTACCCGGGGATGCAATCCCTATGGAACAGCTGATGGTATGTTGGACATAGATAGGGACATCTTGTGTTGTAGCATCAAACCTGATGCAAAAAATGAATGGTGTACCCAGAGCCAGGAGGTGAACAAAAGGGAGCACTAAGTTTTGACTGTAGGCACACTTTGGGACATGTTTATAAATCAGTGAATGTGATTTTCACTAAATATTCACGGGCAGTGAATCAGTAACTGTCTTTTAAAACATAGGCACCAAGAATATTCACAATGAATGTGGTGAATGTTTGTTGAAGGTCAGATTTATTGCTTTATATGTTCTATAAAGTTCGATTTTTTTTTTTCTTTTGGAAAGTCATTGAAGTGCCATTAGGATTTTTTTCTTTATATAATTGTTTATTTAAAGTACAGCACTTTAGTTTTTTCCAGTGCTTTACAGATAAAGAATAACAAAGACATCTGCATAAAAAACATTTCTGTCAAAATAGATAGGAGCCCAATAAATGTGACATTCGTCCCGTGTGTACTAGGCTTTAGTGTGCCTCCACAATCAAAGCATGCCCCAGATTCATGTACCTGTCTACAACAGGTGTACGACTCTGCCACCCGTACCAGTGTTTGCCTTAGACACTCTTTATGAATTCCCCTGCTGGTGTTTCAGCCAAAAATATTTACCTCCTACATCAGATTCTACTTTAAGCTTCCAACATTTTTTCAGAGGCCACTGAATTACCTTCAGGAACTGCATGCAATACTAAGGTCTCGTTCACATTTGTGGTGCCCTCTGAAAGTGGACTGTTTTTTCAGAGAGCATTTGGCAGATGGTGAGGCGGTGCTGTATTGCCTCCTTGCTGCCTGCTTTAACCACTAGATCTCTGCACTAAGGGGCCGCAACTGAGTGCATTTAAGCCAAGTTACCCCATTCGCTTGAAAGGGTCATGTTTGGCAAAAGTGTCAGGTGTTATAATTCCTGCTGTAGCTGTGAAGTAAAGCATCATGGCATTTGCATGCATACACCCTTGGCCTCTGCCTCTGCAGCTAAAGAGAGTAAAGGTCGGGAGACGGGGCTCAACCACAGGGTTTTACCACTCCCAACCATTAAAGTGGAAGTAAACGTCCATCTATGGTTTTTTACCTATAGGTAAGCCTATAATAAGGCTTACCTATAGGTACAGTAAATATCTGCACCATTTAGGAGATATTTACTTTAGATGCAGCCATGATGTCACCGGTGCATGCACTCTGAAGAAACGGCATGCCCGTGCCATTCCTTGAGTGGTGTGCTGTAAACAGCGACTCCCTCATGCATGCGGGGGACTGACATCATCGCCGGCTTAGCCATTCATATCACCGAAGCACGTGAACCTGGAAAGAAGACTGAGTAAGGATGGAAGTGCATTCAGTGGCAACAGCACGCCGCTAGTGGACTTCCTTTTCAGGTAAGTCCGTCATAATGTGCTAGTATGTGATGCATTCTAGTCGACCGCATGTTCAACTCGAACATTGAGGGTTTGTCTGTTCGCTCCATTGCCAACACTATGGGGCGTTCGCGGGAACTTCGCGTGCCCCATAATGCATTCCAATGGCGGCGGAATGCCACCCACTGATTGGCCAAAGCATGCACATGACCTGCATGCTTTGGCCAATCAGCGGGTGGCCTGCTGTGAGAGCTATGATTGGCTAAAGGCAGGGTGCCTTTAGCAAATCACTGCTCAGCAGCCTCAATCCACGCCCCACACTATATAAAGCCGCTTGTACAGCGGCTCTATGTAGGGTGTGTTGGAGTGATAGAGAGTTTAGGTTGCGGATTGCAGGCAGTTTAGCAAGATAGCTAATTGTGAAAAAAAGAAAAAAAAAAAAAGATAGGTAGATAAAAAGAAAACAAGATAGATTGTATATAGATCGCCCTATCTGCAGTATCTAGCTATCTGTCAGTTAGTGCAGGCAGGTTATTGTAGGGAAATATATACTAAATAGATAGGGCTATCTGTATACAGTCAGACAGTGCAAGAATATATATACCTTCCTAGTGTATATATATATATATATATATATATATATATAATGTGATGCCTTTAGTGTAGTAGACTATATATATATACAGCTAATTCAGTGTATAGTATATAGCATCCGTTTAGGCAGTACAAGAATATATATATTTTATATATATATATATATATATATATATATATATATAGTGTACACTGTTAGGAAAGGATTGCCTGGCCCTTCTCCTGGACTCTTTTGCCGGCTTTTTCCGTTCACGCGCGCTCCCGGGCGCGTGCCCGCATCGGAAATGGCACCAAACGGCCCCATTTAAGCTGCCTGCAACCGTCAGCAGGTGCTGACCGTTCTACAGCGTCTGAGTACCTGTGAGCCCCAGCTCTGCTACCTGATACCTGTTCCTGTATTGTTTCCTGTCTCTGTGATCCGACCCAGCTTGTCCTGACCTGCTATCTGTCCGCCTGCACCGACCCCGGCTATCCACGACCATCCGCTTGCCTGACCCCTTGTACTGTGCCGCCAGCCCGTTTACGAACTCTGCTTGGACTTTTACCATTCTCTGCCTGCCCCTCTTGTACCTCGCCTGCCTGCCAGTTGCCGACCCAGCCTGTACGACCATCTATCTGCCTGCACAACCATCTGGAGCTTCACAACACCACCAGTGACCATCCAGCCCTCGTGCCATTCCGCAATCCGGAACTTCCTGTCTCTACTACCAGGGGTCCCCGAATCGGGTGTGTAAGAGTGGTTGTTCCCTGCATAAGACAGACTGCACCGCCAGGACAGTGACATACACTATATATCAGTGCATTCAGGGTGTACATACGGTATATAGTACACTTGATGTTGTGTATTAAAATATATACAGCCTGGTGTATACAGATATACACACAGCGTAATGAGTGTACACTATATATCAGTGCATTCGGGGGTGTACGGTATATAGCACACTACTTAACATGGTGTCTTAAATATATACAGTCTAGTGTATACATATAAACACACAGAGTATTGAGTGTACACTATATATCAGTGCATTCGGGGGTGTACGGTATATAGCACACTACTTGACGTGGTGTTTTAAAATGTATACAGTGTAGTGTATACATATATACACACAGCGTATTGAGTGTATATACCAGTGCATTTGGGGGTGTAGGGTATATAGTAAAGTGCAGTGCGGTGTTAAAAAAAATACCCATCATGTCAGGAAGGCCACAAAGGAGAGGCAGACGCTCCCAGGCCACTAAAAGAAGGCAAGCAGCGTCTGTGTCTTGAGTGAAAAGTGGTGGTGGCGGACGTGGTGCATCCTCTACAGGCGGATCACGCTTGTTTTTTTTTATGCTGTTGGATGTGCTATTGAGCCACAACCTGCAAAAGAGTTGGTGGAGTGGATAACAAAGCCGTCCTCATCCTCCTCATCCACTGTCACCCAGGTTCCTACAAGTTTGCCTACCAACGCATCTGGCAAAGCGGCCTATTCCACCGGATCCTTGTCCACAGTTACTTCTGTAGCCCCACCATCATGCATGGAGGAGTCACCTGAGTTATTCGAACATAGTGTCAGTTACATGCTGATGGAGGATGCGCAGCAGTTTGAAGGCTCCGAAGTTGGTTCCCAGGTTGGGGAAGGGAGTAGTGTGAGCCAAGAGACAAGGGGTGCCGCAAAGGACTAGAAACTAGCAGTCATGTTCCCCCAGCTGCAGCATACTGCCAAGTTTGCTCCAGTGACGAAGAGGGAGGGGATGATGAGGACATGGATTGTACTTGGGTGCTTGAGAGAAGAGAGGAGGAAAGTGAGGAGGCCACCCAACTGCATCAGACCACAGAGCTCCACGGGTGCAGGGCGCTGCTGCCTCCCCGCCAACTTCCAAAATTTCTTTGGTGTGGGCATTTTTCAGCACATGTGCAGTAGATGGCACTGTTGCCATTTGCCTTCGATGTCTGAAGCAGGTCAAGCGCGGCCAGGACTCCAGCCACTTGGGCACTACTGTCTTGACAAGACATATGACGACCAGCCATGCAGCCCGTTGGCAAGAGCACCTGAAAAACCCACACCAGAAAACAAGATGGACTTCTCCTTGCTCCTCATCTGGGTGCTCAACCCCTACTATACCTGTAGTCCTCTCCAAAACCTGCACTGAGAGGAATGAAGGTGTAGCAATGCCTGCCACAACTAGTACCTGCTGCCAATCTGCTAGCAGTACACCACCAGGTGAATTCAGCAGGCAAATATCCCTACCCCAGTTGCTGAACCGTAAAAAGAAATACTGTCCCAGCCATCCACATGCTCAGCGTCAGCTTGGCCAAATTGCTAGCACTCCAACTGCTGCCTTTTCAGCTGCTAGACTCTGCCCCCTTTCGTGAATTTGTGGAATGTGCTGTCCCACAGTGGCAGTTTCCCAAAAGAACTTTCTTTTCACGTAAGGCCATTACAGCTCTCTACCGTCATGTGAAAGGCAATGCTTTGGCCTCATGGATAGTGTGGTCAGCAGCAGGGTTCATATTACCGCTGACTCATGGTCCAGCAGGGACAGTCAAGGACATTGCCTTTCCTTCTTAGCACACTGGGTAACTCTGCTGGCAGCTGGGAAGGATGCAGGACAGAGTTCAGTTTTTGAAATAGTTCTGCCACCACGCCTCCAAAAAGCTGGTGGTGATTTTGCCACATCTGCCTCCTCCACCCTCTCCTCTTCTTCTACCTCTGTGGCCTCTTCTGCAGAATTGTCCTCTGAACCTGCAGTGCTCCCTCAACATTCAAGGGGCTATGCAAGCAGTCAGGCTAAAAGATGCTATTCGGTGCTTCAGTTAGTCTGTCTAGGGGACAGGGGCCACACTGGGGAAGAAATTCTTTCAGCCCTGCGGGGGGCAGGCTCAGAGGTGGTTGACACCACGGCAGCGTGAGTCAGGAAAGGTACACAATGGCGACAATGGCACCATCCTTCTCTCTGCCCTCCGACTGGGACAATTGACACATGTTCCATGCTTTGCACACGTCTTGAATTTGGTGGTGCAGAGTTTCTTGACCAGGTACTCAGGCTTACCAGATATCCTGAGGCAGGCCAGAAAAGTTAGAGGTAATTTTCGGCGTTCATACAATGCCAGTGTCTGGCTGGCTGACATCCAGTGGGAATTCAACCTGCCCAACAACCGCCTCATTTGTGCCATGCCCACCAGGTGGAACTCAACATTGGCATTGTTGCAGCGGCTGCACGCACAGCAGAGGTCCATCAACGAGTACCTCTGTGAGCATGGCACCAGGACAGGATCAGGGGAGCCTGTTTTTTTTGCCACGTCAGTGGCTAATGATCAAGGATGCATGCACTGTCCTGTCACCATTTGAGGAGGCCACAAGGATGGTGAGCAGTGACAATGCATGCATCAGTGACACTGTCCCACTAATATTCCTTCTGGAGCACACGCTTCGTGGAATCATGAGGCACTTGAGGCAGAACAGAGGGAGGAAGAGGAGGGCTCCCTTTCCTCTCAAGGCCCCCTTTATGCAGAGAGCATTCCTGCAGAGCCGCCAAACATGGTTTGCAGGCCCCAGAAGCCCAAGGAGTTGTATGTGGCTGGGAGGAGGTAGTTCCTGATAATGTCATCCTCAGTGACCCAGAGAACACTCATGCCTCCTCAAACTTACGCTGCATGGGCTCTCTGATTCTTAAAAGCCTGCGAAAAGACGCTAGAATTCATTGTATCAAGAAGAGGAATCATTACTGGCTGGCAACCCTTCTTGATCCACATTACAAGGGTAAAGTTGCAGAACTCATCCTGCCTGCTCAGAGGGTGCAGAGGATGAAACATCTTTAGGATACCTTGACGAAAAGTTTGTGCAACACCTTTCCAAACCCTGGGAGGTTACCATGTCCTGGTGCTGGTCCTGGACAACTTGTTTCTGAAGCTTCGGTAGTTCAGAGGCAGAGTAGTGGAGAAGGTGGCCGGCTGAGCGATGCCTTTAAAAAAATGTCAGTCCTCAGCACCCAGGCCTTCATGCAACCATTGTCAGCGTCAACATTATATGGTGCAGGAATACATAGGGGCAAGAGCAGACTTGGAGACCTTTCCAACTGAGCATCCACTTAGTTACTGGGTCTTGAGGATGGACCACTGGCTGGAACTTGCTCAATATGCAATTGAGCTACTGGCCTGTCCTGCATCGAGTGGGCTTTCTGAACGGACATTCAGTGCTGCTGGAGGGTTCATAACCGATCAAAGAGTGCGCCTGTCCACAGACTCGGTTGATAGGCTCACATTTATAAAAATGAATCGGTCCTGGATCAGCAGCTATCAAACCCCTGATGCTAAAGCAACTGATTAAATTTGCTAGGGATCTGGGATCCCTCGAAGACTGCCACTGCTTCTATTCCTCCTGTCCATAATCTAGAACAATATTTTGTATTTAGGGCACCACCAACACCCAAGGCCCAATTTCTCTGCACCTAGTTTACAGGGGCATGCCATAACAATTTTTAAACTAATTTAAAACAGCAGGGCCCGTTCCTGCGTCCAACAAGAGTAACTGCAAGGGGTTACAGTGTTCTGGCACCGCCAGCACCCAAGGCCCAATTTTTCCTCACCTGTTTGACTGGGGGATTTCACCACAATTGTTAAACTAATTTACAACATCAGGCCCTGTAACTCCGTCCAACAAGAGTAACTGCAAGGGGTTACAGTGTTCTGGCACCACCAGCACCCAAGGCCCAATTTTTCACCACCTGCCTGTTTGATTGGGGGTTTTCGTGACAATTTTTAAACTAATTTACAACATCAGGCCCTGTAACTCCGTCCAACAAGAGTAACTGCAAGGGGTTACAGTGTTCTGGCACCGACAGCACCCAAGGCCCAATTTTTCACCACCTGTTTGACTGGGAGCTTTCGTCACAATTTTTAAACGAATTTATAACATCAGGCCCTGTTCCTCTGTCCAACAAGAGTAACTGCAAGGGGTTACAGTGTTCTGGCACCGCCAGCACCCAAGGCACAAGTTTTCGCCACCTGTTTGACTGGGGGATTTTGTCACAATTTTTTAACTAATTTACATCAGGCCCTGTTCCTCTGTCCAACAAGTGTAGCTGCAAGGGGTTACAGTGTTCTGGCACCGCCGGCACCCAAGGCCCAATTTTTTGCCTCCTGTTTGACTGGGGGCTTTTGTCACAATTTTTTGTCAAAAACTGCCTCTTGTTTTTTGTACCACTACACTCCTTTTTTGGTGAATGGGTAGGGGCACAGTGTACCCCATACCTATTCACATGGGGGGGCGTGATCTTGGGGCCCCCTTATTAAAGGGGGCTTGAAGAGTCCGATAAGCCCCCCGCCCGCAGACCCCCACAAGCACTGGCCAGGCTTTTGTCCCCCCTCCCGCAAAGCACCCATACTCCCCATGTTGAAGGCATGTAGCCTGGTACAGTTCAGGAAGGGGGGGTGCTCGCCCATCCCCCCCATCCTAGCCAGCTAAGACTGCATGCTCGTATAAGGGTCTGGTTTGGATTTTAGGGGGACCCCCACGTCAATTTTTTTTAAAATTTGGCTTCCCCTTAATATCCAAATCAGACCCGAAGAGCCTGGTTTGGACTGGGGGGGAACCCCACACACTTGACAATGTTTTCCTATGGAAATGTCATTTTGCTCTGGCTATGTTCTACACCTCACAAAGATCCACCCTTTTACAGACAAAGGACACCCCTCAGGCACAATATTGAGGTGTTACGCTCATCCCTAATGCATACTAGCATATTATGACTTACAGTGCCTGGGCCCAATTTTTTTTCTTTTGTGCAGGTTACTACCGCTTTAGTGTGAATGAGCCCCAAAGGAATTGAAAATCTTGACTGAAAACAATTGTGTAAATATTCACTTCAATTATCTAAATATTTATTTATTTATTTTAGGTACTTATATAGCGCCGTCAATTTACGCAGTGCTTTACATATGCATTGTACTTTTACATCAGTCCCTACCCTCAAGGAGCTTACAATCTAAGGTCCCTAACTCACATTCATACATACACATACTAGGGGCAATTTAGACAGTATCTAATCAACCTACCAGCATGTCTTTGGAGTGTGGGAGGAAACCGGAGTACCCGGAGTAAACCCACGCAAGCACAGGGAGAACATGCAAACTCCAGGCAGGTAGTGTCGTGAAATGTATCTGCACATGACTGGGTATTTAATCACTTAAGGACAGAAAGGATTTCTCCATTAATGACCAGGCCATTTTTTGCAACATGGCACTGCATCACTTTAACTGACAATTGCGCGGTTGTGCGACGTTGTAGCCAAACAAACTTTATGTCCTTTTTCCCACAAATAGAGCTTTCTTTTGGTGGTATTTGATCACCCCTGCGGTTCTTATTTTTTGCGCTATAAACAAAAAAGAGTGACAATTTTGAAAATAAAACTATATTTTTTACTTTTTGCTATAATATAATAAGTAAAAAAACACATTTCTTTATCAGTTTAGGCCAATATATATTCTTCTACATATTTTTTTTTTATTCTACATTTTTAAAAAAAAAAATTGCAAGCGTATATTGATTGGTTTGCGCAAAAGTTATAGTGTCTACAAAATAGAGGATAGATTTATGGCATTTTTATTTTTTATTTTTTTTTACAAGTAATGGTGGTTATCTGTGATCTGTGATTTTTAGCGGGACTGCGGCATTGCGGCGGATAGATTGGACACTTTTGACACTTTTTTGGGAACAGTAACATTTATACAGCGATCAGTGCTAAAAAAAATGCACTGATTACTGTATAAATGGCACTGGCAGGAAAGACTAGTGGTGATCAAGGGGTTAAATGTGTTCCCTGGGAGGTGTTTATAACTGTATGGGGGCTGGGCTAACTGGAGGAAGAGAGATATCACTGTTCCTAATCACTAGGAACAGACAATCTCACTCTATTCCCCTTTCAGAACAGGGATCTGCTTTGTTTACACTGGCAAATCCCCGCTCTGGCTCTCTCTGAAGTGATAGCGTGTGGCTGGTGGACATTGAGTCCCTCCCACCCGCTAATTGTCTCCCCCGCTGGCCAGTGGGTGCGCGCGTTTCGCGGGAATGAGCCAACCTGCCGCAGTAAAATGACGATGGCTAATCAGTACACTTTCATGCTTTTAACATGATTGCACAATTGCAGTGAATGTTTTGTTTGAGGATTTCCGACTTTTTGGTAAATCAGCTGTATTATGTTGATATCTGTTGTGTGAATGGAATCCAGGGCTGCAAAACAAAAGCGCTAACCGCATATCCACCATGCTGCTCAAATATTGCTCTTTTATTCCTCACCTCTAAATTTCTTACTTAGAAATCGTATTCCATTGAAGAAATAAAACTGTCTGACACAAAGAATTTTAGACAAAGAAAAGCTGACAGTTGTGCTTCAAAGCAAAGTTGACGGTACAGCTCCCTGAAGTCATAATCTTTTTAATATGGCTCTATAAAATTAACTTATATATGAAACAAAAGAGTGATCTGCATGCTGTTTAAAGTAGTTCATAATCTAGCATAATATAACTTTAAGGGCTTATTAAAAAGTTATTTTTTGTCATTAAATTGGTTTTGCAGTAAAAAAAACATATATTTTGTGATACATATTTGTGCTTTTTGTCTGTTGTATGACATTTTGCCCCGAGAGAGCAATGAGTTTTCAATAGTCGGAAAACCAGTCAGCAGTTTGAGGACATCAAGCTGTATATTTTTTAAGAATCTTAGAGCAACATCATTTTTACCTCCCTCTGGGGATATAAATATGTCTTTTATTGTTACACACAGGGCTATCTTCAAATATTTTTTTTTCTTCTTTTTAATAAAACAAAATGTGGTTCTCTTTCCATCTTTAACTACAAATCCTAATTCACATTTAGCGTCCCAGACTTTAGAGGCAGAGGTGAAATTGTCCGTATAGATAGACTCTTATATTTTGACCTTTCCATGACTTCTCTGATTCAGATTGAAACTTGGTGGCTTTTTTTCCCATAGAAGTTAATGATTTTATTTATGTATTTTTTTAATTTAATATACATTTTCTTTTGTTTATTTTTTTAAGGACATCTTTATCTCTTTTGTATTCCTCTATTTTTGTGTATGTTTATGAAGCACAATGCAGTATAGTAAATTGTATTTCTTTTTTTTTATTTTAATGTAACTTTTTAAACATTTTTACAGGTTTATGCACTATTTTAAATAAACTAACATTTAGTTCTTCTATAGCAATTTATTTCACAGCATTCTGAGCTTTCTAATAACAAAACTCAGCACTTGCATCTGCTGACTGCTCATTTCTAAACTGAAAACCATATGGCATTGTATACCCAGATCCAGTTTATCCTTTAAATCTTGAGCAAAACTGGGAGTTTTCTTTACCTCTAACTTTAAATGAAAATAAGGAGATTTTGGTGAAATTTCCCCATTTTGGTGAAATGCATTGGAAACAATGAGAAAGGCACACTAAGGTGGTTTTGAAGGGTGCAATAGGCTTTAAAAATGACATTTTAAAGCACTTCGGCAAACCAGATCTTTAACTTTATTAACACAATAGTGAGTTCATCGATAAACATCTCTTTAACTGTAATTTTGTTCCTTTTTCCTTACGTGTCGCCAGCCTGTAAATTCCCTACTTCCGGCTGTATGACACTAAAGGAGCTATCGCACATAGGGGGAGTTTTACTAAAGCTGGAGCACTCAGAATCTGGTGCAACTGTGAAAGGTAGCCAATCAGCTTCTATATTCAGCTTGTTCAATTAAGTAGTGGCAATAAAACCTGGAAGATGTTTCCAGGTCCTATGCTGAAGTGAGCCTGATTTGGCACCCTCCAACTATTGTGCAGAGTATTGCTATAACCCTGGAAGCTTGCTGAATGTAGTAGACACCTTTACTGTCATGGAGGAATAATAGAACAGGAACTTAATACAGATGAGTATACAGAGAGGATAAACGGTACTTCCTCTTATATCGTAGAATAAATTCACTATACACTATAATACTGCAGTGACACCTGCTGGATAGATAGGTACAATGCATATATATAGT
The DNA here is from genome assembly GCA_018402905.1 of Glandirana rugosa. Lineage (NCBI taxonomy): Eukaryota > Metazoa > Chordata > Amphibia > Anura > Ranidae > Glandirana > Glandirana rugosa. The sequence continues at coordinate 324,109 of BLSH010276488.1, read as the reverse complement.
TCAGTTTATAAAACTTGCTGTTGCTTTTCCAACACCCCATCTCAACAGCATGTGCTTTGTCAAATTACATTCAGCTTCTTCTGGAAATAACTATGACATTCCTTTAACAAAGGCTTGGTGAGTGCATCGGCAGTCATATACTCTGATGGGCAGTATTGCTCTTGATTGTCCCTCAGTAGGTGATACTTGACATTGATGTGTTTGGTCCTAGGATTGATCCTTTCTGATTATGTAAGCTTTATACATCCCTGGTTGTCTTCAAAAGTGGGAATTGGTTTTGACATGTTTATCCCAAAGTCCACAAAAAGTTGACAAATCCATATAGCTTCTTGACATGCGTATGCTGCTGCAATGTACTCTGCTTCAGTTAAAGATAGAGCGACAGTTACTTGCTTTCGACTAGACCAACCCATGGTTCCTTCCCCATACTGGAAGATGAATCCACTTGTGGATTTGCAATCTTTGCAGTCCCTGGCCCAATCAGCATCCACATATCTGACCAGTGTTGGATGAGATGTTGCTGGACACTGTAACTTCATTTGAATTGTTCCTTTGAGGTACTGCATCACTCTTTTTATTGCATTCCAGTTACGCTGACAGGAAGCTGAGACTTCATAGTATGCCCACTGCTGCAGCTATGTCTGGTCTTGTCACAGTGGCAACATATAGCAGCTTGCCAATTGCTCTGTGATACATGTCATTGTTGGGTAGCAAGTTTTCTGCTTCATTGCTTTTTTGATAGCCTGGTTCCATAGGAGTTTTCACTTCCTTTGCATCTTGCATATGGAATTGTTCCAAGATTTCGGAGATTTTCTGAGATTGGTTGAGAAGATAACTTTCATCTTCTCTCTCTATTTGGATTCCCAGATAGTAGCTAATGTTTCCTAGCTGTTTGATTTCAAAATGTTCTTTCAGCTTCTGAACTATCTGATTGTAATCCCCTCCTTGTTCAAAAAAAGTTGTAATGGGATCAACATAGATAAGGATGTATATCCATCTGTTGTCTTGATTCTTGGAGTAGAGAAAGGGGTCTGCTTTACTTCTTGAGACTCCTTCTCTAGTAAGCACTTCATTCACTTTCTCATTCCCCTTCCTTGCAGATTGCTTAAGACCGTAGATACTCATATGAAGTTTATACACAAGGTTGTCTCCTTGCTCAAACCCTGGTAGTTGCTCCATTTAGAAATCTTCCTTAATGTCTCCATATAGGAAAACAGTTTTAACGTCTAGGTGTTTCACTTGCATGCCCTTCCCGGCTGCAATGCTAAGAAGCATTCTGATGGTGGAGTGTTTTACGACGGAAGCAAATGTTTCATCGTAATCTTCACCAAATGTCTGGGAGTAACCCTTGGCAACTAGTCTGGTTTTATATTTGTGGATATTCCCTTCTGTGTCTGACTTTACTTTGAAAGTCCACCTATAGTTTTGCGGTTTTATTTTCTTGATGTGACTTTAATTCTTCTACTGCAGCCCTTCTCCATTTATTGGCTTCACGTTTTGTCAGGTTTTTCTATGTCTTCCCAGGATGTTGGTTCAAGTATGTTGTGTGTTTTGACAGTGTATGACAGCTTGCGGGGTGATATCCCCTTTGAAGTCCGATTGGATCTTCTGATTTCAGGAAGTTCAGCAGGATCTGGTGGGGAACTTGGTTTTAGACAATGTGAGTCTGCCCTCTTGTTTTGACTCCTACACAGGTTCGCTTTGAACGACCTTTTCTTCTGGTTTGTTGGGCATATACACTTCACAGCTTTCAGGGATCAGTGTTTCTGGTGATGGGCTCTCATCAAAATAAACCCTACGGCTTATTGTCACTTTGTCAGTCTTTGGGTGTAGGATTCTGTAAACAACCCTTAGTTTGCTCTGTTCTCCAGCTTGGATTGCTTTTCACTTGGAATATAGGCATATGCTTTATATCCAAACACTCTGATGTGCCCTATGTTAGGCTGTTATCCATGCCACATTTCAAATGGAGTACTTTTAATAGCTTTTGATCGTAACCTGTTCTGTACGTAGGTTGCAGTCATGACTGCTTCTCCCCAGTACTTGTGAGGTAGGTTGGCATCCGACAACATGCACCTGGTCATTTCGATTATTATATTTTTCCTTTCTGCTACACCGTTTTGTTCAGGAGTGTATGGTGTGGTTGTCTGGTGTACGATTCCTTGTCTCTTCAGATATGAGGCCATTTCTTTGCTTATGTATTCTCCCCCATTGTTGGTCTGCATTATTTCTGATTTACGCTGGAATTTGTTGCTAGACGTGGCAACGAACTCTTGAAGTTTCTCTGATGTTTGGTTCTTGTGTTTCATCAGATAAGTAGTTGTGTACCTGGAATAATCATCAATGAAAGTCAGTAGATATCTGTTCCAGCCTGGCATGGGAGTTTTCATTGGATCGCATACGTCACTGTGTATGAGCTGCAGGGGGTGGGTAGTTTTTCTTTGAGAAGTCTGTGGAAAGGGAGCACGTATGGCTTTTGCTTCTATATTGCACTTGCATTTCATGAGCACTTTGCAAGGTGTTATTGTCAAATCTCCTGATAAGCCTCTTTTTATAATATCCTGTATGGCTTCTGGACTTCTGTGCCCCAGCCGCCTGTGCCATAAGTGAATACATTTGCTGTGTAGGTCATTAGAGACTATATTGGCTTGCTGATCTGTGGTGATGAGCCTGTATAGGTTATCATCCAGTTTTCCTTTTGTGAGGAATAGCTTATTATTGTGAATTGTGCATTCATCACCCTGGAACTTAACTGTGAGATCGTTGTTTGCAAGACTTTTTACTGATAGAAGGCTGCCTTCTAGTTCTGAAACATACAACACTTTCTTTACAAGGATACTCTGCTTGCTTTGTGGTGTAATGTAATTCAGGAAGCCCTGACTTCTAGCTTTGGATGTGATGCTTTTCCCGTTTGCTAGGAAAACTTTGTCTTTTGCAGTGTAGTCAATGTTTGTGAAGAAGGTCTCATCGCTAGTCATGTGGCTTGTCACACCTGAGACTATACACCAGCCGCGTGGCTTGCCGCTCTGTGTCACTTTAAAGGTGGCACTCCATGATGTGTCTGCAATTTCCTTTGTGGCTGCTTTGACTCTTTCTTTTGTGGATAGCTCTAGGTTTCCAGATAGAACAGTCCTTCTTTAAGTGACCAATATTTTTACAGCAAAAACAGTCTCTGCTTTCTTTGTTACTTTGAGCCTTTGTACATCTCAAGAGCTTTGTCATCATGGTGCATATTTTCTTTCCTTCTGTCATATTTATTGATTAATTTCCCTTTGACGAATGTTAGTGTCAGTTCCTGCTCGGGTCTGGTTTCTAAAGCATTAATAAGAGCAGTATATGTCTCTGAAGAGGAGCAGGGCAACAATATGGTTATCTTTGATGTCCTCTCCGATGGCACACAGCTGCTCTATGACTTCTAGCATAGCTTTCACATGGTTACACATTTGCTGGCCTTCTGCTAGTCTCATCTTATACAATTTTCTTAGTAGAAATAGCTTCCTGTTGAGGCTTGAACGTTCATGCATTTTCTGTAACAAAGTCCACATACCTTTGGCCATTTTCTCTGTTCTTATGTGGATAAGTTGGTCATCTTCCACTAGTAAGTGTATAATTGATTTTGCCTGTCTATCTCTTCTGTCCCAGTCCTCAGTCTCTCCGATTGTGGGTCTGTCTGTAATCAGCACTTGCCATAAGTCATCCTTGTTTAGAATAATCTCTAGCTTAAACTTCCATAGCTGGTAATTGGCATTGTTCAGCTTTGCAATTGCAAACATTACATCTGAACCACTTGCCATCTTTCAGCAGCCTGTATACAGTACTCACTGATTCACTGTAGAATTTCTTCCAGTGCCTGGGCTTGCAGTATCCTGTTCACTGCCTGGGTGCTGCTAGGTGCCTGCTGGGTGCGCTGGGCCCATAACCTATTGTACAGAGTATTGATATAATGCTGGAAGCTTGTTGAATGCAGTAGAAACCTTTACTGCCATGGAGGAATAATAGAACATGAACAGGAACTTAATACAAATGAGTATACAGAGAGGATAAACGTTGCTTCCTCTTATATCATAGAATGCATTTACTATACACTATAATACTGCAGTGGCACTTGCTGGATAGGTAGGTATAATGCATATATATAGTTCAGTTTATATAACTTGCTGTTGCTTTTCCAACACCAACTTTAGTAAATAAATCTCATGTCCGTTGATCTGCAAAGAACAATGCAGGCTCAATGCAAGGGTGAATACATTGTTTCTTGTTTACACAATAACTCTGCTTTGAGGTGCGCTGCATAAAAATTCAACATAAGGCTACAGAATGATTATGGAGATGACATCATTGACAAAAGTCACCAACAACAACACATTGCACTTGTCAATGTGTCATCTCCATAAACATTCTGTAGCCTTCTATGGATGTCCGAGAGCCTGCAATCCTCCTTCATCAAGAACTCAATGATGGCACATTGCCTCTGCTTGAAATCCATTGTTTACCTGCAATGAGAAAGAGGAAGAGTTACTAAAGATGAAAGAGTTACTCGATCCATATGTAAATGACCTATGTAAGTTGATAAAAAATTATGTCTAATTTGCAATATTTTGTATTCCATGCAAGCTATAGACAAATATATTAACAAAACTAAAACTTTGACCAGTGTTATTTTGAAAACAAATGATGTCACTGTAAATAAAAAAGATACATTTTATTCTGTAATGTGTCCCATTTATCATAACACTTTTGGGGTCTATTTATAAAGCAGTGACTGTGACTTCTGCCAAACATTTATTGGTGGGAAATCAATAATTGTCATATATGGGCAGTCTGGCACTGACAGACACTGGCTGGGAGGGATACTAACTGACTAACACACATAGGCATGCACACAGGGTATGCCAGCAGTGCCTGGGAACATCCTAATCACCCAATGTGCTGCACATTTGCATTATCACTCTGTGTGCTGGCAGAAAGATAGGAAAGATCTCCCTCTTACCGGCTCTGGCATAAGAAAAGTGTTTACGCACTTCACTTTCACTGTGTTGGCAGGGCGATTAATGTGCCGGGGTCATATATATGCAGAAACATACACACGTGTGTTTGAGCTTTAGAGTGCACACCCTAATGGAATAGGCTGCACACGCCTATGCTAACAGTGATGTTACTAGAGACGCCAATACAGTGATTAGCGATAATACTGTACCCTGGCACTGTGTTAATGGCACTGGTGGGGTAATAGGGGTGATCAGGAGGGCAATCAAGGGGTTAACTGTGTTCATAACATGTGTTTGTAAGTGTGTGTGTGCTGCTTGTACTCGCTGATCTGGCTGGGGTTCATTCCTTGCTTTCATCACTGTAAATACCCCTTATTGGTTGGGATTTTTAAGGCAATTCAGACTCATAATCATTTAGAAAGTTACAAAATTTATTTATAAAAATTGATTGTTGTTGCAATAAATTTGTACATGAACAGTAAAATTTCCCTATTACAGAGACAGAGACCAATTGATTTCTTAATTACAAAAATCAGTCATATACATGTATATATAGGAGGTGATATCACCCGGTCAAGATGGCCCTGAAACATTTCGATGACCATACAAAGGGACGGGATATCTCCTACGCGTTTCGGAAAAACATTAAAGATTCCTTCTTCAGGGAACAGATGTCACCTTCTCTGTAGAAATAGACAATGTATATGCTAATATCGTCATGTATAATTGTAAGCTATTGCATGAAAAGTGCTTACGTCTAATAACATACATTTCAATCCACTTACATAGTAGTACAGTACAGTGCTCACAGATGGTCCTACTCCCAGGGAACCCCCTACCTCGATAGAGGTCCCTTTCCCCCTATGTCAGGATGGGAGGCAAAGAGTGCCAACAGCCGGTGCAAAAAAGTGTATCCCCAGGTAGTTCTAAGAAGAGACTGTAACAAGGAAAAATTAATTGAGAAAAGTTTCTTTGAGTATAATGTCTGAGCTACTTAGAGCTCATAATTGTATCCTAATGATAATTACTTACTATTTCCTGAGGTGTAGTTAGATCATGGGGAAGCCCGATTTCCAAGGATGTCACAAAAAAGGACTCTCGGTGGTCCCTCTACGGAGTATTCCGCCAAGGGAAATCACCTTCCCTCCAGACGCCTACAGCTCTAGGTCTAGTCTCCTGGGGAACCTGCTGCAGCCTCAACTCATTCGGCTGATTTGAAAATGGCGCCGGCTCCCATCCCCGGCGTCTTAAGAGGACCGCGCATGCGCCGGCACGTCACAGGAAGTGCGTCACCACGTGCAGCCTCATATCCCTTTCACCGGATTTCCGGAAAGAGAGGGATAGACTAAAGTCCAAGACTTGTAACCGACAGCGCATTTGTATGACAGCCCCACCTACTGGGGAGGAACAATACCTCACCCTACTGGGCTGTCCAGTGAGCCCCAGGGCGGCGTGACGCCAAACCACAAGGGCCCCTTCTGCGCTGGACATAGGGGGGGGCTAAAGGATTGTTACCAAGGTCTGGCTCCAGAGAGATCGCCATCGGGAGCACAAACTGTACTTCACAAAAACTCTACCACAGTACAAAATAACATTATTGATTAAGACATTTTGGATCCATAAACACTCCTCCATCACTTATGTTGGAGTAATTTTAGACTCTTTAGTTTTTTAATTTTTCTTTAAAAACTCCTCCAGGTAGAAGGTGACCCATCTAAACAGGGTATGTCTAATGCGGAAGAACCCCGGACCAGGGCACAATAACCACCCAAAAAGATCCAGTCTATAACCTATGAAGTCCAAAGGGAGAAAGAAGAGCCAGAGACAGGAGAGGGGACTGAGGTGGAACTCCCCCAGGTTGTAAAAAATAATACACACCGTGGAGTATATAGGGGACACTACAAATAAAGTTTGGCCTGCCTCGTTTAGGATATATAAAGAGGAGGCATTGATAGTGAGGTATTCCCTTTTCTAAATTGTGGATCCTCACAAACAAGTGACCCCCTGTAGTTAATACCAGGTGTGGATAGATAGACTGTACTTGTTTTCTATCTTTCAAGAAGAGTGAAGGTGATCCATGGACGGGGCTTCTGAGATGGGGGACCTTTTGGGCCAGGGATGGGAAGATCTCATGACCCAAATCCAGAGTAACTATGAAGCTAAGGAACAGGTCATTTCAGATCTATCCTCACTTTTTCATTCTGTAACCAAAAGATTGGAAAAAAAATCAGCCCTGCATTGGCACATCAGATCCCTGGATAGATACATAAGGGAAAATATCAACCCTATAGGTCTAAGGATACAAATATTCCCCATTTTGGAGAATATTTCCAGTGAGTTAAAATCCAACTGGGAAATGAAATTGAATAACTGTTCCAGGGATCTGATGTTGCTCTTACAGGATGAATATCGAAAGGCACTAGGAAATCTAGATAAAGAAATAGACACTATATACAGCAGACTAACACCTCTTAAAACTCATGAGGAATATAGTGTATACGAACAGAAACTAAAGACTCATTTGGAAGAATTTAGTAAAAATATACTTCAGAAAAAAGAGAAAAAATATTGGAGAGACAAAAATGCCTTTAGTGAGGGTAGAGCTTATAAATGGGGCTCTAGCCATCCCAAAAGGGGAACACATATGAAGAGAACAGGAATTGGTAATTTAGATAAAGATTATTCTTCTGATACACCCTCTAACTATTCTTCCTCCTCAGTTTCTTCTTTGCACATAGGACGACAATCTGGGAAAAGGAAAAATTCTACACGTAAACAACTAGAAAAAGATGGAGCACAACCCATAAAAAAACGCACCACAGATTTGGGAGTCACAGACAATATACAAGACACCAAAAATGGTGGACACAGTATGGTGAGATCACAGAATGCACTGGGGAAAGGGAACACACACAATACACACACTACAACCAAAATGTTTAAGAACAAAAAAGATCAGGGAGCTATCCCAAAGACACCGATAACACCCACTGGCACTTTTTTAGACAAGGACAAAATTCCACCCCCAACACATATATCCACGATACAGAAGGGAATAGAAGCATACACAACCAAACCTCAGACCAAGGAAAATTAAACATAATCAATTTGTCATCCCACGATCTGTCACAGACGGAGAGGGAGGTCCTGGCTCTGGGCCTCTCCTTCTGCCCAGACAGAAGTGTGGATAAATTTGAATTAATAAAAGATGTAAATCTATTTGCTCGGAAATTACTGTTTAACCACTTACCAACCGGAAGGTTTTGCAGCTTTAGGACCAGAGCACTTTTTGCGATTCGGCGCTGCGTCGCTTTGACTGACAATTGCACGGTCGTGCGACGTTGTACCCAAACAAAATTTGCGTCCTTTTTTCCCCACAAATAGAGCTTTCTTTTGGTGGTATTTGATCGCCTCTGCGTCATTTCTTATCACCGCTATAAACAAAAGAAGAGCGACCATTTTGCAAAAAAACCCAAATTTCTTACTTTTTGCTAAAATTCAAATCCCAAAAAAAATATAAAAAAACATTTTTTTCACCGTTTTTGGCCGATTTATATAATTCCTCATATTTGCGATAAAAAAAATTGCAATCGGCGTTTATTGATTGGTTGGCGCAAAAGTGGCCGCGTTTACGGATGGTGAGAATTAATTTCTGGGGTTTTTATTTTTTTTTATTTTTTACTAGTAATGGCGGCGATCTGCGATTTTTAGCGGTAATGCGATATTGGGGGGGACATGTCGGACCATTTTGACACTTTTTTGGGACCATTGGCATTTATACAGCGATCAGAAATTTAAATGTCCACTGATTACTGTATAAATGTCATTGGCAGTGAAGGGGTTAACCTGCAGGGGGCGATCTAGGGGTTAATAGTGTTCCCTGGGTGTGTTCTTACTGTCAGTAGATCTCTCATGCCCCACTGACAGGGCGGGGAACCGCCGTGTTTACATCGGCGGTTCCCCGTTCTTTTCCCTGTAGCCGCTCATCGTGGCTCGCCGGCGGACATCGGGTCCGCCCGAGCCGCGGGCACGCCCCCTGGTGGCCAAATGCGAATCGCCGCTTATTTACGGTGATTCGCGCAGGGCTCCCCGACTGCCGCCGTGTAAAGACGGCGCGCGGTCGGGAAGCAGTTAAAAGCTTTCATTACAAACAGAATCAACATAGTGAAGAAATAACCCCTGACCTCAAAGCAGCTGACTTCAGGGCACTACGAGACCTGAACCTACTGCTGGAAGAAAGTAGTTGGACCGAGATGGAGTCTCTTTGGGAGGAGGAGATGGAGGGTGAGGACATGGGAGAGGGGGGAGGGGAGGGGGCCCCCAATAGAGATGACAGAGGGCGGTTCAAAAGGAAATCACACAAATTTCCCTCCCTGACACAGAATCCAGCTTTGGGTTTGTTTGTGCGACAAACAACCAAAGATATTGAAAATATGAAAATTACCCTACATGGACAAAACCTTACTTTTAAACAAATACAAGCTCTAAAATCATTGCAAAACAACGCTAGTATTACAATCAAGCTGGCAGATAAGGGAGGAAATATCGTAATATTGAACAATGATCAATATGAACGTATGTGCCAGAAGATCCTAAACGATCCCCTTTGCTATAGAAAGATTTCGGCAGCGATAGTGGACAGCTTTTACAGTGAGTTTTATACTTTGGTGGATGAGGCAAAAGAAGGAGGCATCCTTACCCTGGAACAGTGGGATTTTATACGTACTAGACATCCCCGCACTCCAACTTTTTATGCCCTCCCTAAAGTACACAAGAGCTTATTGGACCCTCCGGGGCGACCTATCGTCTCCGGTAATGGTTGTCTAACTGAAGCTGTCAGTCAATTCATCGACTGGCACTTAAGACCCCATGTTATGGGACTAGCCTCATACACCAAAGATACTATTCATTTACTCCAAATTTTGGAAAACATGGTGATTCCAGATGGGGCCCTGTTGGTGGCAGTTGACGTGGAGTCCCTCTACGGCAGCATCCCCCATGATCTCGGGGTTGCTGCCGTGGAGAGAGTCCTGCGTCAGCACTCAACTCACGAATGGAAATTTAAAGCCTTTATCTTGACCATGTTGGACTTTGTCCTCCGACATAATGTGTTCATGTTCAAGGGCTCCCACTACCTCCAGGTGCGGGGCGTGGCGATGGGGACTTCGTGTGCCCCATCGTACGCCAATCTGTACCTGGGGGAGTGGGAGAAAGAGTTGTTGTCCCGTGATGACCTCATTAGATATACTGAGCATGTCGTGGTATGGCAAAGATATATAGACGACATATTCCTAGTGTGGGATGGATCAGTTGAATTATTATATAATTTTTTGGAGGAAATGAACAGAAACAAGATGAATCTGTTCTTTACCATGACTCACCACGGGAGCAGAGTCAGTTTTCTGGACATTTCCATCCAAAAAGATAGTGAAGGCAAATTAAGTAGCACCCTATATAGAAAAGAGACTGCCAGCAACACGGTTCTACATGCGAATAGTTTTCACCCAGAACCCCTAAAAAAATCTATACCCTATAGTCAATTTTTGCGATTAAAACGTAATTGTACTTCATTTGAAGACTTCAAAAGAGAAGCTGACTCCCTATATAAAAGGCTGTGGGATAGAGGCTACACTAGGACAACACTAAGGAAAGCCTTTAATAGGGTTAAAGACCTAGACAGACATCAACTACTATTTAAACCAATGGGTCGTAAGGGACAATCTGACACTGGAACCACTAGGTTAATTACCAGGTTCTCTCCAAAAGAACATGACAAGATACGTACAATATTAAATAAGAATTGGTCCATACTTAGGGAGGATCCCATCTTGGGGAATCTGGTGGGTACACACCCACAGATTACCTTCAGCAGGGCAGGCTCTTTGCAGGACCGGCTGGTCCAGAGTGAATATAGAGGGGACAATCGAGGGGACCCATGTGTGGACAAGGGTACTTTTCCCTGTGGGTCGTGTGCATGTTGCCTCTTCATTGGTGGCAAAGGTTCTATAAAACTTCCGAATGGAGAAATTTTCAAGGCAAGACACTTTGCAAATTGCCACACAAGAGGAGTGGTCTATTTGGCTCGTTGCCAATGTGGCTCCTTTTATGTGGGAAAAACGAAACAGGAATTTCAGGCACGAATTAATAAGCATTTACAAGGCATGAGAATAGGCAATCTATATCTCCCCTTGGGGAGACATGTAGCCAAAGTTCACAATTATCATATGCCCAATATCCTATTTACAGCTTTAGATAGGATACATGTTCCGTGCAGGGGGGGTGATTGGAACAAGATTCTTCTCCAGCAGGAAATGCGCTGGATTAGGCGTCTCAGGGCCACCACCCCCCCTGGTTTGAACGAAACCGAAAGCTATAGGCCCTTCTTGGAGGGCTTCAGCTCAGGCAAAATGGATTAAAAACACATTGTGACAAACCAGAATTTGGATTCTCTCTTTCTTCCCTCCCCTTTTCTTTTGGTCCCCTCTGTGTTCCCTTTTTGTTTTTTCCTCCCCTTTCTCGTTTCCCCCTCCCCCCCTCTTTCTTTGGTCCCCTCTCCTGTCTCTGGCTCTTCTTTCTCCCTTTGGACTTCATAGGTTATAGACTGGATCTTTTTGGGTGGTTATTGTGCCCTGGTCCGGGGTTCTTCCGCCTTAGACATACCCTGTTTAGATGGGTCACCTTCTACCTGGAGGAGTTTTTAAAGAAAAATTAAAAAACTAAAGAGTCTAAAATTACTCCAACATAAGTGATGGAGGAGTGTTTATGGATCCAAAATGTCTTAATCAATAATGTTATTTTGTACTGTGGTAGAGTTTTTGTGAAGTACAGTTTGTGCTCCCGATGGCGATCTCTCTGGAGCCAGACCTTGGTAACAATCCTTTAGCCCCCCCCTATGTCCAGCGCAGAAGGGGCCCTTGTGGTTTGGCGTCACGCCGCCCTGGGGCTCACTGGACAGCCCAGTAGGGTGAGGTATTGTTCCTCCCCAGTAGGTGGGGCTGTCATACAAATGCGCTGTCGGTTACAAGTCTTGGACTTTAGTCTATCCCTCTCTTTCCAGAAATCCGGTGAAAGGGATATGACGCTGCACGTGGTGACGCACTTCCTGTGACGCGCCGGCGCATGCACGGTCCTCTTAAGACGCCGGGGATGGGAGCCGGCGCCATTTTCAAATCAGCCGAATGAGTTGAGGCTGCAGCAGGTTCCCCAGGAGACTAGACCTAGAGCTGTAGGCGTCTGGAGGGAAGGTGATTTCCCTTGGCGGAATACTCCGTAAAGGGACCACCGAGAGTCCTTTTTTGTGACATCCTTGGAAATCGGGCTTCCCCATGATCTAACTACACCTCAGGAAATAGTAAGTAATTATCATTAGGATACAATTATGAGCTCTAAGTAGCTCAGACATTATACTCAAAGAAACGTTTCTCAATTAATTTTTCCTTGTTACAGTCTCTTCTTAGAACTACCTGGGGATACACTTTTTTGCACCGGCTGTTGGCACTCTTTGCCTCCCATCCTGACATAGGGGGAAAGGGACCTCTATCGAGGTAGGGGGTTCCCTGGGAGTAGGACCATCTGTGAGCACTGTACTGTACTACTATGTAAGTGGGTTGAAATGTATGTTATTAGACGTAAGCATTTTTCATGCAATAGCTTACAATTATACATGACGATATTAGCATATACATTGTCTATTTCTACAGAGAAGGTGACATCTGTTCCCTGAAGAAGGAATCTTTAATGTTTTTCCGAAACGCGTAGGAGATATCCCGTCCCATTGTATGATCATCGAAATGTTTCAGGGCCATCTTGACCGGGTGATATCACCTCCTATATATACATGTATATGACTGATTTTTGTAATTAAGAAATCAATTGGTCTCTGTCTCTGTAATAGGGAAATTTTACTGTTCATGTACACATTTATTGCAACAACAATCAATTTTTATAAATACATTTTGTAACTTTCTAAATGATTATGAGTCTGAATTGCCTTAAAAATCCCAACCAATAAGGGGTATTTACAGTGATCTATATAAGGGATGATGGCAATAGACACCCTAGTTTGTGGAGATACTCCCCTATTTCTATACGTTCCTTGCTTTCATTTCTGAACGGCAGGGATAAATTACAAACACACAGATCTGTTCTGTGATTGGCCACAGCCGATCAGCATGTACGGTATACATCCTAAATGATTGGCTGTAACCTGCTGACAACAGTGACAAACTCGTGTTGTATCCATCTGAAAAACCAGGAAGTACATTGCGACATACGGGGGTATGTGCAGTTCCTGGCGGTGCCGCCTGCTTGCAGTAAATGTACTGGCTACAAGTGGTTAAAGTGACAACAATCTCTGGTTCTAGAAAAAAAAATGTATTCAAGTATTTATTCTTAACCCATAAAAGTCCCCTCTATTGCTCTCAGCCTCCTCCAAATCTCAAAATTCCAAAGTAATTAAACGTTTTTTAATGGCAAGATTAGAAAAAATGTCATAAAACGGATAATAGTAACAGATTTTTATATCCTTTACTTTCTAGCTCTTGATCCACTGTGCATAAGAACTGTACATTGGTAATATTATTCATACTCACCTTCATCATGAAATGAAACATAAGGTGATTGTCTCAGCTTTTCCATTTATGTGGAACATAAAGAATATTGTGCTAAAGTACGTACTCTGGTAATTTCTCACATCAACAGCCCACAGGCCTCTCCAGCACTTCACACTTCTTCTACTATTAAATATTAATAGAGTGGATTAAGAGGAAAAAACTTTTTCTTCAGGGGATCACCACTTACCATTCAGTGTAATGTAATTGTCTTTTACCATACTGTACAATAATACCAGAGAATGAATCCAATGTATGACCCATTCCTGGAATCAGATCATCAGTTTCTTCTGTCTATTTACATCCATCTATGTCCTTTATCTATCTATCTATCTATCTATCTATCTATCTATCTATCTATCTATCTATCTATCTATCTATCTATCTATCTATCTATCTATCTAGCTATCTATCTATCTAGCTATCTATCTATCACTGTCTTTGTATTTACTGTATATTCAAATAATGACCTCTCTACCAATCTATAAGTCCATCTACTGTATCTTTATTTATCTGTTTGTCTATCTACTTACTGTATCTATCTATATATGTGTAGCCAGGTATTCCCTTACAGTATATTATAAGGATGTTCATTTTTGATGTAAGTTGACTAGTAGGACAATTTCCTTCTTCAGCCACAAGGGAGAGCTGTTCAGCACATTAATCTCCGGGATCACAGTTCAGAATGCTGGGAGTGTTGGGAGTTGTATGCAAAAAAGATTGTTTTTTTTTACTGTTGTTCACATGCTATAATAAAACAATGTTTTAGCCGACTTCCATGGCACCAGTCTTTCTCCCTTTTTTGCATGGATTACATGGAGGTTTGCAGAGACTTCCCAGGCTGAGTGATGTGTTCTTGAGGCTCACCAGGCATTACACAGGAGGTAGTAGCTGTAGTTGGGAGTTGTAGTCTGGGCCACAACAGTGACAGTGAACTAGCTGAGCTTATGAACTACAAGATCCAATCTACCCCACGTGGGAGGTGGAGTTTCTAAAGGGTGTATATATGGAAAAGCCCAGCAAAAAATGGGGGCAGCTGGCGCCAGATGACTGTCTGAGTAGCTGTTTCTGTGAAGTTGCTAAGGGGAAGATTAGGAAACTCTGGAACACTCCACTAGCACTAAGACCCACAAGAGATCTGGGCATTTGGTACTTTGCTCCAGTTTAGCTCTGCCATGCTACAGCTGACCATGAGTGAACTAGTGCAAAGCTGTTCACCAAGTTCCCTAAAGGGGTCAGTGCTACCCGCATATTGCATTGTTCCAGATTTACAGTTTGCAGGTTGCCACCAAGAAACCAACACCATTCTCACATGGCTCTAGTGCCTGTCAGGAAGATCTGTTCACTCGGCACCTCAGAGAGGCCCCTCCACCGCCACAACCTGCTAATCTGTACCAGGGTGCTGGTGAGCATGTCTCTGACCCACCATTGTTCTGTTATCATTTAGAGGCATTCTGTAGGGAAAGATTACTTTTACTTACCCACAGAGGCATTGCTAAGGGGTGGCTACTGAGGCTGGAGCCCTGAATCTGGGGGCCATAGCCCCGAGTCTCACGGCAGAGCCAGACTGGCTGCAGTTCTTCCCTCCCTCCCTCCCTCTTCCTACTCTTGTGGATCACACACGCACAGTGCTCCCCTCCCTCTCTCCTCCTCCTCTTGTGTGTCACACACACAACGGGCATCTCCCGGGTCTGTGTTCAGCGGCGCTCACTGTAACAAGGTTCCGCCTCAGCTCGTGTGATAGTCTAGATGGAACACTGATTGAATCAGTGTTAGGCCTATCACACAAACAGTGTAGGAGGCAGGACATTCTTACAGCACCGCCGAACACTGACTCAGCTCTATGATACACAGCGGGACATTCATGGGGGCAATGAGGCTGCATTCATGGAGGAAGTGAGGCTGCATTTATGGGCTGAGGCTTCATTCATGGGGGGACCTTGAGGCTGCATTGATGGGCACAGTGAGGCTGCATTGATGGGCTGAGGCTGCATTCATGGGCACAGTGCGGCTGTTTTAATGGGCACAGTGAGGCTGCATTCATGGGCACCGTAAAGCTGCATTTGATGGGCACAGTAAGGCTGTAATAATGGGCACAATGAGGCTGCATTTCATGGGCACATTGAGGCTGCAATGATGGGCACAATGAGGCTGCATTTATGGGCACAGTGAGGCTGCATTCATGGGCACAGTGAGGCTTTATTAATGGGCACAGTGAGGCTGCATTGATGGGCAGTGAGGCTGCATTGATGGGCAGTGAGGCTGCATTCATGGGCACAGAGAGGCTGTATTCATGAGCATAGTGAGGATGCATTCATGGACACAGTGAGGCTGCATTCATGGGCACAGTAAATCAGCATTTTATGGACACAGCAAGGCTGCATTGATGGGCTGAGGCTGCATTCATGGGCAGTGAGACTGCCTTGATGGGCACAGTGAGGCTGCATTCATGGACACAGTAAGGCTGCATTCACGGGCACAGTGAAGCTGCATTTATGGGCAGTGAGGCTGCATTTATGGGCAAAGTGAAGCTGCATTCATGGGCACAGTGAGGCTGCATTCATGTGCACATCATGTCTGCATTTATGGTCAGTGGGGCTGCATTCATGAGCACAGTGAAGCCGTATTCATAGACATTGAGGCTGCATTAATGGACACAGTGAATCTGCATTCATGGGCAGTGAGGCTGCATTCATGGGCACTGTGAAGCTGCATTGATGGGCAGTGAGACTGCATTGATGGGCACAGAGAGGCTGTATTCATGGGCACAGTGAGGCTGTATTCATGCGCACAGTGAGGCTGCATTGATGGGTACAGTGAGGCTGCAATAATGGGCACAGTAAGGCTGCATTCACGGGCACAGTAAAGCTGCATTTTATAGACACAGTAAGGCTACATTGATGGGCTGAGGCTGCATCGATGGGCAGTGAGGCTGCATTGATGGGCACAGTGAGGCTTCATTCATGGGCACAGTGAGGCTGCATTCATGGGCACAGTGATATAAATGTTTAAGTGTTCCGCGCAAACGGATAAATTAATTTACTTTATGAGCTTCTGCCGTCACCAGAAAACTCCACAATTGTGTCGTTTGAATAATATTGGTAAATTAGAGGTGAAACTGGCGCTGCTCAATTGAAAAACACAAAACCCAAAAAAATAAAAACCACAAAAAATAATAATTATCCTTGATATAGAATTTCCAGCATGCTGGTATACAATACAAGTAAAGGCTATTGGGGTAAAAGTCCGTGGGGTGGGGCATAAACCTTTACTTTGGCTGTCCTACGGTAGTATATAATGCATGGGGATGGTTTGCTTATAAAGTAAAAAAAATAAAAATAAAAAGATCTCAAGTGTATAAATCCTTGTGTTATAAATATAAATAACAGGCATGTAAATCACAAGGTGAATGATTAAATAAACTTATAAATACATCATATATAACTATATAAATAAAACATATGTTTTAAAACTACATAAATAAATAATAATAAATACTGTTGTGCAAATTAAAAACCATAAAGTGCCTAAAAAGGGATTCATGTGCAAAAATATGATTAATGTGCAAAAATATTTCCAAGAGCATACAGATGTGTCAAACCAGAAAAGAGTGAAGAAAACTAAAGGAAATTGAAAAACAACATGAAACAATCCTTAAATTGAAGTTGACAATCTCCTGGTACTATAATTAAGGTGCTGTTAGAAGAGATGTCAAAGTTATCCTCAAACTGTGAAGTGCCAAAAAACAAATTTTCCGCTGTGAGTTATGTGCTTGGTGTTCCACCTCCTGCACTGCAATCGTGGGAGCACTCACCGGAAAGCGCTCCCCACTGAAGGGGTACGCGCTTGGTTGTATTTCCTGGGTGTATGTGTTCCCTATTTGGATTGTTGTATAGATATACAGGTAAAAGTAAGGTCATCCGACTATTCACCTCCTTCCTTATTTTCTCCACGAGTATACCATGCAAGTAAGAGACAGTATCTTGCGCAATATCATTTAGGTATTTTATTTATAATGGTATAATAAACACTCATGTTTTGGCAAGTAAAATGAAGCAGTCACTTTTCAAAAGGCAAAACGGACATCCGCTGTGTTCGCTGCGGTCCACTGCATATACGACCGGAAGTGATGTGTGACGTTCTGGCGAAGATTGTCGTG
>BLSH010276488.1:293475-305659 GCA_018402905.1 Glandirana rugosa | reverse complement strand
TTTTTCAATTTCCTTTAGTTTTCTTCACTCTTTTCTGGTTTGACACATCTTTATGCTCTTGGAAATATTTTTGCACATTAATCATATTTTTGCACATGAATCCCTTTTTAGGCACTTTATGGTTTTTAATTTGCACAACAGTATTTATTATTATTTATTTATGTAGTTTTAAAACATATGTTTTATTTATATAGTTATATATGATGTATTTATAAGTTTATTTAATCATTCACCTTGTGATTTACATGCATGTTATTTATATTTATAACACAAGGATTTATACACTTGAGATCTTTTTATTTTTATTTTTTTTACTTTATAAGCAAACCATCCCCATGCATTATATACTACCGTAGGACAGCCAAAGTAAAGGTTTATGCCCCACCCCACAGACTTTTACCCCAATAGCCTTTACTTGTATTGTATACCAGCGTGCTGGAAATTCTATATCAAGGATAATTATTATTTTTTGTGGTTTTTATTTTTTTGGGTTTTGTGTTTTTCAATTGAGCAGCGCCAGTTTCACCTCTAATTTACCAACATGGGCACAGTGAGGCTGCATTCAAGGGCAGAGTGAGGTTGCATTCATGGGCAGTGAGGCTGCATTTATGGACAGTGAGGCTGCATTGATGGGCACATTGAGGCTGCATTTATGGGCAGTGTGGCTGCATTTATGGGCACAGTAAGCCTGCATTGATGGGCACAGTAAGCCTGCATTCATGGGCACATCACAGCTGCATTTATGGACAGTGAGGCTGCATTCTTGGGCACAGTGAAGCCCCATTCATGGGCAGTAAGGCTGCATTGATGGGCACAGTGAAGCTGCATTGATGGGCAGTGAGGCTGTATTGAAGGGCACAAAGAGGCTGAATTCATGGGCACAGTGAGATTGTATTCATGAGCACAGTGAGGCTGCATTGATGGATACAGTGAGGCTGAAATGATGGGCACGGTGAGGCTGCATTCACGGGCACAGTAAAAGTGAATTTTATGGACACAGTGAGGCTGCATTGATGGGCTGAGGCTGCATTGATGGGTAGTGAGGCTGCATTGATGGGCACAGTGAGGCTGCATTCATGGGCACAGTGAGGCTGCATTCATGGGGGTACTTTGAGGCTGCATTTATAGGGCATCTGGAGGCTGCATTCATGGGCACAGTGAGGTTGCATTCATGGGCTGAGGCTGCATTCATGGGAACATTGAAGCTGCATTCATGGGCACACTGAGGCTGCATTCATGGGCACAGTGAAGCTGCATTCATGGGCAGTGAGGCTGCATTGATGGGCACAGTGAAGCTGCATTGATGAGCAGTGAGACTGCATTTATGGGCACAGAGAGGCTGTATTCATGGGCACAATGAGGCTGTATTCATGCGCACAGTGAGGCTGCATTGATGGGTACAGTGAGGCTGCGATGATGGGCACAGTGAGGCTGCATTCATGGGCACAGTAAAGCTGCACTTTATGGACACAGTGAGGCTACATTGATGGGCTGAGGCTGCATTGATGGGCACACTGAGGCTGCATTCATGGGCACAGTGAAGCTGCATTCCTGGGCAGTGAGGCTGCATTCATGGGCACAGTGAAGCAGCATTGATGAGCAGTATGGCTGCATTGGTGGGTACAGTGAGGCTACATTCATGGGCACAGTGAGGCTGCATTCAAGGGCACAGTGAGGATGCATTCATGGGCAGTAAGGCTGCATTCATGGACAGTGAGGCTGCATTTATGGGCACAGTGAAGCTGCATTTATGGGCAGTGAGGCTGCATTTATGGGCACAGTGAAGTTGCATTGATGGGCACAGTGAGGCTGCATTCATGGGCACATCATGGCTGCATTTATGGGCAGTTAGGCTGCATTCATGGGCAATAAGGCTGCATTCATGGGCACAGTGAAGCTGCATTGATGGCCAGTGAGGCTGTATTGATGGGCACAGTGAGGCTGTATTCATGAGTACAGTGAGGCTGCATTGATGGGTACAGTGAGTCTGAAATGATGGGCACGGTGAGGCTGCATTCACGGACACAGTAAAAGTGAATTTTATGGGCACAGTGTGGCTGCATTCATGGGCATCTGGAGGCTGCATTCATGGGCACAGTGAGGCTTCATTCTTGGGCTGAGACTGCATTCATGGGTACCCTGAGGCTGCATTCATGGGAACAGTGAGGCTGCATTCATGGGCACAATGAGGCTGCATTCATGGGCACAATGAAGCAGCATTCATGGGCAGTGAGGCTGCATTCATGGGCACAGTGAAGCTGCATTGATGAGCAGTGAGGTTGCATTCATGGGTACAGAGAGGCTGTATTCATGGGCACAGTGAGGCTGCATTCATGCGCACAGTGAGGCTGCATTGATGGGTACAGTGAGGCTGCAATGATAGTCACAGTGAGGCTGCATTCACGGGCACAGTAAAGCTGCATTTTATGGACACAGTGAGGCTACATTGAAGGGCTGAGGCTGCATTAATGGGCAGTGAGGCTGCATTGATGGGCACAGTGAGGCTGCATTGATGGGTACAGTGAGGCAGCAATGATGGGCACGGTGAGGCTGCATTCACAGGCACAGTAAAAGTGAATTTTATGGACACAGTGTGGCTGCATTCATGGGCATCTGGAGGCTGCATTCATGGGCACAGTGAGGCTGCATTCTTGGGCTGAGACTGCATTCATGGGTACCCTGAGGCTGCATTCATGGGAATGGAGAGGCTGCATTCATGGGCACACTGAGGCTGCATTCATGTGCACAATGAAGCTGCATTCATGGGCAGTGAGGCTGCATTGATGGGCACAGTGAAGCTGCATTGATGAGCAGTGAGGCTGCATTCATGGGTACAGAGAGGCTGTATTCATGGGCACAGTGAGGCTGTATTCATGCGCACAGTGAGGCTGCATTGATGGGTACAGTGAGGCTGCAATGATGGTCACAGTGAGGCTGCATTCACGGGCACAGTAAAGCTGCATGTTATGGACACAGTGAGGCTACATTGATGGGCTGAGGCTGCATTGATGGGCAGTGAGGCTGCATTGATGGGCACAGTGAGGCTGCATTCATGGGTACAGTGAGGCTGCATTCATGGGTACAGTGAGGCTGCAATGATGGTCACAGTGAGGCTGCATTCACGGGCACAGTAAAGCTGCATTTTATGGACACAGTGAGGCTACATTGATGGGCTGAGGCTGCATTGATGAGCAGAGGCTGCATTGATGGGCACAGTGAGGCTGCATTGATGGGTACAGTGAGGCTGCATTGATGGGTACAGTGAGGCTGCAATGATGGGCACAGTGAGGCTGCATTCACGGGCACAGTAAAAGTGTATTTTATGGACACAGTGTGGCTGCATTCATGGGCATCTGGAGGCTGCATTCATGGGCACAGTGAGGCTGCATTCTTGGGCTGAGACTGCATTCATGGGTACCCTGAGGCTGCATTCATGGGAACGGAGAGGCTGCATTCATGAGCACACTGAGGCTGCATTCATGTGCACAATGAAGCTGCATTCATGGGCAGTGAGGCTGCATTCATGGTCACAGTGAAGCTGCATTGATGAGCAGTGAGGCTGCATTCATGGGTACAGAAAGGCTGTATTCATGGGCACAGTGAGGCTGCATTGATGGGTACAGTGAGGCTGCAATGATGGTCACAGTGAGGCTGCATTCATGGGCACCGTAAAGCTGCATTTTATGGACACAGTGAGGCTACATTGATGGGCTGAGGCTGCATTGATGGGCAGTGAGGCTGCATTGATGGGCACAGTGAGGCTGCATTCATGGGTACAGTGAGGCTGCATTCATGGGTACAGTGAGGCTGCAATGATGGTCACAGTGAGGCTGCATTCACGGGCACAGTAAAGCTGCATTTTATGGACACAGTGAGGCTACATTGATGGGCTGAGGCTGCATTGATGAGCAGAGGCTGCATTGATGGGCACAGTGAGGCTGCATTCATGGGTACAGTGAGGCTGCAATGGTGGGCACGGTGAGGCTGCATTCACGGGCACAGTAAAAGTGAATTTTATGGACACAGTGTGGCTGCATTCATGGGTACAGTGAGGCTGCAATGATGGGCACAGTGAAGCTGCATTTACGGGCACAGTAAAAGTGAATTTTATGGACAGTGTGGCTGCATTCATGGGCATCTGGAGGCTGCATTCATGGGCATCTGGAGGCTGCATTCATGGGCACAGTGAGGCTGCATTCTTGGGCTGAGACTGCATTCATGGGTACCCTGAGGCTGCATTCATGGGAACGGTGAAGCTGCATTCATGGGCACACTGAGGCTGCATTCATGGGCACAATGAAGCTGCATTCATGGGCACAGTGAAGCTGCATTGATGAGCAGTGAGGCTGCATTCATAGGTACAGAGAGGCTGTATTTATGGGCACAGTGAGGCTGTATTCATGCGCACAGTGAGGCTGCATTGATGGTTACAGTGAGGCTGCAATGATGGTCACAGTGAGGCTGCATTCACGGGCACAGTAAAGCTGCATTTTATGGACACAGTGAGGCTACATTGATGGGCTGAGGCTGCATTGATGGGCAGTGAGGCTACATTGATGGGCACAGTGAGGCTGCATTCATGGGTACAGTAAGGCTGCATTCATGGGTACAGTGAGGCTGCAATGATGGGCACGGTGAGGCTGCATTCACGGGCACAGTAAAAGTGAATTTTATGGACACAGTGTGGCTGCATTCATGGGCATCTGGAGGCTGCATTCATGGGCACAGTGAGGCTGCATTCTTGGGCTGAGACTGCATTCATGGGTACCCTGAGGCTGCATTCATGGGAACAGTGAGGCTGCATTCATGGGCACACTGAGGCTGCATTCATGGACACAATGAAGCTGCATTCATGGGCAGTGAGGCTGCATTCATGGGCACAGTGAAGCTGCATTGATGAGCAGTGAGGCTGCATTCATGGGTACAGAGAGGCTGTATTCATGCGCACAGTGAGGCTGCATTGATGGGTGCAATGAGGCTGCAATGATGGTCACAGTGAGGCTGCATTCACGGGCACAGTAAAGCTGCATTTTATGGACACAGTTAGGCTACATTGATGGGCTGAGGCTGCATTGATGGGCAGTGAGGCTGCATTGATGGGCACAGTGAGGCTGCATTCATGAGCACAGTGAGGCTGCACTCATGGGCACTGTGAGGCTGCATTCAAGAGCACAGTGAGGTTGCATTCATGGGCAGTGAGGCTGGAAGTAATGGACAGTGAGGCTGCATTGATGGGCACAGTGAGGCTGCATTTATGGGCAATGAGGCTGCATTTATGGGCACATTGAAGCTGCATTGATGGGAACAGTGAGGCTGCATTCATAGGCACATCACAGCTGCATTTATGGGCAGTGAGGCTGCATTCATTGGCACAGTGAGGCCGCATTCATGGACAGTGAGGCTGCATTCATGGGCACAGTGAAGCTGCATTCATGGGCAGTAAGGCTGCATTCATGGGCACAGTGAAGCTGTATTGATGAGCAGTGAGGCTGCATTCATGGGTACAGAGAGGCTGTTTTCATGGGCACAGTGAGGCTGTATTCATGCGCACAGTGAGGCTGCATTAATGGGTACAATGAGGCTGCAATGATGGTCACAGTGAGGCTGCATTCACGGGCACAGTAAAGCTGCATTTTATGGACACAGTGAGGCTACATTGATGGGCTGAGGCTGCATTTATGGGCAGTGAGGCTGCATTGATGGGCACAGTGAGGCTGCATTCATGAGCACAGTGAGGCTGCACTCATGGGCACAGTGAGGCTGCATTCAAGGGCACAGTAAGGTTGCATTCATGGGCAGTGAGGCTGCAAGTAATGGACAGTGAGGCTGCATTGATGGGCACAGTGAGGCTGCATTTATGGGCAGTGAGGCTGCATTTATGGGCACATTGAAGCTGCATTGATGGGAACAGTGAGGCTGCATTCATGGGCACATTACAGCTGCATTTGTGGGCAGTGAGGCTGCATTCATTGGCGCAGTGAGGCTGCATTCATGGACAGTGAGGCTGCATTCATGTGCACAGTGAAGCTGCATTCATGGGCAGTAAGGCTGCATTCATGGGCACAGTGAAGCTGCATTGATGAGCAGTGAGGCTGCATTCATGGGTACAGAGAGGCTGTATTCATGGGCACAGTAAGGCTGTATTCATGCACACAGTGAGGCTGCATATATGGGTACATTGAGGCTGCAATGATGGGCACAGTGAGACTGCATTCACGGGCACAGTAAAGCTCCATTTTATAGACACAGTGAGGCTGCATTCATGGGCTCAGTGAGGCTGTATTCATGGGCACAATGAGGCTGCATTGATGGGCACAGTGAGGCTGCATTGATGGGCACAGTGATGCTTTATTAATGGGCACAGTGAGGCTGAATTCATGGGCACAGTAAAGCTGCATTTGATAGACACAGTGAGGCTACATTGATGGGCTGAGGCTGCATTGATTGGCACAGTGAGGCTGCATTTATGGGCAGTGAGGCTGCATTTATGGGCACATTGAAGCTGCATTGATGGGAACAGTGAGGCTGCATTCATGGGCACATCACAGCTGCATTTATGGGCAATGAGGCTGCATTCATTGGCACAGTGAGGCCGCAATCATGGACAGTGAGGCTGCATTCATGGGAACAGTAAAGCTGCATTCATGGGCAGTAAGGCTGCATTCATGGGCATAGTGAAGCTGCATTGATGGGCAGTGAGGCTGTATTGGTGGGCTCAAAGAGGCTGTATTCATGAGCACAGTGAGGCTCAATTCATGGGCACAGTGAGGCTGCATTGATGGGTACAGTGAGGCTGCAATGATGGGCATGGTGAGGCTGCATTCACGGGCACAGTAAAAGTGAATTTTATGGACACAGTGAGGCTGCACTGATGGGAACAGTGAGGCTGCATTCATGAGCACAGTGAGGTTGCATTCATGGGGGCACTTTGAGGCTGCATTTATAGGGGCATCTGGATGCTGCATTAATGGGCACAGTGAGGCTGCATTCATGGGCTGAGACTGCATTCATGGGTACCCTGAGGCTGCATTCACGGGAACAGTGAGGTTGCATTCATGGGCCCACTGAGGCTGCATTCATGCGCACCGTAAAGCTGCATTTGATGGTCACAGTGAGGCTTCAAGGATGGGTACAGTGAGGCTGCATTTATGGGCTCAGTGAGGCTGTATTCATGGGCACAATGAGGCTGCATTGATGGGCACAGTGAGGCTGCATTGATGGGCACAGAGAGGCTTTATTAATGGGCACAGTGAGGCTGCATTCATGGGCACAGTAAAGATGCATTTGATGGACACAGTGAGGCTGCATTGATGGGCTGAGGCTGCATTCATGGGCATTGAAGCTGCGTTAATGGGCACAGTGAGGCTGCATGCATGGGGGCACCTTGAGGCTGCATTTATAGGGGCATCTTGAGGCTGCATTCATGGGCACAGTGAGGCTGCATTCATGGGCTGAGGATGCCTTCATGGGCTGAGGCTGCATTCATGGGCACCTTAATGCTGCATTCATGGGAACAGTGAGGCTACATTCATGGGTACAGTAAAGCTGCATTCATGGACAGTGAGGCTGCATTCATGGGCACAGTGAGGCTGCATTCATGGGCAGCGAGGCTGCAATTATGAACAGTGAGGCTGCAATTATGGACAGTGAGGCTGCATTCATGGGCACAGTGAGGCTGCATTCACGGACAGTGAGGCTGCATTCATGGGTACAGTGAGGCTGCATTTATGGGCAGTGAGGCTGCATTCATGGGCACAGTAAAGCTGTATTCATGGATAGTGAGTCTACATTGATGCACTGAGACTGCATTGATGGGCAGTGAGGCTGCATTGATGGGCACAGTGAAGCTGCATTCATGAGCACAGTGAGGCTGCATTGATGGGCACGGTGAGGCTGCATTCAAGGGCACAGTGAGGTTGCATTCATGGGCAGTGAGGCTGCATTCATGGACAGTGAGGCTGCATTGATGGGCACAGTGAGGCTGCATTTATGGGCAGTGAGGCTGCATTTATGGGCACAGTGAAGCTGCATTGATGGGCACAGTGAGGCTGCATTCCTGGGCACATCACAGCTGCATTTATGGGCAGTGAGGCTGCATTCATGGGCACAGGGAAGCCGCATTTATGGACAGTGAGGCTGCAT
Source organism: Glandirana rugosa (assembly GCA_018402905.1). Taxonomy (NCBI): domain Eukaryota; kingdom Metazoa; phylum Chordata; class Amphibia; order Anura; family Ranidae; genus Glandirana; species Glandirana rugosa. Next base: position 297,517 of record BLSH010276488.1, on the reverse strand, counting down.
TCATGGGCACAGTGAAGCTGCATTCATGGGAAATAAGGCTGCATTCATGGGCACATTGAAGCTTCATTGATGGGCAGTGAGTCTGTATTGATGGGCACAAGGAGGCTGTATTGATGGGCACAGCGAGGCTGCATTGATGGGTACAGTGATGCTGCATTGATGGGCAGTGAGGCTGCATTGATGGGCACAGTGAGGCTGCATTCATGAGCACAGTGAGGCTGCATTCATGGGGCACTTTGAGACTGCATTTATAGGGGCATCTGGTGGCTGCATTCATGGGCACAGTGAGGCTGCATTCATGGGCTGAGACTGCATTCATGGGTACCCTGAGGCTGCATTCATGGGAACAGTGAGGCTGCATTCATGGGCACACATGGGCACCGTAAAGCTGCATTTGATGGGCACAGTGAGGCTGCAAGGATGGGCACAGTGAGGCTGCATTCATGGGCTCAGTGAGGCTGTATTCCTGGGCACAACGAGGCAGCATTCATGGGCACAGTGAGGCTGCATTGATGGGCAGTGAGTCTGTATTGATGGGCACAGTGAGGCTATATTCATGGGCACAGTGAGGCTGCATTGATGGGTACAGTGAGGCTGCAATGATGGGCATGGTGAGCCTGCATTCACGGGCACAGTAAAAGTGAATTTTATGGACACAGTGAGGCTGCATTGATGGGCAGTGAGGCTGCATTGATGGGCACAGTGAGGCTGCATTCATGGGGGCACTTTGAGGCTGCATTTATAGGGGCACCTGGAGGCTGCATTCATGGGCACAGTGAGGCTGCATTCATGGGCTGATACTGCATTCATGGGTACCCTGAGGCTGCATTCATGGGAGCAGTGAGGCTGCATTCATGGGCACACTGAGGCTGCATTCATGGGCACCGTAAAGCTGCATTTGATGGGCACAGTGAGGCTGCAAGGATGGGCACAGTGAGGTTGCATTCATGGGCTCAGTGAGGCTGTATTCATGGGCACAATGAGGCTGCATTGAGGGGCACAGAGAGGCTTTATTAATGGGCACAGTGAGGCTGCATTCATGGGCACAGTAAAGCTGCATTTGATAGACACAGTGAGGCTGCATTGATGGGCTGAGGCTGCATTCATGGGCATTGAGGCTGCATCCATGGGCACAGTGAGGCTGCATGCATGGGGGCACCTTGAGGCTGCATTTATATGGCATCTTGAGGCTGCATTCATGGGCACAGTGAGGCTGCATTCATGGGCTGAGGATGCCTTTATGGGCTGAGGCTGCATTCATGGGCACCTTAATGCTGCATTCATGGGAACAGTGAGGCTGCATTCATGGGTACAGTGAAGCTGCATTCATGGACAGTGAGGCTGCATTCATGGGCACAGTGAGGCGGCATTCATGGGCAGTGAGGCTGCAATTATGAACAGTGAGGCTGCAATTTTGGACAGTGAGGCTGAATTGATGGGCACAGTGAGGCTGCACTGATGGGCACAGAGAGGCTTTATTAATGGGCACAGTGAGGCTGCATTCATGGGCACAGTAAAGCTGCATTTGATAGACACAGTGAGGCTGCATTGAGGGGCTGAGGCTGCATTCATGGGCATTGAGGCTGCATTCATTGGCACAGTGAGGCTGCATGTGTGGGGGCACCTTGAGGTTGCATTTATAGGGGCATCTTGAGGCTGCATTTATGGGCACAGTGAGGCTGCATTCATGGGCTGAGGATGCCTTTATGGGCTGAGGCTGCATTCATGGGCACCTTAATGCTGCATTCATGGGAACAGTGAGGCTGCATTCATGTGTACAGTGAAGCTGCATTCATGGACTGTGAGGCTGCATTCATGGGCAGTGAGGCTGCAATTATGAACAGTGAGGCTGCAATTATGGACATTGAGGCTGCATTCATGGGCACAGTGAGGCTGCATTCACGGACAGTGAGGCTGCATTCATGGGTACAGTAAAGCTGTATTCATGGACAGTGAGGCTACATTGATGCACTGAGGCTGCATTGATGGGCAGTGAGGCTGCATTGATGGGCACAGTGAGGCCGCATTCATGGGCACAGTGAGGCTGCATTCATGGGCAGTGAGGCTGCATTCATGGACAGTGAGGCTGCATTGATGGGCACAGTGAAGCTGCATTTATGGGCAGTGAGGCTGCATTCATGGGCACAGTAAAACTGTATTCATGGACAGTGAGGTTACATTGATGCACTGAGGCTGCATTGATGGGCAGTGAGGCTGCAAGGATGGGCACAGTGAGGCTGCATTCATGGGCTCAGTGAGGCTGTATTCATGGGCACAATGAGGCTGCATTGATGGGCACAGTGAGGCTGCATTGATGGGCACAAGGAGGCTGTATTGATGGGCACAGTGAGGCTGTATTCATGGGGGCACTTTGAGGCTGCATTTATAGGGGCATCTGGAGGCTGCATTCATGGGCACAGTGAGGCTGCATTCATGGGCTGAGACTGCATTCATGGGTACCCTGAGGCTGCATTCATGGGAACATTGAGGCTGCATTCATGGGCACACTGAGGCTGCATTCATGGGCACTGTAAATCTGCATTTAATGGGCACAGTGAGGCTGCAAGGATGGGCACAGTGAGGCTGCATTCATGGGCTCAGTGAGGCTGTATTCATGGGCACAATGAGGCTGTGTTGATGGGCACAGTGAGGCTGCATTGATGGGCAGTGAGTCTGTATTGATGGGCACAAGGTGGCTGTATTGATGGGCACAGTGAGGCTGTATTCATGGGCACAGTGCGGCTGCATTGATGGGTACAGTGAGGCTACAATGATGGGCATGGTGTGCCTGCATTCATGGGCACAGTAAAAGTGAATTTTATGGACACAGTGAGGCTGCATTCATGGGCAGTGAGGCTGCATTCATGGGCACAGTGAGGCTGCATTCATGGGCATAGTGAGGCTGCATTCATGGGGGCACTTTGAGGCTGCATTTATAGGGGCATCTGGAGGCTGCATTCATGGGCACAGTGAGGCTGCATTCATGGGCTAAGACTGCATTCATGTGTACCCTGAGGCTGCATTCATGGGAACAGTGAGGCTGCATTCATGGGCACACTGAGGCTGCATTCATGGGCACTGTAAAGCTGCATTTGATGGGCACAGTGAGGCTGCAAGGATGGGCACAGTGAGGCTGCATTTATGGGCACAGTGAAGCTGCATTGATGGGCACAGTGAGGCTGCATTCCTGGGCACATCACAGCTGCATTTATGGGCAGTGAGGCTGCATTCATGGGCACAGGGAAGCCGCATTTATGGACAGTGAGGCTGCATTCATGGGCACAGTGAAGCTGCATTCATGGGAAATAAGGCTGCATTCATGGGCACATTGAAGCTTCATTGATGGGCAGTGAGTCTGTATTGATGGGCACAAGGAGGCTGTATTGATGGGCACAGTGAGGCTGCATTGATGGGCAGTGAGGCTGCATTGATGGGCACAGTGAGGCTGCATTCATGAGCACAGTGAGGCTGCATTCATGGGGCACTTTGAGACTGCATTTATAGGGGCATCTGGAGGCTGCATTCATGGGCACAGTGAGGCTGCATTCATGGGCTGAGACTGCATTCATGGGTACCCTGAGGCTGCATTCATGGGAACAGTGAGGCTGCATTCATGGGCACACTGAGGCTGCATTCATGGGCACCGTAAAGCTGCATTTGATGGGCACAGTGAGGCTGCAAGGATGGGCACAGTGAGGCTGCATTCATGGGCTCAGTGAGGCTGTATTCCTGGGCACAACGAGGCAGCATTCATGGGCACAGTGAGGCTGCATTGATGGGCAGTGAGTCTGTATTGATGGGCACAGTGAGGCTATATTCATGGGCACAGTGAGGCTGCATTGATGGGTACAGTGAGGCTGCAATGATGGGCATGGTGAGCCTGCATTCACGGGCACAGTAAAAGTGAATTTTATGGACACACGGGTACTTACGACGGAGCAACACGGGTCCTTATGTCGGAGTGACTCGGGTACTTACGTCGGAGTGACACGGGTAGGAACGTCGGAGTGACACGGGTAGTTTACGTCGAAATGCCACGGGT
>BLSH010276488.1:270269-283139 GCA_018402905.1 Glandirana rugosa | reverse complement strand
CATCTTGCTTGTTGCACCAGTGCCCACCTGTGCCAGCTATCAGTGCCCACCTGTGCCCACCTGTGCCAGCTATCAGTGCCCACCTGTGCCAGCTATCAGTGCCCACCTGTGCCACCTAAAAGTGCCCACCTGTGCCACCTAAAAGTGCCCACCTGTGCCACCTAAAAGTGCCCCCTATCAGTGCCCATCAGTGCCCAGTGCCACTTATCAGTGCCGCCTAGGAGTGTCCATCAGTGCCGCATATCAGTGCCACGTATCAGTGCCCATCAGTGTTGTTTGTCAGTGCCGCCCATCAGTGCTGCATATTTGCCCCATCATCAGTGCAACCTTATCAGTGCCACCTCATCAGTGCCAATCTGTACTGCCTCATCAGTGCCCGTCAGTGTAGCCTCATCAGTGCCCATCAGTGTAGCCACGTCAGTGCCCGTCAGTGAAGGAGAAAATGTACTTTATACAAATTTTTGTGACAGAAACAAAGAAAAATGTTTTTTTTTTCTCAAAATTTTCGGTCTTTTTTTGTTATAGCGCAAAAAATAAAAACAGCAGGGGTGATCAAATACCACCAAAAGAAAGCTCTATTTGTGGGAACAAAATGACAAAAAGTTTGTTTGGGTGCAGCGTCGCACGACCGCGCAATTCTCATTCGAATCGCAACAGCACTGAAAGATGAAAATTGGTCTGGGCGGGAAGTGTCCTAAGTGCCTGGTATTGAAGTGGTTAAGGTATTTCTCTTCCTTGGGTAGAGATAGGATCCCTAATAGGCATTGGCAGGAGCAGAGGGTGAGGGGGGAGCCCATTTGATCATGGAGAAACGTAACGATCTGTGACCAGTAACCCTGGACAGAAGGGCATGACCATATAAGGTGGAAAAAGGTGCAGTTCGGATCGCTGCACCATGGGCATAGAGGACTGTAATTTGGGTTATATTTAAGGATACAATGATGTGATGTAAGATCTATGCAGCACATACAGATGAGTGAGGCGATCCAAAAGCTTGGGGGACGCTAGTCTACAGATGGCAAGTGCCTCGTCCCAGTCATCCTCCTCAATGTCACCGACAATGTTGGCTCGACTGGGCAGAGGTGCCCGGAGCCACAAGGTGGTTGTAGAATTGGGTTATGAGTTTTTTCAGATTTTGGCCAAGCATGACGTTTACCATGGGCAGCACCTCGGGATCAGGGATAGTACCATTAAATTGCAAATTACGAGCATGGCGAAGCTGCAGGTAGCGAAACAGCATATGGTTGGGGAGCAAGTACTGCTCCTTCAGGGACTGGAAGGTCCTAATTGAGCCGTTCGCCGCAACCTGAGAGAGAAATATGATTCCCCTCGCAATTTAAAGGCAACCTCCAGGGACAGAGGACACCTCGGGCAGGTGTGGGTTGTTCCATAGGGGTGTGCATGAGTGGAACCTAGGAACCCCGCTGAATCTCAGGGCAAGCTGCCAGACTCTGCAATAGTGAGCGGTCATAGGGCCCATGTTGTATGTATGGGGTGTCCCACCAGGTCCTCGAAACAGGACCTGAAAGGGGTGGGCGATTGGAGAAGGAGTGTGCAGGCATTCATGCGTAGTGTATCTGTCCCTGTCCTCATGGTTGAGATGATGAAAGTGGGATAGTTGGGAGGTTATATAGTAAAAGAGGAGGTCTGGGACTGCCGTTCCACCCGAAGCAGTTGGGAGTTTAAGAACTCTCCAGAGTAGCTTATAGAGAGAGGAGCCCCAGATAAAGGTGTTGATAATGGACTCCATGGCTTTTAAGGAATGTATCGGGATGTAGAGGGGGGTGTGGCAAAAAATATACAGGAGTTTTGAGAGAAGGATCATTTTTACTAGACTGATGCGTGCCATCACTCCTAGAGGGAGACGAGACCACGTTTGCGTCTTAGCCTTGAGGACACTGTATAGGGGTTCAAGATCGAGATCAATATAGTCTGATAGGGAGCGGGAGACCTGTATACCAAGGTATTTGATCATACTGGCCCTGATCAGGGGTGAGGCTGCCTGATCAGCTGTAGGGACGTCGGTGTCTATGGGAAGGATTTGAGACGTGGACCAATTAATCTGCAGCCCGGAGAAGGTGCCAAAGTGTTTGATGAGCTGCAGAGCAACCTGCAGGGAGGGACCCGAGTTGATCAGATAGGGAAGTATGTCATCAGCGTACAGTCTGACGACCTCCATAATCCCACCGCTGCGCAGACCCCTGATATCGGGGTATGCCCTGATGGCGGCAGCCAAAGGCTCCACCGCCAGGGCGTACAGGAACGGGGAGATGGGACAGCCCTGACAGTACCACGCGAAAGGGGAAAAAGATAGGATATCCTGACGCTCACTTGAATACGGACGGTAGGGGCCTGGTACAAAAGCTGGATCCACTTAATGAACCAAGGACCGAATCCGAATCTGTGCATGCACTCCCAGAAGTAGTCTCACTCCACATAGTCAAATGCCTAAGTGGCATCATGGCTGACAATCACCCTGGAACCCACCTCGTCATGTTGAGACTGTAGGTTGAGAAACAGTCATCTAAGGTTGCAGGCAGTGTTTTTATTGGGCATAAACCCGGTTTGGTCGGGGTGTATCCAACTAAGGATTACTTTATTGAGTCGTAGGCCGAGGCTCTTTGCAAGTAGTTTGATGTCTAATTGTAATAAGGAAATAGGGCGGTAGGACTCGGGGTATAGAGGGTCTTTTCCAGGTTTGGAGATAAGGACTATGAGGGCTTCACTCAAGGATGCGGGGAGGACGGAGGTTTCAAATATGTGGTCGTAGAGCTTGGGGATGAGCAGCTCCTCAAACTGCCTGCAAAACTCGAGGGGCAGGCCTTCTGAGCCAGGTGCCTTGGCCAGGGCAGTCGGTGGTGATGGGTGCCTCTAATTGAGCTGCCTGAGATGGGGTCAGCCTGGGGAACTTTACATTCTGAAGGAAGTGGGCTAATTCCTCCTCTGGAGGTATACAAGTTGGAGTAAAAGGTCCGAAACTCTGCGGCCACCAACTCAGCGTCAGAGATCACTGCGCCAGATGAACTGAGCTCCACCACGACTGAGGGCCTGTTATCTAGATGGGCCATGTAGGCTAGGAGCTTACCTGCGTGCTCGCCATGCTCAAAAGCCCACTGCCTGGCGAAAAAGATTCCCTGCTTGGCCTTCTCAGATTGGTCAATCTGGCCGGCGTGCGTATTAATAAGGTGTTGGCGGGAGAGGGGTCATTGAGAAAGGTTTGTTCACATGCAGTCAGGCGATCCTCCGCCTGCTGCATCAACAGCTTAGAGGAGGCTTTGTACCTGCTTATTCGAGCGGAGAGGAGCATGGGGGTGTGCGATTTGAAGGCCTCCCACACAGTGCCAAAAAAGTGTGCCCACTCCCTCTGGACAGTATCCAGATCTGGGAGGACTGAAAGCCAAAAACGGTTCAGTCGCCAGATCCTAACTGTGGGGGAGGAGGTGGGTGACCCTTAGGGTAACCCAGTACAGGGCATGATCTGAAGTACCCTAGCGCCAAAACCCACATCAAGGACATCTGAAAGGAGAGGGGGTGACATGAGAATGAGGTCAATGCGTGACATGGCAGAATGGGAGGGGGTATAACAGGAGTATTGTATTCGGGCTGGGTATTTATGCCTCCACGTGTCCTTTAGCGAGAATTCCGCAAGGAATCCTCCAAATCTAGTGAATCGAGGTGGGGGAGTTGCTGGGGCGGTGGGGCTCAGTCTGTCCATATAGGGATCAATGACCATATTAAAGTCCCCTAACCAGATTGCCAGCACCGTGTGGGGGGGGGAATGAATGCTATACCCTGTTGTAAGATGCAAAACCGGAAGGGGGGATGTAGAATGCCAGCAGTTGGGCCTCGACTCTGTTGATAGAAGCGTGTAAAAATAAAAAGCAACCCGCAGGCCATGCAACTGAAATTGTGTGGTTTTGGAAATCAAGATGGCAACCCCTCGAGAGTTGGAAGAGAAGGGGGCCTGGTACAGCCATCCCACCCAGGGTTTTTTAAGGGCCATCTGTGCCTGACCTACAAGATGGGTTTCAACCAGCACCGAGACATCGGCTCGGAGAGATTCAAGATGGGACAGAACTGCATTTCTTTTGGACTTAGCACCCAGCCCCCTGAAATTCCAAGTTACAAATTTAAGGGACGCCATGATGATTGGGAGTAGGTAACAGGACACGCGGTCGGACCCGACCGGAAAGTCCCCCGGCCACAACACAACGCAGAGATGTACATTATAACCACACCTTGTATGCAGACTTGAGGAGACATAAGAAGAATGGTTTTACATTCATGACATAGTGATATACATGTGCATATCCTGTATATTTCCCAAACACGTCCAGCACGGAACACAACACCGGCAATGGAACGTAGTCGGGGGATAGGTATCCAGGAGAGTAGCCATCTGTGTCCTGTCAATAACATATGCAATAGAGCTAAAACAAACGATGAACAGTAATCAACAACTCTGAACCAGCATAACAATTGCAACCGGCTGGTGTCCACCAGCTGCGGTAAGACAGGGGCTGGACAGGGAAACAAGCCTTGGCATGCAGTTAAACCTGCAGGCGATTCGGCCACAGGGGGCCTGGGGGTGAACATATACTGGAGAGTGCAAATTAGCACAGTTCCAGGTGGTGGCTCAGCTCTATGGTGCGGGTGTGCCGCTCATCAGGAGGGATCATACGGGGCATAAACTGTGAAAGTTTCCAAGGGGGATAAGGAGAGAATAAACCAGAAGTGTAAAGGAAGGGCATGGGAGAGGGACTGACAGTCCAAGTGGCACATGGCCAGGAGGCGACACACTGGGACAAGGTAATGTACTCACAGTTGGGTGACACTGGTAGTGTTCAGTAGCCATGGAGGGGGATCCCGCAACAAGAGCCGGTGGCAGGTGCAGTGTAGGCGTGACATTTAGGCAGGGGCTGGTCCGGCGGCGTCGGGCTGCTTCAGGCAGGATAGGACAGCATCCAGATTCTCAAAGAACTGTACCTTGCTGTAAGCTATCACTCGAAGCCTTGTTGGGAAGAGCATAAAGTATGCAAGGTAACGTGCCCCGAGCCTTCTTTTCACCTCCAAAAAGTGAGCCCGCTTCTTCTGGACCTCGGCGGAGAAGTCCGGGAACACCACTATGTGCCCACCGCCAAATGGAATGTTGCCCTTCTCTCGGGTGAGGCGCAGAACTGCAATCCTGATCGCAGTAGTTGAGGAGCTTGATGATAAGGTTCTCTGTGAAGCGTCGTTAGGTGGGGGCCAGGCCACCAAGCAGTGGGCCTGCTCCACCACGAACGATGATAAGGCCTCACTCCCATACGTCTTGACCAGGAGGTTTTCCAGGAATGAAGGGGGATCCGAGCACTCTCCATATCATCCTGTTTGGAAAGGACAGCATGATGTTGTAGCCTCTCGGTGGTCACCTGCAATGGGGGTGGGTCATCCTCCACATGGCCAATCCGGCACACAGTCTCTGCGACCCGCTCGCGTAGTTTGTGGGGATCAGGAAGATATAGATTTTAATCTCCTCATTCAGTGCCCTCAAGGTCGACTGGCAGGTGGAGATGGCACCCAGGATTCTAGCGGTGTCAGCCGACAATGGTTCCTCAGGGTTTGGGGAGGGGGGGACGCCATCTTCCTCAGTGCAGGTTTAGGAGATATGCAGGGCACCTACAGGTAAGCCTTATTATAGGCTTACCTTTAGGTTAAAGTGGTTGTCATGAGTTGACAACCACTTTAAGGTGCTCCAGTCAGGGTCACTTAAGCTATTCAATACCAAACTAGCCAAACCGAGTCTTTTTGGAGCTATCCTTGTAAACCGAGACACCGTTTCGTTCACAAAAAGAGCTTTCCCCAAACTGTTGTTACAGGTATGGAAGTGCACAACTATACAAAATATAAATATATGTTAATACCAAGAATTGTCCCAATTGCTTTGGTCATTTGTCAGTTTCTCACCATTAAAGTAAGGAATGTTACTCCCTTGGTCAAATAACAGTATTCTGTCCTAGTGATTGGCTGCTAGTTCTGATTCATGGGGAGGGAGGTAAAATGTTTCACCTTGTTAGGGCCAAGTAGTGTTGCTGGCTGCAATGGAGAAAAAAGCAGAGCATTGGCCAGGTGCGTATAGGTTAGGTTAGGGGACTTGCCTCTGCAGTGATGCTGTTACTTTGCCTGAATGAGCAAGCTAGTAAAGTCTCTTTACTAGGTGTGCAATGGACAGTCATTTTACCATTATGGACTCAACCCCCTGGTCTTTCCCATGTTTATCTTTCAAGGATTGCCTCTTATATACAGTAGTGGATGTTTTTGCAACCTTTAGGTTTACATATATGCAAAGTGTATGCAGGTTTCTCCACATCCAATTCGCATGACAGGCAAGTGTGACCGGCTCTCAATGGAGCTGGTTTACAGAGGTCCATGGCGGCTATGGAGTGGATTGCAACTGGGTCCAGTGCATGTTTGGGTCCAGTTCAGGTGCGAATTCATTCAAAAATTCGGACCTGAATCGCATCCAAACTGGTGAATAGACACACACTGGACCCCGGACACGAACCTGCGGCCGCACATATGTGACCCAGGTCTCAAAGAGACCAGCATCTCTACAGTCATGGTGATACACAAGACATTCCTTTTTCAATCTGATACCTTTTGCTTTTTAGGAAAGTATATTTCTTGTATTTCCAGTCATTGCTGCAGTTTTTACCATAAAGCACAACTATTCCCTGAATAATAATAATAAAAAAAAAAAAAATACACCCCAAACCTTCTTTAAGCATAATGCATTACTTAAAAGTTAAATTGTTGCTGATTAACACATTCAAACACCTGGTGATCCCGACAGTGACCCCATACTTCCCAGTGTTGGTGACAATTCTTTATTGTTTGCAGTCAAGTTTCTGCAACATTGTCACCCAGCTCAGTTTAGCATCTTTACATATACTGAAATGGAGGATTATTAGGGCTGTCATTAATAATAGCCCTCCACTCCCTTCCAATCATTGTAATAATGATATCCAATTCCATTGATTCTGCAGGAAGTAATGCAGTTCTCCTGCTTTGATTCCGTATCCCGTCTCCTTGAAGAGTGTAGGCTTAGTGGCCCCTATGAGGATGCAAAGAAGACGATTTCTTGACTCCTAGAGCAATGGTTACCAAACTTTTGGAACTCACTTACCAATAAACTCACAATTTTGAATCCCGCGCACCACCAAAATGAATTTAACATGCCTTATACACACAATGCTCTGACTCTATGCCCCCTTCCCACTGGATCACTCTGCTGCCTTATACACACAATGCTCTGGCTCTCTGCCACCCCTACACATTACATTACACAGACTGATCATTAGCTCTCACCTCCTTATCCAGCCATGTGCTCAAGCTCCGTGCTCCCTCCCACAGTCTGTGATCAGCGCTGCCATTGGAAGTCCCTGCCTTCTTCACCTCATGCTCTGCATTACTCCTAGTGCCTCCCTCTGAGTTCACAGGAGCCAGAACTACAGAGTGGGCATCGAGTATCAATGTGCACTGACAATATTGACTGTCAGCATGCATTGAAAACAACATTAGGAGGTATACATGCGCCACAATGTTGATTTGCGTCAGAACCCCTGGGGACCACCAAAGTTTTCTTGTGGACCATCAGTGGTCCACGGACCAATGATATGTGACTGCTGTCCTAGAGGAAGTTAATTACAAAAATGTTGACATTTACCTGGTTACATTTATCTTGTTTTTTAAAAAAAGTGGCTAGAGAGGGAGTTTAAAGTAATTTTTTCCCCTTTTTTTCATAAATAATATATATTTAATTTTTCTAAATGTTATATATTTTTTATAAATATTTTATATTATTTTATTATTTATATTATTATATTATTTATATTATTTTATTATATGCATATTTTATACATTGTTTAATGAATATTATATATATTTTAATTATTTCCTAGAGCAAGCTGAATTTGAATGTTATTCCCAACAAAATCTCCAACATTATTAATTTCTGAAGGCTTGAATGTTGTAATATAATCTGCTTTGGATCCAACCACTAAGAGTTAACATTGAAACCTTACCTGCAATAGCTTAACATTAAAAATTGTATATTATATAATATATATATATGCCAAATGAAACCGCAACTCTTCAGCCAGAAGATATGCTACAGAACACTTTACAGAACTGCAAAACAGCGGTTCATTTAGCAAATGTTCTCGTCAGCAGTTTTTAGATGTCACTTTGCCAAGTGGATTCACAGACAAGGGATAGAATAATCTCCCCTTAGAGCTCCCAATCCTTCGGGGTTTGTGCCAAATGGCTAAAGCAGTGAAATTCTTGAGGATAATATTTCTATCAGACTTTTATTCTTCTGTCTGGGTGGTTCTTAGTGTTTTGTGTTCAGCACCCAGCTCACACGCCGGACTTTCTTCAGATCTGCCTGGGACCGTAGTACAAGGATTGAAAGAGAAAAAATCCCTTTAAAAAAACAGCTGGACTTTGTGGGCACACCAAAGGACAAAGATAGCAAAGATAAAATGAATATACTTTATTACAAAATCAAATTAAAATAGAGACATATACAACAGATAAACATAAAGCACCCTCTATTAAAACGGTTGAGAACTACCCTAAGGACCAAAAGACAAAGGAGGTAGGGTCCTAGAAGTCCATCTAGTATTGTAGGTAACTGTAAATTAATAGTTTGAACTCAAATGTTCCTCCATCTTGGTCTGTCGACGCACTTCACTTTCTAGCAAAGCTTCTTCAGGACACAATGGCATAGGTGCTGATGTATGAATTGTGAAAAGTATAGTAGTACATTATATATTTATCAATGCCATCAGAGTATAGATATGATCACAAAATCTAGTGCATAACACTTAATGTGCGTAACTACACCAGATATACTTGGACAAAGACGTAGACAACATACAACCAAGGGGTATGCTTGCCTGTTCAGCTATTGGTGTGCCCACAAAGTCCAGCTGTATTTGAAAGGGATTTTTATCTCTTTCAATCCTTGTACTACATATTTGGATGTTGGCATGGTGAGGGTCTTCCTTTTATATGCCTGGTGACCATAGCCACCTCCGTCTGTGTCTACAGGATCCTGCCACTGGAATTATAGATCAAGAAAACAATGGCCCCTGTCCTCGCCAAAGCACAATATGAAAACTCTACTAAAGTTGGCCATACATGGAGCAAATCTCAGCTCGTTCCTGATGAAAATTGTCAGCCAAACTGCCGCTGCAGGTCTAATCAGATGCAGCCACTGTTCCAGTATTCAGGGGAGATTACGTCATCCACACTGTGTAGCATGGATGGGGAAATTGATAGATCTCTCTTTTTCAGCCCTCAGCCTTACAATGTATGGACACAGCACCCCCAGACAGTTGGTACCTGCTGCTCCCCTGGCAGCAGCATCTCAGAACCAAGGGAAGGCTCCTCGTCAGCTCAGATATGTAACAGAGGGGAGGACTTGTCCTCACTTTCAACTATTGCTGTATCGAGGATGTACAGTAGGTGGAGCTCTGTACTGGGAAGGTGTGTGTGGGGGGGAGGGGTCTGTACTGCGGGAGAGGTGTCTGTGTTAAGGGATCTGTATTGGGGGGAAGGGATGTCAGTACAAAGGGGTCTGTATTGAGGGGAGTGGCGTCTGTGTTGAAGGATCTGTATTAGGGGGAAGGGGTGTCAGTACAAAGGAGTCTGTACTGGGGGAGGGGTGTCTGTACTGAGTTGTCTGTACTGGGGGATAGCAAGAATAAAGGAGTAAACCGTGCTAGGCAAAAATACTAAAGGCTAAAATAAAAGATAAGCACCCATGCAACGACCAAACAAATCGTAATAAAGATACAGTATTAAAGGAGATGGCGCTAATCTGGATAGGGAATGTGCATTAAAAAGGAATAGGGGTCAGCCCATGTACATCTACACATTCAAAGCAAACCTTGTGTTTAAATTGTGGTAAAAATTAATCTACCGTAACATATTAATCCACAATATCAATTCTGCAATTAAACATGTGAACAACCTGAAGTGCTAGTCCAGTGCTAAATAAACATAGATAACAGTGAAAATCAGTGCTTCAAATTCAAATGAAACATACTTATATATACATATCTATATATATATATATATATATATACTTAACCTTTTCCTCTAGTATGTCTGCAATCTCTGATCATCCCCTCTTGCATGTCTGCAGTCTGGCTTTCTCCGCTAGCATGTCTCTAGAGTCTTACCATTTCCTTCAGTATGTCTGCAGCCTCTGACAATCTCCTCTAGTCCATGCGCAGTCTCTGACAAAGTTCTATAACATGATGTATATGAAGTACTGTATTATGTGTGGCATTTCCTTTTCTCCCTTTGCTGCTTTCAGGGGCTGCAATTGAGGCCTTCTATACCTCATAATTTGCCAACCACTGATATACAGTCTATGTTTATCAGCAGCAAAAACATGATATAAATAGCAAAAAATATAAAATAATAATATTAACAAAAACAATATACAGGGCTTTAAAAATGAAAACAGAATATCTTGGAGCAAGACACCGTACAGAAATTAACTTTATAAAACTGACATTTTCTGCATGATTAATAATGCATAACAAGAAATAAATAGTTCAGTCGTGGGCAAAAGATTTAGATCAACAAATAATTTTTAATTACTGCAATCAGTTAATTGAATCTTTTAAATAGAGAGTAAATTGAGGTGATATGTGGAATCAAACTCCCGTCTGACATTATTATATTGCAAGCAACAGTTTTTTCTTTGGAGAAAGCATAATTTATCAAAATAAAAAAAAGCATTCCGGCACCAATAAAATGAACAATAAAATGGGCATATTTATTTAGTTAAATTGGTAGTTTTGGCAGTCAGGTTGTACACTTCCGTATAAAGTAAATAAATTCTTTGAAAAATAAAACATAATGTAGACATTTCTTTATAAAATTAAATGGAAGCCTTAACCACTAAAGGACCGAGCCTGTTTTTGAAAGTCTGTGTTTATAAGTAGAGTTGAGCGTACCCGAACTGTAAAGTACGGGTCCGTACCAAACTTTGGGGTGTCCGTGACCCGAACACGGACATTTGACATTTGCAAAAAAGTTTGGGTTCGGGTTCTGGGTTCGGGTATTTGATCATGCATGTTGAATAGCTGCAGGGCAGCCAATCAACAAGCGTTTCACTGGTTTGCCCTTAGAAGCCATCACAGCCATGCCTACTAATGGCATGGCTGTGATTGGCCAGTGCATCATGTGACCCAGCCTCTTTATAAGCTGGAGTCACTTAGTGCTGCATGTCACATGCTCTCTGGGTAGTGTAGGGAGAGGATGCTGCCAGCGCTGTGAGGGACAGATTGCAGATATAATAACATCTCATCCTGCATTACAGAACGATCTGATTGTGGACTAGGTAGAGATTACTACTACTACTGCTTTTAGGGACAGATTGCAGACCTAATAACATCTCATCCTGCATTACAGAACGATCTGACTGGACTAGGTAGAGTCTACTGCTTAGAGGGACAGATTATTGTTCTAAAATCATCTTCTAGTTCTATAGGGTCAGGTTCCTGCTGTTGCTGTAAGGGACAGATTATTGTTCTAAAATCATTGCCTACTCCTATAGGGTCAGGTTCCTGCTGTTGCTGTAAGGAACAGATTATTGTTCTAAAATCATTTTATTTCCTTTTGCAGCCCTCTAGCACTTTCCAGGAGTTTTTTACAGTCATTTTTGTACCGAAAAGTTTGGGTCCCCATTGACTTCAATGGGGTTCGGGGTAAAGTTCGGGTCAAGTTCGGTACCAAACCCGGACTTTTTCCCGAAGTTCGGCCGAACCCACCGAACCCGAACATCCAGGTGTTCGCTCAACTCTATAAGTTAAAATCATGTTTTTTTCTATAAAATTACTTAGAACCCCAAACATTATATACTTTTTTCTAACACCCTAGAGAATAAAATGGCGGTCGTTTTGGGGGTCATTTACTATAGAGCTGCTGCAAAATAGTGGCAAAATTACCACGATTCGCGGTAAATAGCACTAAAACGGTACTCCCAAAATGGAATTTACTATTGCTCCCAGGTCACAGATAACGCCCAAAAATCCTTACTCTAGTCAGGACCTGTAGTAGAGCAAATATAAATAATGTTTAGAGCATGATCTGATCCCCTAAATTATACTAAAATATGCGGTATATTGTTTAAAGATAATCTGCTTTTAAACTTTGCAAAAAAGTGATTTCTACACTGAAATATGTTAAAAAGTCTGAGATTAGATAAATTCCCTGTCTCTTTACATTTAGATGCACAGCACAACTGAGCACAACTGAGCATGCTCAGACACAAAACAACTCAGTTTTTAACTCTCATGGAGTAATTCCTTGAGTAGATAGTAAATACCAAAATGAGAATTGTTTTACACAGCTTTTTTTAGGAGTGAAGATGAGAGTTATGTAGTCCAATGCAATTCATTCATTCATTCTAATGGTACAATTGTTATTTCCCCCAAATAAATCCTTTTCATGTTGCGATGAAATGTATGTTTCTCTCAAAGAAATTGTCCTTGCAACAATGTTGCAATTTTGATCATCTATTGTTAACATGGTAATCTTACTTACTTACTTAACGTAACCTGATGTATTGAGAGTAGAAGTGAGGATTTTTTTCGACACATTTTGTTAAGAGTAAAACCATAAATGATAGATGAGTTCCTTAATGAGGTACTCTCAATTTTTGACTCAACAAAACACAGACTCGTACGAGTCAACACGAGTCAACACGACACGTAGATTTACATTTCTCTGTCCCTTAAATAGATTAGAGTCTGAAAAATTGTATAAAGTCACATCTTTAGTGAAAAAACGTTTCAAATTTTCGTCTAA
>BLSH010276488.1:241950-265863 GCA_018402905.1 Glandirana rugosa | reverse complement strand
GTATATACAGTCAGTGTAGGAATATATATGTACAGTACGGTATATATATATATATATATATATATATATATTTATATATATATATATATATATATATTATGCTGCATTCAGTTTATTTATTTATTTCAGGTACTTAAATAGCGCTGTCAATTTACACAGCGGTTTACAGATACATTGTACATTCACATCAGTCCCTACCCTCAAGGAGCTAAACAATCTAAGGTCCCTAACTCACATTTATACATATACTAGGGCCAATTTAGACAGGATCTAATTCACCTACCAGTATGTCTTTGGAGTGTGGGAGGAAACCAGAGTACCCGGAGGAATCTCACGCAGGCACAGAGAGAACATGCAAACTCCACGCATGTAGTGTCATGGTTGGGATTTGAAACAGCGACCCTTTTGCTGCAAGGTGAAAGTGCTATCCACTACACCACTGTGTAGACTATATACAGTGTATGCATGCTCATAAAAGGGTCTGGCATAGGTTTTAAGGGGAACTCCACCCCAAAATTAAAAAAAAAATTTGGGTAGGGGTCCCCCCCAAAGTCCGTACCAGGCCCTTCAGGTCTGGTATGGATTTTAAGGGGAACCCCATGCCAAACTTTTCGAAAAATGGCGTTGGGGTCCCCCCAAAATCCAAACCAGACCCCAAAGCACCCTCCCCATGTTGAGTGCATGTGGCCTGGTAAGGTTTGGAGGGGGCACGCTCACTTGTCCCCACCCCCTTCTGCCATGCCAGGGCTGCGTGCTCGGATAAGGGTCTGGTTTGGATTTTGGGGAGAGCCAAGACCATTTTTTTAAAATTTGCCATGGGGTTCCCCTTAAAATCATACCAGACCTAAAGGGCCTGGAACTTATGTTGGGGGACCCCTACACCATTTTTTTAAATTAGGGGCAGGGGTCCCCTTAAAATCCATACCAGACCTGAAGGGCCTGGTACGGACTGTGGGGGGGATCCCTGCACAAATAATTTTTTTTTTTTAATTTGCCGGAGTTCCCCTTAAAATCCACACTAGACCCAAAGGGCCTGGTATGGACTTGGGGGGACCCCCAACGCAATGCTTTTTCAATGATCTTTATCTATATTGCAGGGAACCGGCAATACATTACAGCCGCGAGCGATTTTAAAGAGGAAGTAAACCCAGATTGCCATGCCAGATTGGGTTTACTTCCTCTACTTTCCCCTGTAAAGTAGAAGCATAATGGGCTACTATGCATCACATAGTAGCCCATTATGTGCCACTTACCTGCAAACGTAGCCAGCGACGTCCAGCGCTGTCCCCTGTGCTGGCGGCATCCGTCTTCGGCCCCTCTTCCTTCTGGGGGGCGCAACTCCGGCTCTGTGACTGGCTAGAGTCGCGTGACGTCACTCCCGCATATGCATGCGGGAGCCGCCAGTCATGACGCGATCACAGTGAAGAAACTGCACGGAGGCCGTTTCTTTACTGTGCATGTGCCGAAATGATGTTGGCACTTCCATAACACTGTATATCTCCTGAACTGTACAGGTTTAGGAGATATGCAGGGTACCCACAGGTAAGCCTTATCATAGGCTTACCTGTAGTTTTAAAGTGGTTGACACGAGTTGACAACTACTTTAAATGACAGTTTTTCCTTTACAAATGGCCTTTTTTTGCAGTGGCACTGTTCTAAACATCACAGAGACCCATACTAAGGGGACCCCCAAGCATGATATTAAAAGGAATATTTCAGAGTTTTTTCACTTTAAGCATTATTAAAACCACTGCTCATGAAAAAAACAATTGATTTAAAAACTTTTTTTTTCTATTGATACATGACCCGGGTCCCCATACACTTTATATGGGCAATGAACTTGCATTGCAGGTTTAATTGGAGGAATTTGGAAGTTACAAGTTTGAACCCAGTCGATGCATATGTGATCAGAGAGGCATCTTCCCAGGCAAATAGAGCTCAGTTCTGTGTACATTTCCTCCCAGTTTGTGAGAGTTGAAGTCTTAATTGCCTTTAATTGGGAGGTATTTTAAGGCAATGCTGGAGTACATTTGGGAGTTATAGTAAATCAGGCCTTTTATGTCACACCGTATTTGCGTAGCGGTCTTACAAGCGCGATTTTTTTTTTTTTTTAATTCACTTTTTTGAGTTAAAAAATAAGACAGTAAAGTTAGCCCAATTTTTTCCATATTGTGAAAGATGATGTTACGCCGAGTAAATTGATACTCAACATGTCATGCTTCATAATTGTGCCTGCTCGTGGAAAGGCAACAAACTCTGGCACTTAAAAATCTCCATCGGCGACGTTTAAAAATTCTACAGGTTACCAGTTTTGAGTTAGAAGAGGTCTAGAGCTAGAATTATTGCTCTCGCTCTAACAATCACGGCGATACCTCACATGTGTAGTTTGAACACAATTTTCATATGCGGGCGGGACTTACATATGTGTCCGCTTTGCCGCACGAGCTCGGCGGGATGGGGCACTTTACATTTTTTTTTCTTATTTATTTTACTTTTTATTTTTACATTGTCCTTCTAAAAAAAAAAAAGAAAAAATTGATCACTTTTATTCCTATTACACAAAATGTAAACATTCCTTGTAATAGAAAAAAAGCATGTCAGGACCTCTTAAATGTGAGATCTGGGTTCAAAAAGACCCCAGATCTCATCTTTACACTTAAATGCAATAAATAAATTTAAAAAAATGACACTTGAAAAAAAATGTCCCCTTTAAGAGCAGTGGGCAGAAGTGACGTTTGACATCGCTTACGCTAGTCAATGCTATGGAGCTGAGTGGGTGGCATATTCCACTGACTCGGCATCCAGTGCAGGGGGGAGTGGACCCGATTCTCTCCTTTGCTACTGGCAGGTCCGGTAAGTGGCAGAGATGACGGAAAAGTGGTGGGGGGGCACCTCTCCCGCCCCCGATAAAAGTGATCTCATGGCGAATCCGCCACAGAGACCACTTTTATCTGAAAGCGGGCTGCCTGCTGAAAAAAACAATACTGGGGTTATGGTAGCTATCTGCCACGATAACAACGGTATTTCACTTCAAAGGAATGCCGTATATACATGATCGATGGTCCGGAAGTGGAAGCTGAAGATTTTTTTACTGTAAAGCACTAGTAAACCGTGTTAAAAAAAGGTCCCCCAGCAGGCTCATATCATAACGTGCTAGTATGCACCACATACTACCACATTATAACAGCCTTACCCACAGTGCTAATTTTGGCATCAAATTTTGATTTAGTTTTAGTTATAGTCTTTTGACCAAAATTCATTTTAGTTTGAGTTCCATTTTAGTCATCTGCAATTGTTTTAGCTTTAGTTGTATTTTAGTCGACTACAATCTCCAGTATATTTTAGTCAAATAAAATAATTTTAGCCAACTAAAATCGAATGTGTTTAGTGGATAGGCAGCCAGCCATCAGAGTAAGAAGTGGCTCTGTGGGTAAAGAGGATGGGAGAGAAGCAGCGCCAAGCTAAGTGCAGTATGTGAAGCAAAAAGGATTATTTATTAGGTATTGCACTTACAGGATAAGACCAAGTAAATGCCATGTAAAAGAGGCCAAATCCAAATAACAGAATGACCAAAAATTAGACTGAATTTATATTGATATGAATTGCACATGTCTAATAGGCCCCACCCATTTGAATGGCCTAGCCCCTATAATGTCACTCCCATGCATGCATGTAGGAGTCATGGCCGCAGCACAGCTCTCTCAATGGACGGCATGTATTCTCTGTATTAAAGCAAAAAAAAACCTTCTGAGGGGCTTTTAATTGTCTTTAGGTGCAATTGAAAACTCCCTCCATAATCTTGCAAAATGCCTTCTCTGCAGTGAAGGCTGTTATGAATTCAAATAGGAAACCAACACCATGTAAATGTATATATACTGTGTTATTCAACTGTAAAATTAAATATTAATGCATATTTAAAGTGTTACTAAACCCACAACAGTAAAATCTGTCTGTATATGCAGAATAGTATGCTTGCTATACTCACTGTGTAACTTAAGGGGTTAATCCTCTGTATTGTGTAAAAAGGCTGTTTGATTTGTATGGCCAGATACTTCCTTCTTGCCCTGTCTACTATATTAGACTATACTATACTATACTACATGCAGGCAGGGTGGGAAGGTTGCACATGCTCTGTTCGATCTTCCTGTTTCATATGGACACAGACTGCAGTGTATTTCTAGAGGCAGTGATTGTTTATTTGTGAACTGAGCATGTCATTGGGAAAGCACCAATCAGTTCTGTTCGAATTATGGGTGAAGGGTCACTGAAATTTCATCATCAGAGAGTGAAATCTCCTCCTATATGAACACTGTGAAAGCCATGGCTCCTTACAGCTTATCACCCGACTGCAATATACAGATGAAAAAAGGTATATAGCAGCAGTATTTTGATATAAAAAGAAGATTTAGGGCCGGTTCACACATAGGCAATCCGACTTCAGGGGCGACTTTTCTAGGCGATTTGAATGCTACTTCAAGGCGACTTCAACGCGACTTTGGGCGACTTACAAGGTAACCTGAAGTGACCTCCATGCCGAACGACTTTGCCTGTGGCCAATCAGAGAAGGGAGGGAGGGGGTGGCCTAGGTAATTTGTGGGGAGTAACTTAGTAAATTCTTTTCTTTTTCTGTAAAGTCTGTTTCAATTTAGATGGAGGGTCCGACTTGGAGGTGACTTCCATTGAATTCTATGGGCACAAGTCGGATAAAAGTCACATTGAAGTAGTACAGGAACCTTTTCTGAAGTTGCCTTGAAGTCGGAGCTTCATTAGCGTATATTAAGAAGGCTCCCATTAATTTCAATGGGATTTCGGATGTCAAGCGACTTGAGGCAACTTGGGGCGACACAAGTCGGATCGCAAGTCGCCTATGTGTGAAATGAGCCTTAGAAGCTGTGTGCACTGTCGGGTGGTGGATAAATTGTTTTTATATTGCTGGGTCTAGTAACACTTTAAGTAGCTACTGCTTTGCTACTGATTTGAGATTGCATGTAGAGTAGGGTTGCTACCTTTTCTTCAAGCCAAACCCGAACACTTTAGCGGCTCACTGCAATTTTTTTTTAAGGGGGAATGCTGTGGACTCTGGTGTAAGGGGGTTTCTGCTCACCAAAGCTCCCACTTACTTTAGAGTTCCCAGCACTCCCCCTTAAATCAGGGTTCCCAAAGCTCCCCTTACATCAGAGTTAACAGGGCACCCCTTACATCTGAGTCCCCCTTACCTTAGTGTACTCACTCACTCAGAGGTAGGAGAGAGAAGGAAGGTAGGGGGAGACTTCAGTCACAGACATTGGATGATGCGCTCACTCACCTGAGGATGGAGGCTGAGGCATCAACACTTTTCATCCACAATGTATTTGCCAACTGCTGAGCTTCAAATTTCTAGCTCACCCATCCCTTTCCTGAGGCACAGAACACCGGGGATTCAAGTGTGGGGGGGCAAACAGAAGGGTCACGGTGGGAGGTGGAGGAGCTGATTGAACCCTGTCTCCTTTCCTGTCCATGTATAGGGGTGCGGCCCATGCGCACACCTGTGCACATGGTGGTTGTGGTACTTGGAGAACTGAAGTCCATTCTGAATGATGTGTCCGGCTTTCAGGTGGTCTGAAACCCGGACACACAATTCAAAACCTGGACTGTTTGTGTGAATCCTGGACAGGTGGCAACCCTAATGTAGAGTGTATATATGAATGCCTTACCTGCCAATAGATTCTTTTTTAAACTGTTTAACAAGCATGGTAATCTGGATGCCCCTGGCAGATAGTTTATCCATGCCAGGGACCTCCACTTTATCCAGAACACACCCTCGGGCTGCTGATATAGAACATAAAGAGACAATAGTACACAGGTGGATTACCATTGTTCTGAGTATGCTCTCTCTTCCTGTAAATATGTTCCCTATGTTAGACTGAGAGCACAGCACAATCCCTGATTGGCTACAACTGCCAAACCTCAATGTCTTTATCTTGCTGGAATCCATACTTAAACCCATGTAAAACTAACATTGCATATTCCTGAAATGTGCCTACTGTACCATGTACTTGTATGAGAAAGTCTCCTGTTCTCTTTGTATTGCGTCCTTTATGTAAGATCTCTGGTGTTCCTGCCAGTCCTGCTTACCTATTAAAAACTGACCACAGTAAATAGGAGAACACATCTTGGTCAGTTCTCTAGCTATTCTGGAAACTCAGCCTGCTCTCCTCCAATGATCAGACTTGTCCAGACACCCCCCTGCCCCCTCCCCCCACACACACACAGCCATTCACTGGGAAGCTCAGCGTGATGCTGCTGCTTCTCCTCCCCCAGCTATTATGCAGCTATGAACAGAGGGAATGTGATCACTTAGAAAAAAAAGGGGAAAAGGTATTTATAATGTTTTGTTATATGTACAATATACAAAAATGTTTTTCCTTTCATTTATTTTTTTAGTTTAATAAGTTTTTTATTAAATATTT
This sequence comes from Glandirana rugosa, assembly GCA_018402905.1. NCBI lineage: Eukaryota > Metazoa > Chordata > Amphibia > Anura > Ranidae > Glandirana > Glandirana rugosa. The sequence continues at coordinate 259,414 of BLSH010276488.1, read as the reverse complement.
TAAAATATACAGAAAGTTAACATTGCATAAGAGAAAGATACCATGATATCAGAACCTTTTCAGGGACATGCTTGAAATCTCGAGCTGTGACATCAATGTGACAATCAGAAGGCCAAAAACAACATGTACCCGGTATCAATAATCTGGAGAAGGAGGAAAAAGAGGGGGTCAGGTAAAGCCGATAAAAGAGAAAAGTGCCGAGAAAGAAAATGGAGAAAGGGTAAGAGAGGGCCTTAATCCCATCGCGGAGACACCCGGGCCAATCCAAGAGACATTCTTAGCCATAAGTCAAAAGTCAACCTTGTGTACAGACATTAAGAGATAAGCTCAGCGTAAGCTGACGTGTATTTAAAGGCGGAAAGCAGGCCCATATCTTATTTGGGATATGTGGTTTATCTCTCAAGTTATATGTGAGATCTTCCATATAATAGATTTTATCTACTTCTTGTAGCCAGAGCCGCAGAGAAGGAACCGAGGGTGATTTCCAGTAGCGGGGCATTAATGCCTTTGCTGCGTTTAGTAAGTGGGGGGGTGATAGAGCGCTTATATCAGCCTGCTGGTTCGTCTGTACAGTGAAATAATACAGCCCAGGGGTTTTCTGGGACCGGAAATCCTTGAATTTTCATAATCAGGAGCAAAATAGAGTTCCAATATGGCTGAATAAGTGGGCTCAGCCAACAAATGTGGGCATGCGTGGCACGCTCGCCGCATCCTCTCCAGCAAAGAGAAGATGCACTTGGGTAGATCTCCTTGAGGCGTGCTGGTGTAAGATGCCACCTAGTTAGCAGTTTGTAGTTGACCTCAGCCGCTCTTGAGGCTATAGAGGAGGTGTGTGTAAGTTCAAGAACAACCACCTGCTGGTCATCAGTAAGAGTATGGTTCAATTCCTTTTTCCAAGAACTCAAAAATTTGGGGGTAAGTATCCCGTCTAATGCTATCATGGCTTTGTAGAATTGGGAAATTGCTCGGTGTGGTGGTTGGAAGATTGCCAGTATACTTTCAACAAGGGTGTAGTCGGCTGGCTCCCTAAGTGGTTTTGGCAAAGTTTTAATAAACTGGAGCAGTTGGTTGTATCTTGAATAGTCCATAAAGGATGGGGGGTTCACGCAGCCGAAAGAGGTTATAGGTAGTAGACTATTACACTTCATTATTTGATGCAGGAGAGCGTTCCTGGTTGGCAGCCATTGAGCATATTGGGGGTCTATTTGACCTGGGCGGAAATAAGCATGACCCAGTAATGGCATCAGGGGTGAGTTAAAATGCCAGCTATATCGTTTATGTAAAGAGTCCCAGGTGGAGATAGTAGACTTTGTTAGAGGAGACAGGGAGTCTGCCAGTTGCCTATACTGTCGAGGTATCCAGACCTGGGTAAAGGGATCCGATCTGTACCACACAAGTCATGTTCAAGTTGAACCCAGAGCTTAGCGTTTACATTATATTTCCAGTCTGAAATCCGGTGCAGGATCACTGCGAGATGATATTTCTTGAAGTCTGGAAGGGCCAGACCCCCTGTGGACTTGTGCCTAATCAATACAGAGCGGGAAACCCGTGGGTGCCTACGTTGCCATACATAATGTATAAGTAGTGTAGATAACGTTGAGAAAAAACCTGGTGGGATTCTATAACGTAGCATCTGCATGAGGAAGAGCACCCTGGGCAGCACATTCATTTTTATTACGTTTATCCTCCCTTATCGAGAGGTGGCTAGGTGGGTCCATTTGTTGAGGTCTTGTCTAACTGCATTAAGTAGTGGGAGGAAGTTCACTCGGAAAAGATCTCCAAGATTAGGTGTCAGGTATATACCCAAGTATTTCAGGGCTTTGGGTTGCCAAGCGAATGGAAAATGTGGTTTAAGATTATTAACAACCGAACAGGGAACCGATATGTTGAGAATTTAAGATTTAGATGGATTCATTTTAAAATTTGAAAGATGACCATAGGTGTAAGGGCTTCTAGCAGGTGGGGTAGAGTCACAGCTGGCTGTTGGACGTTGAACAAAATATCGTCGGCGTATGCCGCATACTTATGTTCATGCCCGTTAACTGTTATACCGTGGATGTTATGACGAACTGTCGTTACAAATGGTTTTAAAGATAGGGCGAATAAGAGGGGGGATAAAGGGCATCCTTACCATGTACCATTGAAGAGGGTAAAGGGGTCGCTCAACATTCCATTAACTCGTATTTGGGCTGTGGAGGAGCTACAAAGAGCACTTATCATGTTCAACATTTTGGAACCCAGGCCGAAACAAGAGAGGGTAGTCATTAGGTATTCCCAGTCCACCCTATCAAATTCTTTCTCAGCATCAGTGGAGAGTAGAAGGGTGGGCTGGGAACTCCCGGGGGCATATGATATGAGGGACAGTGTGCACAAAGCATTATCTCGTGCCTAACTCCCTGGAATAAATCCGGTTTGATCTCCAGAAACCCAATGAGGCATTAAGGGGAGCAACCTGCTCGATAAGACCTTCGCATACAAGTTAGCATCCACGTTGAGGAGAGATATAGGTCTATAGCTTCCGCAAACTGTGGGGTCTTTCCCCTGTTTCGGTAAAACCATGATATGAGCATGCAGGGTCTCGGGCCTAGGTGCTTCCCCTGCCGTTAGCGTGGCAGAGTACTGTTTAAGCGTGGGGAGCAGAATATCCAAAAAAGTGCTATAGTACATCACCGGTGGCCATGGATTTCAATGCTATCTGCAATTCCGCGACAGTGATCTCGGATTCTAGAGGTTCTAGGTCAGCTGCCGGGAGCTGTGGGAGGTTAGCACACTTAAAGAGGAAGTAAACCCAGATTGGGTTTCCTTCCTCTATATTCCCCTGTAAACTAGAAGCATAATGGGCTACTATGCATCGCATAGTAACTCATTATGTGCCACTTACCTGTAAACGAAGCCTGCGGCGTCCAGCGATGTTCCCGCTCCAGGCCGCGTCCATCTTCTGCCCCTCTACCTTCCGGGGCCGCGACTCTGGCGCTGTGACTGGCCGGAGTCGCGTGACGTCACTCCCACTCATGCGCGCGGGAGCCAGCAATCACGGCACAGGGTCGGTGGAGAAACGGCACGGAGGTTGCTTCTCTACTGCGCATGTGCCGACATGACGTCGGCACATGCAAAACACTGCATATCTCCTGAACCATACAGGTTTGGGAGATATGCAGGGTATCTACAGGTAAGCCTTATTCTAGGCTTACCTGCAGGTTAAAGTTGTTGTCACAGGTTGACAACCACTTTAAGTTAATCTCGGATCAAGGCACTCCGATCCCCTTTATTGTCTGAGGTAGCATGAACATGATATAGATGTTGATAAAAGAAACTGAAAGTATCTGCTATAGCTTTAGTGTCATGTACCAGGAGGTCTTGGTAGATTTAATTTTGGGAATAAAAGTTGCCTATTTTTTTGCTTGAGGGATTTCGCTAATAGTCTGCTGGGTTTGCTGCCCCATTCGTAAATTTGTTGGGAAAACTGTCTGAGGACCTGTTTATGTTCTGAGTGTTAGAGGGCCTTTAATTCCTCCCTTTTCTGGGTGAGCTGAAGCAGTAGGTCCGGGTGTTGGACAGTTTAAGGTCTCTCTCTAAGCGATGAATCTCCTGTATAAGGGCATTTTGGGCAGCCATTCAGGCTTTTTTCTTACGGAAGCCTAATTCCATAAATTTACCCCTTATATAGGCTTTGTGAGCTTCCCACACTAGGCCTGGGGAAACATCTGCCGTGGTATTTTCAGCAAAGTATAATTTCTTTATCTAGTTGTAAGTGGTCAGGGGGCTCTAAAAGTAAATTATGATTGAGCTTCCAATTGGCACTTATACTAGGAATTGTGGGGATCTGTACTTCCACACACATCGGGCGTGATCCGAAACCGTAGTGACACCTATAATGGCGTGCTTGAGTCAATGTAAATGATGATGATCCATAAGAATGTAGTCTATTCTAGAGTGGGTATGGTGAACATGAGAATAATGGGCATAGTCCCTACCCGATGCATGCAATATCCGCCAGGTGTCCATCAGTTGGGCTGTCTGCAGACATTTTCGCAAAAAGGTCAGCTTTTTGAGGGAGATGGACGAGGAGCCTAATGAAGTGTCGACAGAGGGTTCCATGGGGAGGTTAAAATCGTCCATTTGGACTGTGGTCCCCTGGGCAAAGTTCTGTAGTTTAGTGAGGACAACAGAAAGAAAGCCCGTTTGGTCCTGATTAGGTGAATATACAGTTGCTAATGTGCATTTTGTGGTGCCAAGGGTGCCCCTCAGAAACAGAAACCTACCTCCATTGTCGGCTAATTGAGCTTCACACTGAAACGGTACATCTCTAAGAAGCCCTATGGCGACACCTTTTGATTTCCGTACGTCTGACCGGGCATAATGCCACACAGGGTAGTTACGGTCAAATAGTGCCTAGTGCCTGTGAGGTGGGTTAAATGGGTCTCTTGAAGAAACGCTACATCACAATGTAGGCGTTTCAATCCTTTAAATAAATAGTGTTGTTTCCCAGAGGAACAGAGACCCCGGACATTGAGGGTAACAACGTTAACGTGCGCCATAGGATCCTGCAGAGAGGTGTATATGGCTACAAAAGATGACCCGAGCAACTCTGCAACAGACAGGCAAGGTAGAAAGGGGAAAGATCAGGATAGTGTAAGAGAAGTGGAAAGGGAGGCTGAGTAAGAAAGGAATGAGAGCAGTTAGAGAAGGGAAAAGGACAGAACAAGTAAGAGTATTATTAACAAATAGGTAATAAGGCACGCTTGTGATCGCTGTGCTCTGTGGAGGGTCACCAGACCCGGGCAGCACGGAGACGAGGACCCCAAAAGGGGGGACCCAACTCTGGTCCCGGGGTGCGAGGAGCCCCGCACCAAATAGGACTAAAAGGGCAATAACAAGAGCCCATATAAATGTATACATAGGGGGGAGTCTTCCAGACAACGGAATGCTGACTCAAAGAGCCCCCCCCGGGAGGAGCCCCAAGCCAAACTCTGCAGCGAGAAACCTGCTTGTCCCACACATATTTGTAGCCCAAAACAGAAGAAACCGTAAAATAAAACAACATAAAAGTATAAAAATGGGAGAAAATGATCTCACAAACCAGGTGTTAGGAGGAATCTGCACTAGTCTGTGGACTTGTGCGCTTGTGCGCGCGCACGCACCGGGAATGTCATCAAGCGGCTCCATTTAAGCCTGCAAAGCCCAGCAACAAATGCTGTCCATTCTACAGCTTTTAGTGTGTTCCTGAGCAACCTTGCTCTCTGTTTCCTGTGACCTGGCTTGTCTTGACCTTATCTGATCTCCACCTGCTTTGACCCCCAGTATGCCCTCAACTACTTTTCTGCCTGCTCCTTGTGTACCTTGCTGCCCGCCTGTTGACAACCTTGCCTCACCTGACTACTGTTCTGCCTGCACCTCTTGTAAGGCATTGCCTGCCTAGTTGCCGACCCGGCCTGCATCACTACTCTACTGTCTGAACAAGCTCTATGGGACCGCTCACACCACCACCAGTGAACCAGTCCAACCCTCATGCCCGTCTGTGCTCCCAAACTTCCTGTCTGTCCTACCAGGGGTTCCTGAACCAGAGCCACAAGAGTGATTGCTTCCTGCACAAGACAGACTCCACCACCAGGTGTGACACCAGGGCAGCAGCTAGGAGTCCTCACATAAGCTGTGACTGATGGTGTTTAATCATGTTGCAGTTGCAGGTGGCCAGCGAGCAACAAAGCTGGGCATCCATACTATGTCCTGGTTATGGAGATCAGGCATCCTTTAATAAAACAAGAAAGAATAAGTATAGCATAGTCAAACTGTAACAAGTGAGGCCTTCTGAGACCCTGAGGCTAGCAGAACTGTGTCACAGGGAAGAGAGTAGGCCTCGGCATTAAAGCGGTTGTCTACTTATTTTGTTTACTTTTACCTACAGGTAAGCCTATAATAAGGCTTACCTGTAGGTAAAATGAATATCTTCTAAACCTGTACGGTTTAGAAGATATTCCCTTTCTAATTTGTATGTCCCGGCAAAAGCCCGGCAATAGTTCCGGACCTTGCAGAGAAAAACGGGTCCCGCGCGCATGCGTGGAAGTGACGTCTTGCGGCCCCGGCCAGTCACAGCGCCGGAGCCGCGTACCCAGAAGCAAGGTCCGAGGGAAGATGTCCGCTCCCACAGAGCCTGGTCGGATCTTCGTTTCAAGGTAAGTATTTCATAACGAGCTAGTATGCGGCATACTAGCTCATTATGCTATTGTCTTGCAGGTTTTTATTTATTTATTTTTTTTAAATGGGTAGACAACTGCTTTAAAGAGATAGCATGGGAAGGTTATCTCCTATGGCTGCGGGTTACTCAATCTGGAGCGCCAAGCTCTGGGTGCCAGACTGGCGGCATTTGGAGGTGGATTGCCATTGCGGTTCTATGGCCGGTTCTAGGAGTGGGATATACCCGCCATCCCGGAAGGTCTGGCGGGTTTATATTGAGATCCAGGCAAAACTTCTTCAAATCTTCAGGGTAGCGGAGGGTGGCTGAGCGAACATCCAGGGAGGCGATGAGGCAGGCCGGGAAGCCTCACTTGTAGGGGATGCACTCTGCACGTAGCTTCTCCAGTAAAGGCCGCAATGTCCGGCGGTGGTCCAGTGTTTCCCTGGCTATATCTGCATAGAAGGCCAACATGGCGCCATCAAAGTCTAGGGTCTCCATCTCCCAAGCCTTACGCTTGATCAGCTCCTTCTCCTCAAAATAGTGTACCCGGCAGATGACATCACGGGCCACATCTGTGGATAAGTTGCACGGGCATAGGGCCCTATGGACCTGATCCAGCAGGAGGGCATGATCGGCAGGACGGCCTAGCATCTGGTTTAAAATCCCCTTTACCATCGCAGGGAGGTCCGCATCCTTAGGGCCATCCTGTGGGCTATGGCGAGATGCCTGGTATTCGTCTGGAGATCTTTAATGGCGGCCGCGTGCTTGTCGAGACTCTGTTCAGTTTCCTTGACTCTCGTCAGCACTTGCGTCAAGTCTGAGCGGACCGCGGTCACCTCTTTTTTGATAGCCCGCTCCAAGCTACGGAGCATAGAGGCCAGCTCAGATTTAGTTGGAAGTCCACTCACCGGCGTGGCTACTTCTGTCTGAAGCAGGGAGTCAGTAATTCTGTCTGTGCTGTACGATGGGGAATTGTGCCTGGAAGAAGGCCGAAGGCAGGAGGTGGAGCCTGCGCCATGCTGCAGCCGGCCGATATCCCCAGCATCTAGCGAGTCCTCCGGCTCCGGGGCTAAAAATCGTTTAATAGACCCCGCACCTGTGGATTTAGAGGATTGGGAGTGGCTTGACCTCTTCCCCATCATGTCAGAAGGTAGTTTAGGCAGGTTTCCTCGTGCAAATGGTGCAATATAGGGCACCCCCGGCGGAGCTCACAAACCACAGCAAACTGGAAGTCTCATTTATTTTTTTTAAACTGAATGGGTTGTTTTACCAGGTGATCATTTACAGTCACTTTAGGTTCACCTTTTCCAATCTATGCAGTCAAGGGGCACCATGATACAGTATATGAAACTGTGCATTTTTTTAAAAATGTTTTTTTCATTTCATTGTCATACCTGTAGGCCATTTGGACCCCCCCTGAAAGCTTGGCTGAAAAACTCCCAGTTAGCAATACACATGTCATTCCTTGTTGCTACTACAAGGAAACTTTTGTTTTTCACTCCTGTAATGCTGGAAGTGAACATCCAATGGTTTTCACACCCTAGCAAGAAGGAAAGGTGTGGGTATTACAGTTGGGCTGAATACCGCCTGCTTCAGTTTGCACCAGAACTCTCGAACATTGCAAAAATTTGTACCAGAACCGCAAACCCTATTAAAGTCTATGGGACCCGAACTTGAAATAGTGCCCATTTTGAAGGCTTATATGCAAGTTTTTGCCCATAAAAAGGGTATGGGGGTGCAAGTACTGCCCTGAGGGACATGTATCAATGCAACATTAAAAAAAAAAAAGATTTAACAGGAGCAGTGATTTTAATTATGCTTAAAGTGAAACAATAAAAATGAAAAATTTGTTTTAATATAATACCTGGGTGGTTCCCTTAGTCTGCCTGTAAAGTGAGGTCCCCCCCAGAATCCATACCAGACTCTTATTCGAGCATGCAGCCCGGCAGGTCAGGAAAGGGGGAGTGCGAGCGAGCACCCCCCTCCTTAACCATAGTAGGCCACATGTCCTCAACATGGGGAGCTGCTTTGGTGTGTGCTCAGATAAGGGTCTGGTATGGATTTTGGGGGGACCCCATACGGTTTTTTTTTTTTTTTTTAATTTTGGTGTGGGGTTCTCCTTAAAATGCATAGCAGACCTAAAGGGCCTGGTAGGAATTGGGGGGACCTCGGTGACATTTTTTTTTTCACTTTTTTCTATTGCCGGCAATTTTGTTTCATTCAGCTGTCAGCGGGGAAGCCCATTGACAGCTGATGACTCATCTATTGTTAAGGATGCAATGGCCAGCTTCCCAACCCACTCTTTAACAACTAGCTATGCACTATGCAGCCCGCAGTGCATTGTGGGGTGCTCGGTGGGTGAACAGGCAATGTTCAGTCCAAACTTTTACTTAGCTCGAACTGTTCACCCAACTCTAATGGGTATTGCTAACTGGGAGTTTTTCAGCCAGGCCTCTGGTGGGGCCCATATGACCTACAGGTATGACAATAAAATTAATGAACATTTTACAAGGCTGCAAAGTCTTTAAAGTATAACAAAAGGCAATAATTTTGCTTTGAATAGACTGGAGAGGGATTAGAACACCTGCCAGGGGTTATAACCCTCCCTTACTCTATCCAAATGAAAACAAAGTTTGCCTATAGTTCCACTTTAACTGCTTGCCAACCAGCCACCGCAGTTATACTGTGGCAGGTTGGATCGGCTGCACAAATCGCTGTAGGTGTATGTCATGGCAATCTGTGGGCCAGCGGGGGAGCCAATCAGTGGATCTGGCAGACTCTATGTCCACCGGTCACCCGTGATCGTTTCCCGTAGAGACAGAATGGGGATCTGCCTGTGTAAACAAGGCAGATCTCCGTTCTGACGGGGGATTACACACAGATCCTGTCTTTCTGCTTTTATTTTATAGTGTAGTTCTACTGTAAATATTCCTTGGGATTTTCAACTTGTCTCAGAAAGTTTTTGGTAAATTCCCATTGTAGTGTTTTGTGCTTTGCATTTGGTGTGTGAACCTGCATATTTGATCTACATAACCGAATAAAAGTAAAAATGTTCTGCTTGTTGTATTGTCTTGTTCTCCGGATTCCATCAGCGGAATTTCAAGGAATTGCCACTTGTTTGTTTTCATACCTTATGCTTTATCAGTGTTGATTGCTGATATTTCCTCTGGAGCTGCAGCAAACTGCTCTGGGGCATATGTTTATTGCCTATCTCATTTGCATGTCTTTTTCTTCAGAGAATGCAGGATGTCAGCAAGTCCAATGCTTTTATCAAGGGCTTTGCTAATCTGGTTTGCCGCGCTCAGATCTGCTCCTTGAATTTGCACATTTTCAGAGAAGACATTAATTCTTTATGAACACCATAATGTTTAGATTTATGATTTGCTCACACAGAGAATAAAGGTGCTGCTTTTGATATATACTGTATTATACTGGTGGAAAAAAAAAATCAATTCAAGAAAGTTACCGCAATTGTTATATTGGAAGAACAGCGCTTAAAAAGCATCACCACATTTTTTTGACACATTTTAAGTTGTTCTGTACAAGCTCTTCAACCACTTCAGTGCTGGAAGGTTTTACCCACTTCCTGATCAGGCCATTTTTTGCGATACTGCGTCGCTTTAACTGACAATTGTGTGGTCGTGCGATGCTGTACACAAATAAAATTGTCCTTTTTTCCCACAAATAGAGCTTTCTTTTGGTGGTATTTGATCACTTTTCCTTTTTTTATTTTTTGCACTATAAACAAAAAAAGACTGAAAATGTTGAACAAAAACAATATTTTTTACTTTCTGCTATAAAACATTCCCAATAAAAAAACAATATGTATTCTGATACATATTTTTGGTATAAAAAATCACAATACGTGTATATTAATTGTCTTTGTCAACACCCTGTGGGAGGGGCGAAACGCGTCAATAGAGATTCCGGTTCCGCAGTGACGTCACGTCCAGCGAGCGGTGGAACACAAGCAAGGTTATATCTGAGCTGAGCTGCTTCCTGGAGCTAGCGGACTTTGTATTGTGATGTTATACCTTGCGATATGGACTCTGCTATTTTGTAACTGAATTTTTATCTTTTTTTACTATTAAATGGAACTTTCTACACTATATGAGCTCTCTATTTCGTATATGCGTTTACATTGCCAAGCAAAATATATATGAACCATTGCCCCACCTTCAAGCTCATAAGGCGAGTGGAAAGCACTAATCACCGAGTGTTTGCATTTGGAGCACTGAGCACTTTGAAAATTACAAGCACGGGGGGGTGTGTGTCCGACCGCAATCCAAGATGGCCACGTAGGAGACCAGCTCCCGCTACACCGGAGGATATATCGGCCCACAGTGACTCCCTAATGGACGGATCGACACTAATCCACGGGCATCCACCTCCCTGGACTACCGGGAATATGTCCCACCAGTGCAAAGAAGAACGAAACTCATGGCTTTCTTCACACAGCAGGCCCATGGCGCCAAGCAAGATGGCGCAAGCTCCTCTCCACAGGCGGCCGTCAGACCCTCTCCTCCTTCTTACCAGGCTGGCTCACCAGGGAGTGTTCATTTCACCACGGCAAAGCAGCAGCACTCATATGCTTCAACCCCAGTGCCTGGCAGCCCGGAGAAGGCCCAGTTCAAACTGGATGGCAGCCGCGCATGGGAAACTGGGGAGGACACCAGGGACTTGCCGGATACAATAGAAGAACTCCCCACAAACAACCAGCCGGTCATGGATACTGTTTTAAAGGACATGCTCATGTTTCTTAGATCATCCTTACAATCTGACCTAGCATCATACATGCACAGATTTAACACCAATCTCCAGGCAGTAGAGAACAGAGTGGAGCATGTTGAGCTGAAAATGGGGAAATTTGCCACTGCTATAAATGACCTCATAGACACACATGAGGGCAGGAATGAAGTTATGGACTGGGTAAAGGCAAAATTAGCGGATATTGAAGATTGGTTGAGACAAAATAATCACAAAATCGGGGGGTTTTATTGGCAGGACCAAATACAATTTAGCATTGCCAAAGCAGTTGAGTTTTTATGGGGGTGGGGTAGGTAGTATAAAGGGGAATGGGGGGAAAGTCCATGTAAAGGATTTTTAAGTCCACAGTTTTTCCCTCTCAGTCTGTGACACGCTGTCACATATTATGCAGCTATTCTCACCATTGACTCCTCTTCTCCCAGTAGGATTTGGAGTTTCCTCTTCTCTTCCATAGAATTGATGTCCGGGATGAGAGCGGAGAGTCTCTGGAAGTGATTGTCCCTCACTGATGGGTACTTGGGACACTGTAGCAGGAAGTGGCCCTCATCCTCTAGGATCCCCTGGTCACATTGCTGGCACAGTCTACTCTCCCTGGACTTGTAGGTCTGTCTGTGCCATCCTGATTGGATTTCCAGGCTCTGGGCGCTCAGTCTGTACTGGCTCAGGGCCTGTCTGTCTTTGAGGTCTTGTAGTGCCTCCTGTATAGGGCTCTCTTCTGTACTGTGAGGAGTAAGGGAAATCTGCCCAGCTCGGACCGGCAAGCACTGTTTGAGGTGCTCCGATGGACTTGGAGGAGGTGCTTGCAGAATTCCAGGTGGAATATTTCTGTTGGGCTGGAGTGGATTTGGATTGGTGTGGGTAGGTGACCAGACCCCAAACTTCACTGCCATAAAGAAGAATTGGGGTGACGATGCTGTCAAATATATTGAGCCAGACTCTTACTGGTGGTTTTAGGTGGTACAGCTGTCTCCTGATGGCATAATAGGTTCTGCATGACTTGTCTTTTAGTCCCTCTATGGCTGGCTTGAAACTTCCTGATTTGTTGATTTCTAGACCGAGGTAAGTGTAGCTGTTAGTTTCATCAAGAGTGCAGTTGTCTAATGTAAAAGAAGGGCTCTTTGTTTGTTTTGTGTTTTTCCTTTGGAGCACCATGGTTTTTGTTTTGCTTGGGTTGATTGGCAGTGCCCATGTGGCACTGTATTTCTCCAAAACGCTAAGGCTATTTGTAGGCTTCTCTATGTTGGTGACAGAAGTAGGAGGTCATCCGCATACAGCAGGAACTTCACCTCGGTGTCATGTGGGGTCAGTCCAGGTGCTGGAGAGGATTCTAGAGCTGTGGCTAGTTCATTGATGTAGATGTTGAAGAGGCTTGGACTTAGGCTGCAGCCCTGTCTGACTCCCCGGGCCTGCCGGAAGTGTTCTGTTCTTTTCCCGTTCACCTTTATGCTGCAGCTGTTCTCGGTATAAGAAATCTTGATGACATCATATGTTTTCCCTCCTATTCCACTCTCCAGTAGTTTGAGGAACAGGCCTGGGTGCCATACTAAGTCAAAAGCCTTCTTAAAGTCCACAAAGCAGACAAATATCTTTCCTTGTTTTGTATTGTGGACATGGTTCTTGATGAGACTGTGCAGGGTATAGATGTGGTCTGTGGTGCGAAGGTTTGGCATGAATCCTGCCTGACTTCTGCTGAGGACATTGTGTTGTGTCAGGAAGTTGAGGATCCGTTTGTTGAGGATGCTGTTGAATAGTTTCCCAAGTGTACTGCTGACACATATCCCTCTGTAGTTGGCTGGGTCATACTGGTCTCCACTGTTATGGATGGGTGTTATGAGGCCTTGGTTCCATACTGTAGGGTAGTAACCAGCACTCAGGACTAGATTGAACACTTTGCATATTGCAGCGTGTACTACTGGGGAGCCGTGCTTAATCATCTCTGGTAGGATTCCATCCATCCCACTGGATTTTTTAGTTTGCAGGTGTTGGATTTTCTCCCTAATTTCTTGTAGTGTAACCGGTACATCTAGTGGGTTCTGAAAGTCCTTGATCTTTTCCACCATATTGTTTAGTCTTTTGATGATGTCTTTTTGTTCTACAGTTAGAGCTTCCTCTGGAATATCTTTGTAGAGGTTCTTAAAGTAGTTGAACCAAATGTCACCATTTTGGATGTGGAGGTTGTTTTTCTTGGGTGCTGGGCCAATAGTCTTCCTGGTTTCCAAGAAAGAATTTTCCTGAAGTGCCTCTTCTAACTGTTACAGGTTTTTGGAGATGAAGTTTTGCTTTTTCTTTTTAATGGTTTGTTTGTATTTTTTCTGTAGGATGTCATGGGCTCTCCTTAGGTCGGTGTTGTCCGGGTCTCTGTGTTTGTTATTGGAGACTGTCCGTAAGGTGTTCCTTAATGCTTTGCATTCCTTGTGGATTGTTTGTTGGATGGTTTCTTGCAGTTGGCTTTTCTTAGATGGGCTGTTTCTGCAAAGATGTGTTATATGTTATGGAAGTCCTTTGCTGCCTGGTTCACACCTCGTGAGCTTATCTCATAGGCTTTGTTTTGGAAGTTTTCAAGCTGTTTTTTAATATCCGGTCTGTCAGTTACCTCTCTATATTTTGTGGTAGACTGTTTGGACCATTTAAATGATGGTGGCAATCTATCAAACCAGACAAACTTTGCTCTTATGCCACTAATTTGTTTAAATCAATTCTGCCTGAATCCACAGACCTAGATATGGTCATTGGCAGAGTACATCGTTTACCTAAGCCTTCTCACCTCCCAGACAAGGTCCCTAGGGATGTGATTTTGCGTCTGCATTTTTTCCATGTGAAGGAAAAGCTTATGACAGCTGCAAATAATAAATCACAATTTCCTTTTCAATATGCAGATTTCCAATTTTTTGCAGATTTGTCACAGTACACACTCCAAAAGAGAAGGAATCTCAATACTATCAAAAAGATGCAACACAATCACCATATCGCCTACAGCTGGGGCTATTTCACCAAAATATATATCACATATGAGGGTACCATGCATGTGATCAACTCCCTGGAAAAGGGACTTGCATATTAAAAACTTAAAATATTATTCCGCAACAACAAGATTCTTCACCTCCAGGGAAAAATATCCAACATTTGGCTGTGACCCTGGATGGCATCTGGTCACAGCCAAAAATTCCCGGAAACATAAATAACCCCTGGGCAAGTTACCATCCACACTTACAAATCCTCCGGAGGCCGTGGTCTCCTAAGAACTTGGTTATATACCCTAATTCGCCCTGCTATACCAGAGCAGCACCACAGCTGCATGTGATGCTGTAACAACCCCATGGCTTCTTGCAGACCATGTGTACTTTGGAAATTATTCCTTGTTCAAACTTACCTCTTTCTTTTCCTTGTTTTTTTTGTTATTGTCCAGCTGCATTCTAAGTCACAGCTCAATGATGCCGTATAGACTTATTGGAAATTTCAGACTTTGGAAGATAACTCACAAAGAATATAACCTGCAACTTATATAATCAGCGCCCACTAGAGGTCGCCCTCATCTTACTGTAAGTAACTCCTGCACTACTGCAACACAATCAACTTACCAACTCTCATACAATGGGAATACATTTTCCAACAATTAATACCAAGGGCCTCAACCACCCTGTTAAACATAGATCATTGTGGCAAGAGGCACTACAACACAAAACTGATATACTTTGTGTCCAAGGGACACATTTTTGCAAAGAGGCACCTCCTAAATGCACGCATAAAAACGTTCCATATGTTTTCACAGCGAACTCTGACTGCAAAAAAAGAGGAGTATTGACAGCAATTAGAGACACAGTCTCCTTCAGCCTTATTACAGAAATGTAGGACCCAAAAGGTTGTTATCTAATCTTGACTTGTGAGATTAACGCAACCAAATACACACTGGTGAACGTATACGTCCCAAATACGCAACAAATACACTTTCTGCAAAAACGAATCCACCTAATGCACAAAGAACAGGAGGGGTCCCTCTTAATTTGTGGGCATTTTAATCTCACACTAAGCCCTGCTACTGACTCTACGTCTACACCTAAAAGAACTCCTCCCGCCTTACAACCACTAATCAATCAACACAAACTATATGACAGTTGGAGATGTCTGAATGCCAATGCTCGGGACTACAGCTTTTTTTTCAATTGCACATCAAAGTTATAGTAGAATTGATCTCTTACTCATAGATTATGGACTATTGATGAAGGCTTCAGCTTCTGTTATAAACAATATCACATGGTCAGACCATGCGTCTATCTTGCTCACGCTGTTAGATGCGATGTCACCAAAAACAATCAATTTATCTAGAGATTGAACTCAACGATCCTTCAATTCTCTGATTTTAAAAATGTGATTGAACATAACCTATCTGAATAATTAAAAAATAACTCTTCCTCTCTTGATGACCCCTTCTTGTTATGGAATGCCCACAAGGCTTTCATCAGAGGAATCTTCATAAAAACAGGGGCACGTATGAAGAGGCAGCGTTTAAAGCAATTGAATGATATCACTAAAAGAATCTCAAAACAAATCCCTCCCCACATACCTCACAATTATTTTCCCAAGCCAGACAATTGCTACGATGTCTTCTCTTAGAGCAGTGGTTCTCAACTCCGGTCCTCAGGACCCACCAACAGGCCAGATTTTAAGTATTACCTTGGGGAGATGCAGACTAGAATATTGCAATCACTGAGCAGCAAATTATATCACCTGTGATGCATTTCAGTTATCCTGCAAACCCAGCCTGTTAGTGGGTCCTGAGGACAGGAGTTGAGAACCACTGTCTTAGAGAAATTCGAAATTACCTCTAGGAAACTTCGAATGAATTATTATGCCAATGGTAATAAATCCGGAAAATTCCTGGCTCAAAGGCTAAAGCGGATGAGATACAAAACCAAGATTCCATTCATATTTCATTCCAAAACTAACAAAAAATATACCATCCCCAAGCAGTGGTGAATGCTTTTAGAGCTTATTATAGCTCCTTATATAATCTTAAATTAGATCCTAACACTCTCCAGCCCACTCCTGAAATTATAAAAGGCTTCCCCAATCAACTGAAAATCACAAAATTAACTTTGAGGAATCTACAACTAAATTCACCATTTACAATTTCAGAAATATCCAAAACTATTGACTCACTACCCAATAATAAGTATCCTGGACCAGATGGGTTTGTGGGGGAATACGTTAAAACCTACAAACACATTCTATCGGTCCATATGGAGAAAATGTATAATGCTGCAGCTGCCTCTTCAAAATTCCCCTCTGAAATGCTCAGGGCCACAATCGTGACACTACACAAGCCGGGGAAGGACCCCATTTCTCCCCAAAATGTCTGTCCAATTTCTTTATTGAATAACGACTTAAAGATATATGACAAACTGATTGCTACAAAGTTGATAGACATCCTATTGCAACGTATTCATCCAGACCAATCCGGATTCACTAAAAACTGCCAGACAACAGATGTCACTCGTAGAATTATCAACATCATCCATATGGCTAACCAAAATAAAACGCCTTCTCTGTTTCTGGCTTTGGATGCAGAGAAGGCGTTTGACCAAATCCATTGTGATTATGTTGCCCACACATTATCAGTGTTTGGTTTACAAGGGACTATATACTCCGCCATAATGGCACTATATACCTCCCCCTCTGTACTTGCCTCAGGAGTCCTATCAGATTCGTTCCCTATATCAAATGGTACGAGGCAGGGATGTCCTCTATCCACACTTATCTTCAACCTACTGATGGAACCACTAGCTATATACACAAGATTGCACCCTAACATCTCTGGGTTCTGGATTAAAAACAAGATCACAGCATCAGTCTTTTTGCTGATGACATAATATTGATGATCACCAATGTGGAAAAATCCCTGGCTTGGGTGCACAATGCACTAGCCCTATTCTATCAGGTGTCATACAATAAAGTAAATGATTCTAAATCTAATATATTAGACTTAAGTGTTTTAAAACGTGTTAAAATCTAACCTCATCTTTCCCACATGTATGGAACACATTAGGAATTAAATATTTAGGTATTACTCTTACCCCTACAATTAGTACTCTAGTATCAGCAAACTACCTCCCATTCCTCTCTACCCTAAACTCCAAACTACAAAACATGGCGAAAACAGAGCTATTGTGGATGAGGAGGTTGGCATAGTTTAAAATGATAATTCTCCTCTGGCTCTTGTATCTATTCAGGGCCTTGCCAATACCAATCCCCAATCTCTTCTTTCTAAAAGCACAATCACTACTCAACAATTACCTATGGAGGGGAAAGAGGGTGAATCATTGAGTTTTCTTAGTTGACTCTAGCTCCTCAGGCAGCAAACTGAACAGACCTTAATCCAATTGCTTACCTAACCACCCTTTTCTCTTCCTCTTCTTTATTCCTTTCCTTACTCTTCCTCCTCCCTCCTCTTCTCCACCCCCCCTTTTTTTCCCTTCCCCCCCTCCTCCATCTCCCAAGGTTCTCCTACCCCTCCTTCCCCCACGC
>BLSH010276488.1:229068-241940 GCA_018402905.1 Glandirana rugosa | reverse complement strand
CCCCCTTTTTTTCCCTCCCCCCTCCTTCATCTCCCAAGGTTCTTCTTCCCCTCCTTCCCCACGCCTCAGCTTCCCACAGACCCCATGGGACAGGAACTGGAGGCGAGGCACAGGGCGCCAGCCATGCCCCCTCCAAACCCCCCTGGAACATGGGGTCCCAGAACATATGCCAAAAAATGTGAAGCCATTTCTGAATTAACTCTGAGGGGTATGCCTACACTTCTAGCTCCTCCTCCTCCCCTCTCCAGTGACCACTTTGGTGATCAAGAAAACCTAATGTTACCTTCAGCCCCTGTCTGTTTCTCAAGTAGCATGGCCAAATAAGCTTTGTCATATCATCTTCTGTTTAATTCTGGTCATGTAAACCCATTAATCTAGATGTAACGCTCTTCTCTAGATATACACCTATGTAATGACTTTCTCTTTATTTTCCACATGTCTGTTGTTGCTCTCTTTTATGAAACCATTCAATAAAATATTTGAATAGAAAGTTTATATGAACCAGTAAGAATTAGCTAACTACCCACCAATTGTACCACTGTTGATTACTGTATATCTCTCCTTTTTTCTAAAGTTTTGTATTCAATATACTGGATATGTTGTGTATATGGAAAACCAAATAAAAAACTTTTGAAATTTGAAAATTACAAGAACAGGAGCACTTTGAGAGGATTTTGCAAGTGTTGGGGGTTATTTTATTTATACAACACAGACTTTCACTGGCCACATGCTTGTTACATATGTTTTTTTGCCATAATTAATTTTTTATGAACTATAACTTATGGACTTTTAGGTGTCATATGTCTGTGCACAATGTTTTATTGACTTATGTGGTTTAGCACTTGCACTTTATTACTGTTTGCGCTGTGGTTTGCATTTCTATTTATTGTGACTCTTGTTTTGAACAGCAGCAACAAATTGGTATATGTTAGGCACTAGTGCAAGTAGCTCAGGTAATTTTGATACATTTTGTATATTGATTGGTTTGCGCAAAAGTTTCTGGGGTTGATTTACTAAAGCCGGAGAGTGCAAAAACCAGTGCAGCTTTGCATGCTAGCCAATCAGCTTCTAACCTCAGCTTGTTCAATCAAGCTTTGACAATAAAACCTTGAAGCTGATTGGTTTCTGTGTGGAGCAGCACCAAATTTTGCACTTTCAAGCTTTAGTAAATCAACCCCATAGTGTCCAAAAACTATGGGATACATTTAGGTTTTTTTTTATTGTTTTTACTAGTAATGGCGGCGATCAGCAATTTTTAGCAGGACTGCAACATTGCGGTGGACAAATCTGACACTAAGTGCCACTTTTTGGGGACCACTGACACCAAAACTGGGATCAGTGCCATCAAAAATGCACTAATCATGTATAAATGACACTGGTAGGGAAGGGGTTAACACCAGGGGTAATCAAATGGGTTAAGTGTGTCCCTGGGAGGTGCTCTCTAACTGTGTGGGGGACAGATACACTGGAGGAAAAGAGAGATTGTGTTTCAGCTTAACAGAAACACAAGATCTCTCCTTTGCTCCCTGACAGATCGGTGGTGCGGCTTGTTTGCAAAAGCATACCGCTGCTCCGTCTCTCCACATAATGATTGACAGGTTGCGGCGGCCACTGCAGCCACCAGATCCGCCAATTGGCTCCCACTGTGTCTAATCACAGTGGGAGAGGCGCCCTGCCCCTACGTTGCATGCACAAAATCACATACAGGTCTGTGACTTTGCTCAGCTAGGCCGCCATGCTGCAGTATATGTAGGTGGGGTGGTCTGGAAGTGGTTAAAGAGTACCTGTTATGGGAGGGCTATGGATGCTGCCAGTGCTGCCTTCTTTTTAAGTAGTTGCTACAATAGGCCATTTTTTCAGCTTTACTACTTAATGCTCACTTGGAGTAAGATACAGACCAGTAGTTAAAGTGGTTGTAACCCTTTAAAACATGAAAATACCCCATAGTGCTTCTGTGGTGTCATTTGTCCCTTTCTATGTTGTAATAAGTCTGGTTGATCCTGCCTGTTCCTGTGTCCCACTTAGTGTGTTGATCATGGTAATGATAGCTGCTGATCCATGATATCGTGGTCATGTTTTGTTCCTCTGTTATCCCGCTGCTCTCCTCTCTGTCCCTCTCCCCCTCCCTCTCTTCCTGTCCTGCTCGGGATTCTGTGTAGTGAGCCGTCTCCTCTCCGCCCCTCCCCTCCTATCGCCCATGTGTGTTTGAGCTTTGGGGTGCACACCCTAATGCAATAGGCTGCGCACACCTGTGATGTCGCCATTATGTCTGTAATAAGGTTGTGATTTCATTTCCTGTCAGCCCCTCTGCAATAATAAGATGTACTATGCAGTGTGTGTGTGTTTTTTTAAATTCGGCAGCAAAATGCCTTTTCACATTCCCGATGTGCAGTCATGTGACCTCCCAGCTAACGTCAGAGGGAAAGCTCAGCCCCTCCCACTGCAGTCCTTAGATCAGGGAAGGAGAGTGGCGGGCGGTCACGTGACCGCACATCAGCGATATTAAAAAAGCTATTTAACTGCCCAATTTAAAAAAACAAAAGCACACACACTGTGTAGTACATCTTGTTATTGCAGAGGGGCTGTTAGGAACTGGAATTTCTGACTTAAAAACCACTTTAAGACTGATTCAGCTGTGTACTTAACCACTTCAGCCCCGGAAGGATTTCCCACTTTAGGACCAGAGCCCTTTTTGCGATTTGGCGCTGCGTCGCTTTAACTGACAATTGCGCAGTCGTGCGACGTTGTACCCAAACTAAATTTGCGTCCTTTTTTTCCCACAAACAGAGCTTTCTTTTGGTGGTATTTGATCATCGCTGCGTCATTTCTGATCGCCGCTATAAACAAAAGAAGAGCGACAATTTTGCAAAAAAACCCAAATTTCTTACTTTTTGCTAAAATACAAATCCAAAAAAAAAAAAAATATAAAAAAACATTTTTTTTCACAGTTTTTGGCCGATTTATATTCTTCCTCATATTTGCGATAAAAAAATCGCAATCTGTGTTTATTGATTGGTTTGCGCAAAAGTGGCCGCGTTTACAGATGATGAGAATTCATTTTTGGGGTTTTTATTTATTTATTTATTTTTATTAGTAATGGTGATGATCTGCAATTTTTAGCGGTACTGCAATATTGGGGCGGATATGTAGGACCATTTTGACCCTTTATTGGGACCATTGGCATTTATACAGCGATCAGTGCTATAAAAATGCACTGATTACTGTGTAAATGCCATTGGCAGTGAAGGGGTTAACCTGCAGGGGGCGCTCTAAGGGTTAACAGTGTTCCCTGGGCGTGTTCTAACTGTGGGGGGACTGCCCTGGCAGGGGAAGGGAAGTGATCACAGCTTCCGTGTAGAGGAAGGCTGTGATCACAGCCCTTTCCCCTTCACAGAACGGAGGTCCGTGTTTACTTACACGGACCTCCGTTCTTTCACTCTGGGGGGGGCATCGCGGGTAGCCGGTGGCGATCGAGGCCGCCGCACCCGCTCCCTGGCCCTCCCCGAACACAGCGAGCGTGCGGGCGCGCCTCCGGCGGCGCGCACGCGCTCACAGTGCACAATCTCGCAGCCGCCGTCAGATGACAGATGAAAAAAAATGTACTAGAAAAGAATAGAGTAGAATAGAATAGAATTAAATATAAAAAGAACAGAATGAAATAGAAAGAATATAAACATCTTCTGAAATTCAAATTTCAAATATAATAAATTCAAACTTGAATATATAAGAAAATAATAGAATAGAAAAAAAATAGAATAGAATAGACTATTATGGAATAGAAAATAAGAGAATTCAAAAAACAATAGGATAGAATAGAAAGAATATAACCATTTCCTAAAATTCAAATAGAATCAATTCAAATTTAAATAGAATAGAAAATAATAGATTTGAATAGAATAGGAAATAACACAATAGTATAGAAAAAACAACAAAATAGAATAGAACAAATAGAACCATCTCCCGAAATTCTAATTTTGAATAGAATACAATAGAAATAATAGAAAAGAAACAAATAGAATAGAATAGAATAAAATAGAATAGAATTGATGACAATAAATAAATTGAAAAAGAATAGAATTCAAAAAACAATAGAATAGAAAGACTATAACCTTTTCCCAATTCAAATTTGAATAGAATAGATTAGAATAGGAAGATGGTTATACTCTTTCTATACTATTCTATTGTTTTTTCTATACTATTCTGTTATTTTCTAAATCTGGACCCTCCGTTGCCTTGTTGAAAAAGTCCCTCTAACTTGTCGGTCATCTTCATTCTCAGCCAATCTGCACCTTCCCATCCTATAACCAAGGAATACCCAACAAGGAGACAGTAGGCGTCTGGACAAAACTGCATGGCTTGTTCACTAATTCCAGGAGTCTGGCAGACAAGATGGGAGAACTAGAGCTGCTACTGTATGAGGAGGATTTCAATTTTGTGGGCATTTCAAAGACTTGGTTAAACAGATGTCATGATTGGCTGGCAACCATTCAGGGGTATTCTGTATATCGCATGGATAGGGAGGGCAAAAAGGGGGGAGGGGTATGCCTGTATATAAAAAATGATGTACAAGTAAATGTGAGGGACAACATCACTAATGGATCAAGGGAGGAGGTGGAATCCTTATGCGTAGAGCTACAAAGGGAGGATACCAAGGGGAGAGTAATACTGGGAATATGCTATAGGCCTCTTAACCAGAGGGGAGAGGGGGAGATGGACCTCCTATCACTGTTTGGAATAGTGGCAAGGATGGGAAGTGTCAGTATAATGTGAGATTTTAATTATCCAGACATAGACCGGGCGGAAGGTACTGTGCACTCGTCTAAGGCTCGCCATTTTCTAAATGTCTTGCAGTACAATTTCATGGGTCAGATGATAAATGCACCAACAAGAAACAAAGCATTACTAGACCTTCTGATTACTAACAACACAGACTTGATCACAGATGTGAAAATAAGGGGCAATTTAAAAGACACATAGCAGCGGGAGTAAAAAGAATCCCAAGAAATTCTTTAAGTATATAAATAGAAAGAAAGGGAGGTCAGACCATATTGGCCCCATAAAGAATAATGAAGGGAATCTGGTTACAAAGGATGGAGAGATGGTGAAGGTTTTAAATGTATTATTTTCCTCAGTATTCATGAGGGAAACGGGGGGCTCCAGTATCCAACATGACTGTGTTTGTCCTCACGACCCTCATGGCTAGATAGAGCTGGCTAGGATAGATTTAGGAATAGACTTGAAAAACTTAACATTAATAAGTCACCGGGACCGGATGGCTTGCACCCAAGAGTCCTTAAGGAACTCAGTCAAGTAATTGCCAGAACATTGTTCCTAGTTTTTACAAACAGTCTGCTGACTGGTATGGTACAAAAAAACATATTTGGGAGGGGACAGGGCCCTCCCTAAAGAGGTCCTTATCCCGACAGGGAATAAAAGGGTTAATCCGGCAGCATATACTCAAACAATTGTGCTATTAAGTTTATTATGAAAAAATTGAAAGACCAATGACATGTAAACACTCAATTAAAAGGCAACGTTGTCTATAAAAACACCCCGGAGTCATACACACAGCTATGGAATACGTGTAAATTTTCATATGTCTGATACTGACAGTAGGTCCCAGGTAATCCACTTCAGGTGTTACAGCTCAGTAAAGTGCCAATCACCTTTATGGGGAACCTCTGGGCCAGTCAATATCAGATTGCTCATATCACATAATACATAATATGAAGGTCAGCAAACCAGAAATAATTGGAATAAAGATAATGTCTCAAGAAACTGGTGGTTTAAATTCTGGGAAGTACAAATAATCTTAGAAGGATTTCTATATCTTTATCTTTGAGAGTCAGAGTAGTGCTCATCAGATGGTGACAGAGATGATAGCTTGTTAATCCCAGTTGGAACAGACTCACGGTTTGAAAGTGTTCATCCGGCTGCTGGCGGGCTCACTTGGAGAGCTTTAAATATTAGATGTATCGCATCAAAGCGTGGGTCTCCCCGGGGCCGCTTAGCTTGAAGGCAGCTGATGATGGAGTGTCCTTGTGTAGTATGCAGTCCCATACACCGCCGGTCCTCCGTGCGGTGGGCGGGTATCGAGTGCGATCAAATCGTGGATTGATCCTGCTGAGTGGACATCCTTGAGCAGTGAGTTCGGGCGCGGTGTAGGCACTAAAATTAGAAGAAAAGCAGTTTAACCATAAACTGCATAGAGGGTTCTTTACAGTAAGAACAGTGAGGATGTGGAATTCTCTTTCACAAGTAGTGGTTTTAGCTGGGAGCATAGATAATTTCAAAAAACTATTAGATGGGCACCTAAGGGACCACAACATTGAGGGATATACAATGTACTATTGACATAGAAACACACAAATAGGTTGGACTTGATGGACTTGTGTCTTTTTTTCAACCTTACCAACTATGTAACTATGTTATATTCTTTTCTATTCTATTCTATTGCTTTATCTTCTTTTCTATTGTATTATCTTTGTAATTTGGAAAACAAATCGAAAACTATTGCAATTTGCATTTGAAAACTTTTTGAATTTGAAAACTTTTCGAAATCGAATTTGAAAACTATTCAAATCCGAAAACTATTCGAATTTGGAAAATTCAAATTGATTTGAATATGGATAAATGAAAAAAATTCAGAAAACTGAATAAATGGATTAAACATATTTAACTAAACAAATTTATGTAAATAATGAATCGAAACAAAAATAAACTAAACAAATGTTTTTGTTCTGCACATGTCTAGTGCAGATTTAGACAGTCCTCTCAAACATTACATACTTCTTGGGGATTCAGATTTTTATGGTGCTGCAGACCTGTGTTTTCTTACACACTGTGTACTTTAGTAAAACCGACTGTTGGCTTTCATGTGGAAGTGATACAAGCAGATGTGAAGCCACGTGTCACTTCCACCACTGCCGTGATGTGCCACCCCCACAGCATGACCCTCCTGCCATGTTCACCAGGCTCTGCTGTCCCTCCTGCAGGCCCGGTATTGTCATGGTGGGTGTTGCTGGGAAGGGCAGCAGGAGTTCAGTGGATCTCTGTCCGCTCAGCCTCTCTCCAGTACACAGACCAGTAAGGGATGTCATACACGCCACTTCCTGGACCGGAGCTCTCATTCTCCGGGATCAGTGCTGGGGGAAGTAGCTGATGGAACGCAGCCTGTATTCCATCAGCTGTAGTAGATCAGAGAGGAGACATCCAGGGTCTAATAGACCATGGGTGTCTCCATAAAGAGAACCTACCACATAGGGGGCTATTGGTCCCCTATGTGATAGCAATAAAAGTTATGTAAAAATAAAAAGTAAACCAAAAATGTTTTTAGAGTACAAGGAGACACACACACAAAAAAAAAGTGTGCATTAGGGCACTTACATATGAAAACAGTAATTGTCCCACACATGTTATATATGAAAGCAATAATTTTAGCACCAGTGCTCCTGCGTAACTCTAAAGCAATGACCTGTAGGGACTTTTAAAACGTTGCGGGCACGTGCAATTTTAAGGTGACATGGGTATCTATTTACTCTGCATAACCTCATCTTTTATATTTTACCAGAAAAATTAGGTAAGTTCTTAGCCTGTAAGGGGCTTTTGCATCTTTTATAGACTGCCAGTACTGAGGAGAAAAAACAAGTTGTACAGAGAATCAAGTCAAGTTGTGCAGAAGGATATAGAAGAGCCGTGTATAGGCAGAACGTTGCCTCTGGTTTTTGTTACAGACAAGTTGGGCATCCCATAATTCCCATCCCCATCCAAGTTATTACCCCTCAATAAAACAACAAAAACAAAGCTCAAGGACTGTTTCCTGTGTCTGCATGCAAGTTAAAGAGGAAGTAAACTCTGATGGGTTTTACTTCCTCTTTAGTTCCCTGCAAAGTAAAAGCATTATGGGCTAGTATGCATCACACTTACCTGCAAAGAAGCCCGTACTGTCCCCTGTGGAGGCCGCGTTCATGTTTGCCCCTCTTCCTTCCGGGGCCACGGACTCTGGCTCTGTGACTGGCTAGGGTCGCATGATGCCACTCCCATGCATGCAGACGGGAGCCGCCAGTCAGGGCAATTGCTAGTGAATAAACGGCACAAACAGCTGTTTCTTCACAGTGCATGCGCCGATGATGTCGGAGCAAGCGCATACAGATTTTATACTATGGGCTTACCTGTAGGTAAAAGTGGTTGTACAGAGTTTACAACCACTTTAAAGATGCTATGTGACTGGCTCTGCAGCAGTGGGGAGCCTGTCACTTGCAGCCCCTAGGGGGGTAGTGCTACATAGATAAAAATATAATGGCTAATTAAATTACCTACTAAAAGGGTAATGTAAAATTGCTGTCCTGCAATTTAGAAAAAAAAAAAAAAACCAGGCATGGGGTGGGCAGCAGTAGTGCCTCCTGAATGCCTGCCAGTCGCTGCTATACCGCCCTCTGAAAAGCAATCCACAGCTGATCACTGTTAAGAGGTAAGTATTCGTTACACCTGTCTGAAGAAAGGCTAAGAGCGAAAGTGTATTTGACCTAATTGGAGCAGGACCCTGGTCATAATCACAAGACATCATTTAATTAAGCGAGTAATAAAACGCATTAATAAATAAAATATTACACAATAATTGAGGACTTTCTTAAATGAGTACTAAGAAGCTTCTGAAAGAACTGAGTAGTGGATGCAAAAAGGACTGAGCATGACATGGAGGACTGTTTTTTTTTTTTTTTAAAGCTCAACACATATTGATACAATTATTTACAAGCTAATCTCTTTTATAGATATACATATTCTCTTACGAGAAGAACTCCAGGCAAAAAAAATCTTGTTCAAATATTTTATTGGAATGGAGAAGGACGAGATACAATTTTGTGATGTAAAAAAGTAGGTACAATCATCCTGATTTGAAACAAGAATGGGAACAACCTGGTTCCAAAATCGTGGAGTAATTCCAGGTATTACTTAAGAACATTACCAGTTAGAACAATTATATGCCAAGGCCTGTGAGTGTGGTTGAGAAGGGCTTACCATGGATGCCCCTATCCCTAAGTAGCAGGGAGGGCAAACAATTGTGTGGTAAATGTCAACTTGGGGGATGGGGTGGATATGGAATGTGTAATGGCTTCAGTAAACCATTAAATAGAAGAAAGAGACATGTCAAAAATTATTGAGTTCAAAGGAAAAGAATATAAGTGGAGAATAGTGGGAAGGTAGAAGAAGGGATAGGAGAGGAAGTTAGTATTGTACAAGATATATCTTGTTTGGGCAGCGCTTTTCCCTTTTATTTATCTTTACACTGTTTTACTATACAGTTTTTTTTGTAGCCCATCTACTGTGCAAAGGGTAAGAAAATTGTGTTTATATGAACGACACTACTTGCTGTTCCAACAGCGCTCGCATAACATACTATGTGTCTCTTATTTTAAAGTGACCGTGCCTGTGAGAGTGCCTTTATCTGATACTTGTGCTGAACCAATTTATGTGCATAACTTTTAAAACATCATATCATTGTGGTACAATATAAAACATCATATACAATTAAAAAATCATATACAATTAAAAAAGTGCTGGTGCCTTTAAATACAGTGCAAAAAGTCTATATTTCAAAGTGCCAGTGATAGTTTGGTTTGAAGGTGAAGATAGAATTCTTCAGGGCAATCACAAAAACTTCTTAAATTTTCTTAACCATAAATGTGCCCGTGCCGTGCTGGGTGCTTGAAGAAATAAGTGGACGAGGGTTTTTTCCCCGCTTACCAGACTCTGTGGACTCTCCAACCGTACGGTATGGAGAAGTCACTTGCGCTTTAGGTCTACAATCCGACCTATGGATGTGGTGCCGTCTGCTTCCCTTGTCTCCTCCTCCACGTGTAGTGATCAGCAGCCCAAGTCCCGACAGTAACTGCACTGAGCTCCGCCTCCTTTTGAGCCGGCTCTGGACGCGAGGACAGCGGAAACAGTCCACCGCTGAACGTGGGGGAGCGCGATTTTCCCAAGGATCAAAGGATTGGGTAAGTATAACCTTTTTTTTTTTTTTTTTTCAAAAAAGTATAACCTTTTTGTGCACCCCTAGACAAAACAAGCAGTTAACCCATGCAGCATGGGAGAAAAATCTTTTGTCGGGGGTTATGCTTTAATTATTTCCACTGCCATTGGGTATATTTTAAGAGCATCAACAAGTATAAACATTTACGTAAATAGCAGAAAATCGTAATTATGAAGTTGATTTTTTAAAACTCCCTTGTGTTTTAATTTCATATTTCCTAGAACGTAAGGAACTCACCAATTCAAGAAACAATTAATATGAAGCTAACAGACGGTGGTTGGAAAAATGAACAATGTTCTAAGGTCTGTATAAACTAATAATCTGAGGGCCTCTGAAGGACTATTTTTACGGTGTCCTCTTATCTTAGTGTGCATCTGTTACATGAATGACTACCCCTCAAGATAATAAATGTGCACAGTACTGATTTAATGATGTACAGATTAGGAAACCTTTTGCCAGGCTCTCATCTGGACCAATTTTGTTGAAATATTTGGAAGTCGGCCTTGATGATTCAATTTTAATGATAATGGCCACTCAGAATCTGGAAAGGTTATTGAAATACATTAACAGTTAGGCTGCCAATTTATATAAAATTGGGTAGCACAAAAAGGAAAAAAAATGTCGAGAGACACAACAATTAATGCTGGAGACCAACAATTAATGATGTCTGTAAATTAGTAGAGAAGGCTGTTGGAGAGAGCAGGTATATTTGAGCATCACCCAATTTCCTTAATGACCATAGTTATGTGTTGAGTTCAAAGGGACCCGTGTTGCCCGTATCTTCTCTAAGGATTGATGAATTCAAATAATTACCGTGAAGCACTGAAGAATTTTGCCAAGTGCCAAGAATTGTTGGAGGGCATTTACATATTTCATCTGCCAGAGTAACAAGGGGCCTTCTAATTGCGGAGAGATGGAGCGCTCATCTTGACTGACAAAAACCGTCACCTCATTTTAATTCCAAGAGGCACTATGGGAATAGAGATGAACTATGTACTTCAGGGCAATTGTTAAAATGGAACATCGTGTTTTGACAGACTTACTGAAAAAGAGTTTGCTTGCAAGACTGCAGTCTTCTTGTCATGAGTTAATGTGGTGATAAAGCTGGACTTGCTCTTAACATACCTACACAGTTTCATAGAAAGTAAGGTTGAAAAAAAGTTGGCTTAAGAAATTTAAGTAAAAAAAAGAAACAGTAAACTTACAGTTGATCTAGAATAAAAATAAAACATATCTATTAAAAGTGCTGTAATTTGCTCAGACAGAAAGAAAAAATCCTCTCTGAGTACCAAAGGAAATCATATAACCCCCAGATCAACAGCCTATTATAACAGGCTTTTTTAGCATGTCCGCAATTTATGCAGTGCCTTACATACTTTTCATTCACATCAGTCCCTGCCCTCAAGGAAATTACATATTTTAGGAAAATGTTTTAGACAGGATCCAATTAATCTATCAGCACATCTTCGGAGGGTGGGAAGAGGTCAGAGTACCCAAAGTGAACCCATGCATCACAGGGAGAAAGTGTACAATCCATGAAAATGGCAAAGAAGTGCTAACCACCAAGCCAACCCTTCAGAAAACACAAAACGTATTGGCATTTTTTCCCCTAATGGTACTTTAAGGGTGGCCAGATTTACAAGGTATAAAAAAACAAACTTTCTCCATTGCAAGGATGGGACTTTTCATTATATTTTACCTACCCCCTCCCTATTATAATTAAACAAAATCCTCTTGATTATGTACACTCACTGACCACTTTATTAGGTACACCTGTTCAATTGCTTGGTAAAGCAAATTGCTAATCAGCCAATCACTATTACTTACTAGTTATTATTAGTTACTATTGGGTTTAATTAGCATGTATTTTATGGATATGTAATAAAGTTTGTTTTTTGTACATTGAGACTCTGGTGGCTATTAAAGTCCCAATAGAGCAAAATGGCTATATACCTTTTGTACAATAGAAAGGGATGGTGGCAACCAGTCACCTACAACAGAGTTGACTTTAATTTTGGTTATACTTTTCAAGAAGCAAGGATCTCTCAGTGCTCCCATTAAACTAAGTGTGATACTATCAGACTTGTGACCTTAGAGCACTAAGGAATAGAGTTGAGCGAACCTCTGGAAGTTCGGGTTCTGCTGGTTCGGCCGAATTTTGGGACAAAGTCCGGGTTCGGGTCCGGACAGAACCCGAACGTTCACACGGACCCCGAACTCCATTGAAATCAATGGGGACCCAAACTTTTAGGCACAAAAATGGCTGTTACAATGTCCTGGCAAGTGCTAGAGAGCTGCAAAAGGAAGTAAAATGGGGGTAAGAGTAGGGCAAGTGCCCTACAAAAAAATGGGGATAGGGAGCCTAGAGGTTGACTAGGCCATGACCATGGCAGTGTAGGTGGAAGTGGCGGTGGTTGAGGAGGGGTAGCCCCCAAAATATTGAGGCCTATTCAAAAAAACAAGTATATGAATGGCTGTGTGAGTCCGGTCTAAATGTTTATTCTGCACAAGGTACAGACAAGTCTTGTGACGGTACCAGTACCGGATCAGTTGGAGATCCGAGGGATAGGGGTAAAAAAACATCCCGTGAACGGGATGAGAATGGGGGTAAAATGAAGGAAAACGTCGAGAGATCGTGAACGGTCCTGTAACATTGTCGGTAAAAACACGGATTTTCAAACCCAGGGGTAACTAAAGTTACCTCAAGCCCCAGGCACACTTGCAAGCCCAAGACAGGCCTGGGCTTGGGCCTGAAACAGGGTTTTAAGCCGGCTTGGTCGTCTTGGGCTTGAAGGTCTCCAAGCGAGTTGAGATAAGGAATCACGAGATTCCAGTGTTC
>BLSH010276488.1:196158-225636 GCA_018402905.1 Glandirana rugosa | reverse complement strand
TAATGTGTCACTTACAGCAACAGCTGGCCCTATAGGAGTAGGCAATGGTTTTTGAACAAGAATCTGTCTGTCTAAGCAACAGCTGGAAACTCTCCCTTTAGAACTAGGAGATGATTTTTGAACAATAATGTGTCACTTACAGCAACAGCTGGCCCTATAGGAGTAGGCAATGTTTTTTGAACAAGAATCTGTCCCTCTAAGCAACAGCTGAAAACTCTCCCTTTAGAACTAGCAGATGATTTTTGAACAATAATGTGTCACTTACAGCAACAGCTGGCCCTATAGGAGTAGGCAATGGTTTTTGAACAAGAATCTGTCTGTCTAAGCAACAGCTGGAAACTCTCCCTTTAGAACTAGGAGATGATTTTTGAACAATAATGTGTCACTTACAGCAACAGCTGGCCCTATAGGAGTAGGCAATGTTTTTTGAACAAGAATCTGTCCCTCTAAGCAACAGCTGAAAACTCTCCCTTTAGAACTAGCAGATGATTTTTGAACAATAATGTGTCACTTACAGCAACAGCTGACCCTATAGGAGTAGGCAATGGTTTTTGAACAAGAATCTGTCCCTCTAAGCAACAGCTGGAAACTCTCCCTTTAGAACTAGGAGATGGTTTTTGAACAATAATGTGTCACTTACAGCAACAGCTGGCCCTATAGGAGTTAGGCAATGGTTTTTGAACACAAATCTGTCACTCTAAGCAGAAGCCTCTACCTAGTGCAGTCAGATCGCTCAAAGCAGCAGTATGTGAAATCTCAAATTACTCCCACAATCTGATCATTGTGAACGATCGTAACGATCGTTGTATTAGGCAGAGTTTGATCTGCAATCTGCAACTCAAAGCGGCAGTATTTGAAATCTCAAATTACTCCAACAATCCGATCGTTGTGCACGATCGTAGCGATCGTTGTTTTATGCAGAGTTTGATCTGCAATCTGCAATTCAAAGCAGCAGTATTTGAAATCTCAAATTACTCAAACAATTTGATCGTTGTGCACGATCGTAGCGATCGTTGTTTTATGCAGAGTTTGATCTGCAATCGGCAACTCAAAGCAGCGGTATGTGAAATCTCAAATTTCTGCTATCTGTCCCTCAGAGCAACAGCACTGCAGTAGTAATCTCAGGATGCAGGATCAGATGTTAAAATGTCTGTAAGCTCTCCCTCATGCCGGCAGCTTCCTCTCCCTACCCTAACCCAAGAGCATGTGACATGCAGCACTGTGACTCCAGCTTATAAAGAGGCTGGGTCACATGATGCACTGGCCAATCACAGCCATGCCATTAGTAGGCATGGCTGTGATGGCTTCTAAGGGCAAACCAGTGAAACGCTTGTTGATGGGCTGCCCTGCAGCTATTCAACATGCGTGATAAACTACCAGAACCCGAACGTTTTTTTAAATGTCTGTGTTCGGGTCCGGGTCCCGGACACCCGAAAGTTCAGTACGGACCCGAACGTTACAGTCCGGGTTCGCTCAACACTACTAAGGAACATGGCCAGTTTTACTCTTGAGACAAAGCAAACAAACCCTACACTTCATCTTAGCTAAAGGGACTTTCTCAAAACGTTGTATTCACTTTTTATTGAGCTTACCCTTTAGAATCATAACCAACACATTCTTTGAACATAGCTCCATTTGAGAAAAAGTCCGGGTTCGGGGTTTGGGTATTTTTTCTCACCTTTTGAATAGCTGCAAGGCAGCCAATCAACAAGCGTTTCACTCGTTTGCCCTTAGAAGCCATCACAGCCATGCCTACTAATTAGGCATGGCTGTGACTGGCCAGTGCATCATGTGACCCAGCCTCTATATAAGCTGGAGTCACGTAGTGCTGCATGTCACATCATCTCATACTAGTGTAGGGAGAGGGTGCTGTTGCTGGTGTGAGGGACAGATTAGCTTTAGAAAATCTGTTAAAAACAGCGATTTATTGGTGGGTGGGTGCTAGAGGAGATTTTTGTTTGCTAGAGTACATTTTGTTTGCTAAGCAAAGTGCCTCATATAAAACCTAAGCATTTTTTCTGTTTGTTAGGTGGGCGTTTGCAGCCAT
The DNA here is from genome assembly GCA_018402905.1 of Glandirana rugosa. Classification (NCBI taxonomy): domain Eukaryota; kingdom Metazoa; phylum Chordata; class Amphibia; order Anura; family Ranidae; genus Glandirana; species Glandirana rugosa. The sequence goes on along the minus strand of BLSH010276488.1, from coordinate 223,589 downwards.
TTTTGCAAATGCAGTGCACTTGCAACTGCTTGTGTGTCAGGGACACTACATTAATCATGTTCTGTTAGTTTAGTTGGCAACATTTTGGCATATTTAAATACTGCTTTTACATTACAGTTAGACAAATTATTTTTTTTTTTTTTTTTGTGTGTGCAAAATATTACATTTGCGGCCAGCGGGGCATTTCTTGCACAAAAATAAAAAGTGCATCTACATTGCTGGTTTAAAAAAAAAGTATAATAATTTTTTCTTCTTTTTTTTATTATTAATAAATAGTGCTACATAGTACATTTGCACCTTGCTGTGCATTTCTTGCACAAAATCAAAAAGCCTGTTTACATTGCTGGTTTAAAAAAAAAAAAAATTCTAAATACTACATTTGCGGCCAGCGGTGCATTTCTTGCACAAAAATAAAAAGAGTGTCTACATTGCTGGTTTTAAAAAAAAAAATATTCTAAATACTACATTTGCAGCCAGCGGTGCAATGTCTACATTGCTGGTTTAAAAAAAAGAATAATCATTTATTATTCTTTTTTTTATTATTAACCACTTGCCGACCGCCGATCGGCATCTGACGGCGACAAAGTGGTTCGTTATCGCAAAACGCCGTCATACGACGGCGGCTGCGATAACGCGCACTGTGAGCGCGCGCGCGCCGCCGGAGGCGCGCCCGCGCGCTCACTGTGTTCGGGGAGGGCCAGGGAGCGGGTGCGGCGGCTTCGATTGCCGCCGGCTACCCGCGATGGCCCCCCCGGAGCGAATGAGCGGAGGCCCGTGTATGTAAACACGGACCTCCGCTCTGTGTGAGGGGGAAGGGATGTGATCACAGCCTTCCTTTACGTGAAGGCTGTGATAACTTCCCTTCCCCAGATAGGCAGTCCCCCATACAGTTAGAACACGCCCAGGGAACATAGTTAACCCTTAGCGCGCCCCCTGCAGGTTAACCCCTTCACTGCCAATGGCATTTACACAGTAATCAGTGCATTTTTATAGCACTGATCGCTGTATAAATGCCAATGGTCCCAAAAAAGTGTCAAAACGTTCCGACATGTCCGCCCCAATATCGCAGTACCGCTAAAAATCGCAGATCGCCGCCATTTTTAGTAAAAAATAAAAAAAAAATAAAAACCCCAAAAATGAATTCTCACCATCCGTAAACGCGACCACTTTTGCGCAAACCAATCAATAAACGCCGATTGCGATTTTTTTTATCGCAAATATGAGGAAGAATATAAATCGGCCAAAAACGGTGAAAAAAAATGTTTTTTTATATTTTTTTTTGGATTTGTATTCTAGCAAAAAGTAAGAAATTTGGGTTTTTTTGCAAAATTGTCGCTCTTCTTTTGTTTATAGCGGCGATCAGAAATGACGCAGAGGTGATCAAATACCACCAAAAGAAAGCTCTATTTGTGGGAAAAAAAGGACGCAAATTTCGTTTGGGTACAACGTCGCACGACCGCGCAATTTTCAGTTAAAGCGACGCAGTGCCGAATCGCAAAAAGGGCTCCGGTCCTAAAGCTGGAAATCCTTCCGGGGCTGAAGTGGTTAATAAATGGTGCTACATAGTACATTTGCACCTTGCTGTGCATTTCTTGCACAAAATTGCACATTGCCGGTTTAAAAAAATAATATAAATTTGTGCTGAATAGTACATTTGCGTCCAGAATGAGGAGAGCGTCAAATAAGGGACATGATCGTGGTCGTAGTGCTGCTGGTGCTGCTGGTGTTGGTGGTGTTGGTGAAGCTCCTATTGCAAGGAGAGGACGTGGTCGATCTGTGCCAGCTACACGCACAAGTGAAACACCTTCCTCAGGTATACAAAAGCGAAAAGAAAAAATGGTGGGGCTTTAAATGAGGCTGACATGCCCATTAGTACTAACTAAGTTCGAAACCATATTGGTACACATACCTCAAGATACCAGGCTATCCTACTGAGGCCCGCACTCCAGGACCCATCTATAGCTCGGTAGCCACCCATGTAAGACACCATTACATAATCATTTGGCTTTGTTTGAAAATATTTTCTACATGGGAGGATACTGTGTACTAATGTGTATTTCCTTATTTTCTCTTTTTTTCATAGATTTTTGTGCACCATACTCCTGATGAGTAGCATAAGCTACGAAACGCGTAGAGTTTTAATTAGGGTGCTCGAACTATATGTTATTTTATTGACATTGTATGAAAATTTTTTTATTGTTCATCATGATATATGGGTCTGGACGTGTGCATCAATTTATGATTATATTATCTTGGTTAAAACATTTTTTGACCATTTTTGATATCTATACCCAACCATGTCCTTTGAATAATTTATATGACTATTATCTTGTTTACATGCTATTATGAATTTCTTATGACCAAATTAATAAATGTTAATTATGTACTATATATACCATTTATGGCATTTTATTCGTGGCAGGTTTCTTGAGGTATGTGTACCAATATGGTTTCGAACTTAGTTAGTACTAATGGGCATGTCAGCCTCATTTAAAGCCCCACCATTTTTTCTTTTCGCTTTTGTATGCATACAATAGGGGTGGAGGTCTGCCATTGCGGTTTCATGTCAGATCACTAAACCTTTTTTACCTTCCTCAGGTAGCCGACAGAACCTTCAACGTTATATGGTAGGCCCGAATGGCGCTCAACGAATGGTGAGGCCAGAACAAGTACAGGCCATAGTAGATTGGGTGGCTGACAATGCCTCCAGTTCCTTCACATTGTCTCACACCGGGTCCCTTGATGGAAGCTCAGAGTTGGCACCTGAACCCCATGGCCATCTGTCTTTCACCTCAGCCCCTTGTAAATTAGCCAAGCAGTCTGAGCCCCAAGTCCTGCAGCAGTCTCTTATGTTTTTTGATAACTCTGCTGGTGTGCTTTCCGTGGGCCATCCACATAGCCCTGCCCCAGAAGAGGAAGACATTGAGTGCACCGATGCCCAACCACTTCTGTTTCAGGACGAGGACATGGAAACACCACCGCAGTATGTCTCTGATGATGACGAAACACAGGTGTCAACTGCTGCGGCTTTCTACAGTGTGCAGACTGACAAGGAGAGCAGTGGTGAAGAGTGGGTGGAAGATGATGTGGAGGATAATGAGGTCCTATACCCCACATGGGATGAAGGTCATGCGAGCGACGTGTGCATTTTGGAGGAAGAGGTGGTGGTCGCACAGAGGCACCAGCACATTAAAAGAGGAAGCAGGTTGCAAAAGCGGAGCGACCGTCCCCTAGACAGTACGCCTGCTACTACCCACCGCACCCAGGGACCTAGCACACCAAAGGCAGCTCAAAGGAGGTCCCTGGCATGGCAGTTCTTCAGACAATGTGCTGACGACAAGATACGAGTGGTTTGCAAGCTGTGCAGTCACAGCCTGAAGCAAGGCATAAATGTTCTAAACCTGAGCACAACCTGCACGACCAGGCATCTACATGCAAAGCACAAGCTGCAGTGGAATAAGCACCTCAAAATCCAAGAAAGGTCTCGGGCTCCTCCTGTTTCCTCTTCTGCTGCTGCCTTGGCCTCTTCTTCCACCTCTACAGTGCCAGTGTCACCTGCCATCCAGCAAACAGACGATGTGACAGCAACGCCACCATGTCCGCCACCGTCCCCAAGCATTTCCACACAGTTCCATGGAAGCTTACAGCTGTCCATCTCCCAAACACTGGAGAGAAAGAGGAAGTACCCCCCTACCCACTCGCGATCCCTGGCCCTGAATGCCAGCATTTCAAAATTCCTGGCCTTTGAAATGCTGTCATTCCGTCTGGTGGACACGGACAGTTTGAAAAACCTTGATGGTGGTGGCTGTCCCACAGTACGTGGATCCCAGCCGCCACTACTTTTCCAGACGAGCCATCCCTTCCTTGCACAAACAAGTCGGGACAAGAGCAAGTGTGCACTGCGCAACACCATCTGTGGCAAGGTCCACATAACCACTGATACGTGGACCAGTAAGCACGGGCGGGGAGGCTATATCTCGCTAACTGCACACTGGGCAAATGTAGTGGCGGGTGGGCCTGAGGCGGATAGCAGTTTGGCGCATGTCCTTCCGCCACCGAGGATTGCAGGGCATTTCTCTTTGCCTCCTGTTGTCTTCTCCTCCTCCTACTCCGCTTCCTCCTCCTCTACCACCTCCTCATCCGGTCAGCGTAACACCTTCACCACCAACTTCAGCACATCCAAGGGGAAATGACAGCAGGCTGTTTTAAAACTGATATGTTTGGGGGATAAACCCCACATTGCGCAGGAGCTGTGGATGGGCATTGAACAACATCGATGAGTAGTTGTTGCCACAGAGCCTCATGCCCGGCCTGGTGGTGTGCGATAATGGGCAAAATCTCGTAGCAGCTCTGGGCCTAGCCGGTTTGACCCCCATCCTTACCTGGCGCATGTGCTGAATTTGGTGGTGCAGAAATTTCTAAAAAACTACCCGGATATGTCAGAGCTGCTGCAGAAAGTGTGGGCCGTCTGTGTGTGCTTTCGGCATTCTCACCCTGCTGCTGCTCGCCTTTCTGTGCTGCAGCGGAACTTCGGCCTTCCCTCTCACCGCCTCCTATGCAACGTGCCCACAAGGTGGAACTCCACCTTGCACATGCTGGAGAGACTGTGCGAACAGCAGCAGGCAATAGTGGAGTTTAAGCTGCAGCACGCACGGGTCAGTCACTCTGCGGAACAGCACCACTTCACCACCAACGAGTGGGCCTCCATGCGAGACCTGTGTACCATATTGCGGTGTTTCAAGTACTCCACCAACATGGCCAGTGCCAATGACGCTGTTCTCAGCGTTACTATCCCACTTCTATGTCTCCTTGAAAAAACACTTCAGACGATGATGGAAGAGGATGTGGCACAGGAGGAAGAGGAGGAAGAGGGGTCATTTCCACGGTTATCAGGCCAGTCATTCACAAGTGGCTCGGAGAGTTGGTTCCTGCACCAGCATAGGCCAGGTAAAAAATTTTCAAGCCAGGGCACAGTTCTGGAGGATGAGGAGGGCGAGGATGAGGAGGAGGAACCATGTTCACAGCAGGGTGGCAGCCAACACAGCTCATGGGCATCACTGGGGCTTGGCTGGGGGGATACGGAGGACACACATGATACACCTCCCACAGAGGAAAAGCTTGCCTCTGGGCAGCCTGGTACACATGAGCGACTACATGCTGCAGTGCCTGCGCAATGATAGCCGAGTTGCCCACATTGTAACTTGTGCTGATTACTGGGTGGCCACCCTGCTGGTTCCCCATTACAAAGACAACGTGCCATCCTTAATTCCCTCACTGGAGCGTGATCGGAAGATGCACTACAAGTGCACGCTGGTAGATGCGCTGCTGAGGGCATTCCCAAATGACACCGGGGGCTCAGTGAAAGCACAAGGCAAAGGTGGAAGAGGTCGCCAACGCAGCTGTGGCACCGCCAGCACCTCAGGAGGTAGGGTTAGCATGGCCGAAATGTGGAAAAGCTTTGTCAGCAGCACGCCACAACAAACAACACCACCAGCTGATAGGCAACGTCTTAGCAGGAGGCAGCATTTCAGCAACATGGGGGAACAGTATGTGTGCACACACCTACACGTACTGACTGATGGGTCTTCCCCATTCAACTTCTGGGTCTCCAAATAGGGCACATGGCCTGAGCTTGCCCTTTATGCCTTGGAGGTGCTGGCCTGACCTGCAGCCAGTGTACTGTTTGAACGTGTGTTTAGCACTGCAGGGGGCGCTATCACAGACAAGCACAGCCAACGTGGACAAGCTAACGTTTATTAAAATGAACCAGGCATGGATCCCACAAAACTTGTCTTTGCCTGTACCTTGTGCAGAATAGACATTTATACCGGCCTCACGCAGCCATTGGTATACTTAAGTGAACTCATTCTTTTTTTTTTAATATGTCTCAATATTTTGGGGGCTACCCCAATTAGAAAAAAAAGCAAACAAACAAAAACAGTGTTGGCTACCTCCTACTCTTATCCCCATTTTGCTTCCGTTTGCAGCCCTCTAGCCTTTTCCAGGACTTTTTTAGAGCCATTTTAGTGCCCAAAAGTTAGGGTCACCATTGACTTCAATGGGGTTAGGGGTCAAGTTCGGGGCCGAACAGGAACTTTTTCACGAAGTTCGGCTGAACCCGCCGAACCCGAACATCCAGGTGTGCGCTCAACTCTATTTATAAGTATACAACATATAAACTCAATTATTTAAGTAAAAACCTTATAGTCTCTAAATTCTCATTAAAAAATCCTATATAGCAAATAGCGCCTATCATAGCAAAAGGATATTTTGCAGGAATGCTAATCCAGGGAATGAGGGTATGTTGATCTTTGGTGCATTTCACATTTCAATCCTGCTTCATCCTGCTTCATCAGGAAACTGGGGACCATCTAAAATGTATCTATATAATTTTATTTCTACAGTATATGGGTATGGATACGTATCCTAGAAGGGGAGGGTACGACTCATTGGCCCTTGCCAACAGGCATGAAAATAGCTATATATGAAAGCTTCCTCATGTGAAAGAGGAGGAAAAACTGGGGGAAAAGGATCAGGGTCTGCAAGGGGCACTGATCATCCTCATTGGGCAGACAGTCTGACTTATGTAATCTCATATTATAAACAGGAGTTAGACTATAGCTTTATGTTGAGATACAAGAGATCTATATCAGGCTAAGTCTTAAATCAAATCCATCCACTGGCCCACCGGGGTCCACACATTGTCATTCACTGAATGTTCCTGAAAAAAAATCTCCCCCCTTCAAAAATGGGGGGAAACAGAGGGCATGTTCAATGGAACTTTTATTATATTAACAATTTACTTACCCACAATGATATTGAAATATTTCAAAGTTTTATGACTTCCTGATGAAGCAGGCAGTTAAAGCTGTGAAACATGGTGAAGATCAAGACACTCTCACCCCAGGACTGGAACTGGAAACTTATCATGAACCTTTAGTACAATTAATGTCCTGTTTGCTTACCTCTTTGGTTGTGTCAGCTTAGAGGCTGTGCACATCATCACCTGTGTGCTAAGTAATCTTCCCTCTGTAGAACTCCACCCCAGTCTCCAATCAAGGAAACACTATTTAAGACCATGTGCTGTAGCCTCGTTGCTGACCAATTATTGTGTGTTAGGCTTGTGTGTTTGCTTCTGCCGTGTGCTCTTCATTTGTTTTAGTGTACTGATGTTGGCTTGTACTTTGACCTTCCTTGTCTGCTAGTGACCCTGACCTTGGCGTGCCTCTTGTCTGTTTCTGTCTGCTTTTTAGCCCTGACACTTGGCTCTCCCACTGACTGTCTCTTGATATCTTGCACTGCTGCTTTCTCTCCATTTCACCTGTAGCCTTCCATGAGCGTGAGCTGGGGACCCCGGGGGCTGTGACCTGGATCTAGGTTGCAGCCAAAATCCATCCTCACCATCAGAGGCCCTGGTGAACACCTGCTGGATCTTAGACTCCGTGCCCTGGGGAAACCTATGCTCTAGCTCCCTGTGCAATCGGTGTCAGGGTCCCAGCAGTCCCGCTTCCCTGCACCATCCTGATCTCTAGTCGCAGCAGTCAGCTAAGGGTTCACAATCTTAGTGGTGTGCTTTGCAACCTTAGCAGTGCGCTTCACACTTCAGCGGTGCAATTCATACCCCAGTGGGGCGCATCTGTCACCTGACCTCAGGTGACCTGACAGTTTGGTCAACCATGAACCTGGCTGATGTGCCGCTACCCGCCGAAGATTCGCTGCAGAGCAAGGTACGCAGACTTGAGACCAGAGTGTAATCACACCCAGGTGATGCGATTCCTTCAGGATCTGGCTTCCCGCTTTGAGCAGCTTCATTCCTCCTTAGGACCTCTGGTTCTACAACCTCACCTGCAACCTGCTGCCTTATCTGTTCCAGTCACGCCCGCATCCACAAACCCTTTGCAGTTACCGGCTCCGTCCTGTTAGACTGGGGACTCTAAGTCTTGAAGGGGGTTCCTCAGCCAGTGCACCATTAATTTTGAGCTTTAGCCTGAAAAATTCCTGTCTGATCGGGCGAAGGTGGCCTACATTATTTCTCTCCTGTCCGGCGAGGCTTTAGCCTGGGTTGCCCCTCTGTGGGAGAAGGATGACCCTGTGGTTTCTAGTCTATCTAGTTTCTTGAAACACTTTTGGAACATCTTCGAAGAACCACATAGTGTCTCTTCAGCGTCAGTGGCCTCTTACGCCTCTGCCAGGAATATTGTTCTGTGGGCCAGTATGCTCTCCATTTTCCGATTCTGTCTGCTGAGCTGAACTGGAACAATGAGGCCTTAGTTGCAACAGGGCCTCTCTGACAGAGTGAAGGATGAATTAGTGGGTTGAACCATCCACGCTGATCTGGACAACATGATCTCCCTGTGAAACCAGATCGACATTCGTTTCCAGGAGAGGACCCTAGAAAAGAGACGTCAGCACCCCTTGGCCCCTAGTCAGCCTGTGCTCCCCTCTCTGCGACCCATGGAGCATCCCCTGCCAGCTGAGGAACCTATGCAGCTGGGCTGGATCAGGCCATCTCCAGAGGAACTGCTGGGTGCAGAACTCTGGGCCTTTGTCTCTACTGTGGGGGCAAATGTCATTTTAGTAACACTTGCTCGCTGCGTCCGGGAAACGCTTGGGTCTAATACATCGGGAAGGTGGAGTATTGGGCCCAGAAACATCACCTTCATGTCTACTTCTGTCGGTGTTCCTGCATGTCGGCGCTTCTTCTCACTTGGTCGTGGCATATTTGGATTCTGGAGCTGCCGGCAACTTTTTGGACTGGAATATTGCATCCTCCTTGAAGCTTACCCTTTCACTCCTCGCCACTCCATTGGTGGTCTCGGTGATCAATGGCACTGTTCTTCCAGGAGGGCCTATCCACTTCCAGACCCTTCCGGTTAAGATGTCAGTTGGAGTACTCCACCAGGAGGAGATATCCTTCCTTGTCCTACCTAAGGCCTCAACCCCCAACATATTGGGTCTTCCCTGGTTACAGCTCCATTCCCCACACATTGAGTGGACTTCTAGGCAGATACTGGCTTGGGCTCCTCCTGTTTCTCATCCTGCCTACTCAAGGTGGCTCCCAAAGAGAGACTTCCTGTTGCCATCACCTCTGTTTCTTCTACTCTTCCTGCTGCATATAGCGATTTCCAGGATGTCTTCTGCAAGAAATCAGCTGAGGTGCTTCCTCCACACAGGTCCTTTGACTGTGCCATTGACCTTGTTCCCAGAGCGACTCTGCCCAAGGGCCGTACCTACCCCCTGTCCATCCCAGAGACTCAGGCCATGTCGGAGTATGTCACTGAAAATCTAGAGAAGAGGTTCATTCAGAAGTCCTCATCACCTGCGGGAGCAGGGTTCTTTTTTGTTGCCAAAAAAGATGGTACTTTAAGACCCTGCATTGACTATCAAGGTTTAAACATGGTAACAATCAAAAATTACCTTTTAATATCTGAAATATTCAACAGGTTGAAAGATGCCTTCATTTTTACCAAGTTGGATCTCAGGGGTGCATACAATCTGATCCGGATAAAGGAAGGTGACAAAAGGAAAACCGTGTTTAATACTAGAGATGGGCATTACAAGTACTTGGTTATGCCTTTTGGTCTGTGTAATGCCCCAGCTGTGTTCCAAAACTTTGTCAACTAAATCTTCAGGGATCTGCTGTATCAATTTGTTGTCATTTACCTAGATGAAATTATCATCTTTTTGGAGAATCTGCCTGTCCACAGAAACCATGTCCAGATTGTACTTCAGCACCTTAAAGAAAATAATCTGTCTCTGCATTTCATGAATTGAAACAAGCCTTTGTTTATGGACCTCTCTTGAGGAGACCTAATCCTGAGGATCCATTTTGCATTGAAGTGGACGCTTCTTCAACTGGGGTGGGAGCTGTGCTTCTTCAATCCCTTGAGAAAAAATGTCAACCATGTGTGTTTTTCTTCAAAAAAATTTCTCGGGCAGAGAAAAATTGCACCATTGGTGAACGGGTGCTTCTTGCCATTAAATTGGCGTTAGAGGAGTGTCGTCATCTCTTGGAAGGCTCTCCTAACTATATAACTATCTTCACGGATCATACAAATCTGTAGTACCTGCAGAATGCCAAACGACTGAATCCCAGACAGGCCAGGTGGAGTCTTTTCTTTTCTCATTTCAATTTCATGATTACGTACAAACCTGGTTCCTGCAACAGTAGGGCTGATGCTCTGTCTACGTCATTTGACACTCTGGATGAGGAGCCCACCTCTGAACCTGAGCCGATCATTCCAACCTCATGCATTCTTGCCCATTCTACCACCCTGGAGTCAAAAATTCCTCCTGGCAAGACCTTCGTCTCCACTGAGCTAAGAACTAAGATCCTAATTAAGTATTACAAAGCTATCACAGGTCTCCCCATCCTCGAGGTCCCATGGATGATCCTCTTTCATAACTCAGATGAACCTCAAGGACAGTACAGACGATCTATCTCACCACACTTGCTTAATGCAGCTAAAGCGCTTATCCCAACGCTTTGGGGTAATCCTCAAATACCATCAATCAACTGCTTTTCAAAGATTAATGACCTTTTCCTCATGGAGGAACTTACATATATAGCGAGAGGGGAAACTTCCAAACATACCAAAATCTGGGCCATATGGCTGGAGTTCAAAACCTCCTCAAGCTATAGAAACATCATCGCTTCCTTGGCTGAAGAAGATTAATATTAAGGACTATGAAGCACACTGCCAGGCAGGACTACCTGCGTTCTGTTGCCAAACTCTTGTTATAATTCTCTGTGTTATTATATAATGGGTCGTATACACTACTAGTATATGGTTCTCATGGTCGTAGCCGCGCTCTCTCGGACACATACCTACTAACTCACTTTATCTCTTCTAATCTCTGTTTTTCATTTTCTCTCTCTTTTAATTCTATCTCTTTCTTTCCTATAATTGCCCTCTTCTTTCCTAAACTCTAAACTAACATTTTTGTTATCAAAATCACAAATAAGTACTTTTACTTGTCACTCGCTACATGTAAAAAACTCAGGATATCCTTCTTTAATGTAATTTGGTGTTTACACGTCATATATTAGAACTCAATGTTTATCATATATGAACAACACCATGTGTATGTAACGAGATTTATTCATGTTTTGACCACATGTTACATTTCCTGTATGATTTTTCTTTCTTTATTTCAAAATAAAAGAAATATTAAACAAAAAAAAAAGAACTAGGATCCTTCATTGGGGACATGATTCCAAGGTGGCAGGTCATGCTGGACTCCTCTGATCCTTCCTACTCATCACTCACCACTGTTGGTGGCCTACACTTTTGTCCGGATGTCAAAGATTACGTTAAAGCCTGTCATGTCTGTGCCCAGTCCAAATCCTCCACACAAGCTCCTGCAGGTCTTCTCATGCCTTTGCCCAGTCCTAAGGAACCACATTGCCATGGACTTCATTACCGATCAGTCACCATCTAAGAAGAATACGGTCATCTGGGTGGTAATCGATCGGTGTTCTAAGATGGCCCATTTTGTTCCTCTTCCAGGTCTTCCTTCAGCTCCTGCTTTGGTTCCCATTTTTGTTCGAGAAATATTCCGCCTCCATGGGGTTCCTTCCCATATTGTTTCGGACAGAGGTGTCCAATTTACATCTTGATTTTGGAGAGCTTTCTGCAAGTCCCTTAATATTGCCCTGGGCTTCTCTTCCTCTTACCACCCTCAATCCAATAGACAGACTGAGAGGGTTAATCAGGAGTTAGAGGTTTTCCTCCGAACTTTGGTCTCAGCTCATCGTGATGATTGGTCATGGTCATCTCTACTCCTGTGGGCAGAATTCTGTCACAACAATCATGTCAACGTCAGTTCCCAGAAGACACCTTTTCTTACAGTTTATGGAAAACATCCTCAGCTTCCTCTTCCTATGACCTGTTCTCTGGAAATTCCAGCTTTGGCTATGGTTCAACAATCCTTCAATTCTATTTGAGGTGATGTCCATGATTCCCTCAGGATGGTTGCTGATAAACTTAAAGGTTATGCTAACTGGCGCAGGCATAAGCCACCTTCTCTACAACCTGGATACAAAGTCTGGCTTTCTACCAGGAACATCAAGCTCAGGGTTGATTCTCTGAAATTTGCCCCAAGATTCATTGGTACATACTCTATAATTGCTAAGTTGAATCCGGTTTGTTTTAAACTCCAGATTCTGAAAAGCCTCAGGATTTCAAACTCTTTTCACATTTCCCTTCTGAAGCCTTTAGTCCACAATAAGTTCTCTCATTCACTCCCTACCATGGATCCGGTCTCAGAGGGTGGTCAGGAGTATGAGGTTAGTCTAGTCCTGGACTCCCAGCTCTGTAAAGGCACTCTTCAGTACCTTGTGCATTGGAAAGGGTTTGGTCCTGAGGAGAGGTCTTGGATACCCGCATCTGAGGTATTTGCACCTCGCCTGATGAGGAGGTTTCATTTGAGATTTCCCTCCAGGCTCTTGGCCTAGGCGGGGAAGGGGGAGGCCTCGTGGGGGGGGGGGTACTGTCATGAACCTGTAGTACAATTCATGTCCTGTCTGTTTACTTACCTTTATGGTTGTGTCAGCTTAGAGGCCATGCACATCATCACCTGTGTGCTAAGTAATCTTCTCTCTGTAGAACGCCACCCCAGTCTCAAATTAAGGAAACACTATTTAAGACCATGTGCTGTAGCCTCATTGCCGACCGAGTATTGTGTGTTAGGCTTGTGTGGTTGCTTCTGCCGTGTGCTCCTCGTTTGTTTCAGTGTACTGGTTTCAGCTTCTTCTTTGACCTTCCTTGTCTGCTAGTGACCCCGACCTTGGCGTTCCTCCTGTCTGTTTCTGTCTGCTTGTAGCCCTGACCCTTGGCTCTTCCACTGACCATCTCTTGTTATCTTTCACTGAAGCTTTCTCCCCAATTCGCCTGTAGCCTGCCGTGAGCGTGAGCTGGGGGACCCCGGGGGGCTCCAACCTGGATTAATTTGCAGCCAAGTCCATCCTCACCACCAGAATACCTGCTGGCTCTTAGACTCTGCACACTGGGGAAACCTATGCTCTAGCTCCCTGTGCAATCTGTGTCAGGGTTCCAGCAGTCCTGCTTCCCTGCACCATCCTGATCTCTAGTCGCAGCAGTTCACAACCTTAGCAGTGCGCTTTGCAACCTTAGTGGTGCGCTTCGCACTTCAGCGATGTGATTCGCACTCCAGCGGGGCCCATCTGTCACCTGACCCCAGGTGACCTGACGCAACTGTTCAGCTGAAGAATGCACTTTCATTATACTAACAATTTACTTATCTACCCTCTGGGGTAATTATAGGGTATTGTCTGTGAATAAAGCCAATGTTAATTGTGTGATATTGTTAGTAGCTCCTTATAGCAAAACTAATAATAATTCTATATTAATAGTGGAACCAATATTTTAATGAGAGTCTTGAAACAATAAAACCGCATTTTTACCTAAATTATTGAGTTTTTAAGTTAAGTTTAAGCTGAAAGCCCACCCTTTTTTATTCTACTATAAGATACTCAAAAAATTCTTTGAACATTGTAAGTAATAGGAAAGGCTGTACCTCTGCAAAATCTTTACTTTTTTCCTTTCAAATTAATGCTTTTCTTTTAACACTTGTTTAGTAAAAAAACGCATGTGAGAAAACACACAAAGACATAAAGTGTTACTAAACCCTTGTTTTTTACATTAAAATAACAAACATGTTATATTTACCTGCACTGTGCAATGTTTTGCACAGAGCAGTCCATATCCTCATTTTCATGGGTCCCACGCCGGCGCTCCTGGCTCCTCCCTCCTGCCGGGTGCTCCCACAGCAAGCAGCTTGCTCTGGGGTCACTCAAGTAGGTGTGCTCCTGGGTCGCGGCTTTGTGTATCTATCAACACACAGAGCTGCAGCTCGGCCCCAGCCCCTCTGCCTTCTCATTGGCTCACCGGCGATTATTTCTGCACACAGAAGGTTTTTTACCTTCATGTATACAATGCATGAAGGTAAAAAACCTTGTGCCTTTACAACTACTTTAAGGTTGTGCCTCAAGTCAACCTTCTGAAGAGGTAGTACCTTACCCTGACACCCTGGGGTGTAAGGTTCCTGACAGGGGCAAGGCACACCCGTAGTAAACTTAGCCAAAAGAACTGGCAAATCCCTCTCCTCATGGTCAGCTGAAGCCAACCACCAAGTACTAGGAGAAAGTCTCGCAAGAAGAAAGACCCCCCAATTCAGAGGAGGTAGGAACCTGATGGTCACACAACCTTCACCCCTAGACTTCCCCCTAGTGCACAAAAGTGCATAGTCCAAGAGGAGCTGTTTAGAAAAAGCAACAAGTGATTTGGTCATGTGCTCATTCTCACTGGGTTTCCCATGCCGAGTTGTTACTAAAAGCACCCTTGGGGTGACCAACTCCCAGGGGGAACTAACACTGCGGGCTCTTAGCCTTCCCAGCCCATGACCAGAGCAGGTAGCACCATTCAAATCATGAGGAACTGGGCCCCTTAAGTTATTCACTGAGGGAATTACTCCTGAGCCCCGCCATACCCAGAGAGTGGCCTGTTTTATGTTCCTACAGGACAAACCTTCAGAGCCCCCATCATACCAGCTCTGATACTTTACATCCTGCTATTCCTACCAAAAGGCCAAAATGAGAGCAAGCAGCCTGACTAGACACTAATAAGAACAGATACTGCATTTGATGTTAGCCAAAAGGCAGAGAAAAGGCTTTCAAATACATTTTATTCAGCATGCATTGTATATCAAGCACATTGCCTCCACCTAGAACATACTCCGCCTCCTTCGACATGTTTACTCCATCAGGGGCTTAGCCAGAGAGGTTCTTTGAAAATTCCCATGTATTATCACTAAGAAATTCCCTTCCACTTTTCATGAACTTACCTTCCCTTGCAGCTAGATTTAGAAAACACAAGCAAATTTCCCATTTTCTAAACTGCGATAACTATTGTTTAAAAATACAACAGGATAAGTTCATCTATGACCTTGCAAATTGCCATTGAATGTGTTAATCAATGGACCTGTGCATAACATATATGCAAATACACTCTTTTTTTTTGTCTTTTTGCCACAATTGATTTACTTTCGTTGACTTAATTTTTAAATCTGCAGTGTGGAAAAGGAAGATGATAAGAAAATTAAATTTAGCATAATTATTAATCCCCGCAATGCCAAGGGGGCAATAGAGCATTGCTGACATGAAATGAAGCATTAGACAAATTGGAGAAAGTGGCTGTTTTGCTTAATGGAATATTCAGAAACGAATGAATATGAATGACTCATTTTTATCGGTATTATGTTTTGATTGTTCTGTTTGGAGTTTAAATATTTATAAGAATTAGAATTCAAAGGAAAATAATAAGCACTCTCATCTCGTTTATTAGTATTTATTGTTGCTTTAGTGGAAAATTAACTACCTAGGCACATCTTCACAGCTACTTCAATGTTTCATTTTTTACTTTCATCTTTTTTAAGAAGTTGATATAAATCATTTTTTTTTGCTAAGATCTTTTGTGAAATTAGCATTGTGGCTTTGTTCAGGTTCTGGTAGGTTTGTCTTTCATTAAGAACACTGTTTGCAAATTAAATCCCCCAAATTGGAGGTCATGCCAGTGGGTCACCTGGTCCTGAAGGGATGGTGGATTGGTTGGATCCCTTCCCATTGCCACCCTTCTGCCCTCTTCCTCTTCCTCCTTACCTTTTCCCCTTTCAACTTCTCTACTCCGCCCCCCTTTTTTTCCTTTTTTTTCTCTCTCTCTTCTCCCCTTCTTTCTATTCTCTTATTTCTCCTTTCTCTTCTTTATTGTCTTTTTCCTTTGCGTTCCTTATTGTTTTTTTTCCCTCTTTTCTATTGATGGTGTTTACCATGCAAAATGTCATACTTGGTACAGAGGCTCTCTAGTGCGTGGTTTTCCGGGACAGATATATATCTGCCTTCCATGTCTGCAATTGCTTTCTTTGTGCTGAGTCTTTTATGTACATGTTCTATTTTTGACATGCGTGTGATATGGTTCCTGTACTTGCTGTGTGATGCCTTAAATTAAAGTATTGAAAAAAAAAAAAACACTATTTGCATGATGTTTGCATACTCTTACTGTGAATTTGGGAGTTTTACCCTCCATCCCAAAAACAAGCAAATAAAAGCAGGGGCACTGCAAAGGTTAAATGTTTGCTTAGGTCTAGGGGACAGGAAATGCAGTTTTATTAATCAGATCCACTACTTATCCTGAAGGCGACTCATCCCTATACTCCAATGATGGACTGTTGCTCGGCATCCTTGTGACCAATGTCGGATTTTGGGCCCTGTATCAGGACCTGGATCACCTGCTGTTAGCACTGTGGTTCCCAGAGCAGAAGATGGTAGTTCCGGTGTCCACCAGCAGGTGCCTCCCACCAGTCTTCAGATCACAGTTATCAGTCTCCACCTGATACTGGCTGCTGGGAGGCTATTCAGTCCCTCCTCTACTATTAGGCACCTTTTACATGGGCGTTCCATATGTCTTTTTTCATTCGTCTGTTGATGGATGAAAAACAGACAGCAATGCATTCCTATGGGCAAATGGATGTAAATGGATGTTCATCTGTTTACATCCGCAATCGTCCACATCTCACATCTGGTTTATTAAACAGATCAAAGCCCTATTTTTGTTCCGGTACAAACACAGAATGGAGGATAAATGGATGTAAATGGAAACCGGTCCGTTTTTGCATCTGGCACCCACCAGCATCCTAACAACCAGTGACTCATCTCTGCTGTCAGCGGGGATTCCCAATGACAGCAGAAAGTAAGCAAAATAAATAAAAAAAGACAGACTGAATGCAGCTATGGGGTGGGAGTGCTATGTGTACTGCAGACTAGGGGAGGAGGGGTTGGTGGTGTGCGCAAGCAGAGAGGGAGGAGAGGAGAGGGGCAGCGTATACAGTGAGGGGGCATTATGTACAGAAAGGCTCCCTCATTTGCCAGCAATGACTGTTATTTCTGGCTTTTAATGTACTTGGTATAAATTAAATAAAAACAAAGAGCTGGCAATTACATTTAAGGCCGGCAATGACAGTTAGACAAGTGAGGGTGCCTGTCTGTACACACTGCCCCTTCACTGTATACACTGCTCCTCTAATCTCCATGTGCTTCTCCTCTCCTACCTCTCTTCTTCCACACACAAAGAAGACCTGTCACTTATATGCTATCACATGGGGGCTTTTGGTCCCCTATGTGATAGCAATAAAATCATAAGTAAAAAAACAAAACAAAAAAAACAATTAAAAAGACTCATGAAAAGTTAAAAGAAAACAAAAAATGTGAGCCTCCTCACCCCCACAAACGCAGGCATACATACAAAAAGGCATGCGTTGGGGCACCTAAGTAAAAAAGCAGCAATTGTGCAACACATGCTACATATCATCACACACGCCAGAGTGAGATCCATAATTTTAACACCAGAGCTAATGGGTAACGCTAAACTGATTACCTGTAGGGGCATTTAAAACATTGCTTATGGAAAATATAGGGTATTGACATTTATTTTGCGTTTTCACGGGTGCACACAATTTTAATGCTTGACATGTTGGGTATCTATTTACTCGGTGCAACTTCATATTTTATTTTATCAATTAACTGGGTAAATTACTGTGCTTGTTTGTTTGTCCAAAAATTAACTTTAGTGTATAATTTTGCATTTTATAAACCATTACGCCAGTGGTTCTCAACTCCGGTCCTCAGGACCCACCAACAGGCCAGATTTTAAGTATTACCTTGGGGAGATACAGACTAGAATGCTGCAATCACTGAGCACCAAATGATATCACCTGTGATGTATTTCAGTAATCCTGCAAACCTGGCCTGTTAGTGGTCCCGAGGACCGGAGTTGAGAACCACTGCATTACGCTAATATCATGTGACATAAAAAATGGAACTACCACAAATGTATTCTGTAGGGTGTCAGCTTTCAGAAAATATATCATGTTTGACGGTTTTAAGTAATCTTCAGGCCTAAATTATTTTTTAATCATGTTAGCCAAAAATATAAAAAAAATGTAAAAATATCTTTGGGACTCAGGTGGTAAAGGACCATGGCTAGTGGATGTAAAAACTGATGCAAAACTGATGTAAACTGATCCATTTTTTTTCTTTGAAAAAACGTGACTGACCTGATGAAGATGATGGAGCACCTATGTGAAAGAACCCATAGGCATCTTTCATATGAGCGAACCGTCTATCCGTTTTTCATCCATCCTTTCGATGGATGACTAATGGATGGCAATGCATTCCTATGGACAAATGTCTGTTAATGGATTCCCACCCATACGTTTACATCAGCTTCCGTTCCGGTATGTTTTTTTAAATGTACAAGGGTACTTTCAGATCCATGAAAAAGATCAGTTTTTAATAAATTATGTTTTTTATGTACTGTTTGTGAAGTCAACCTATGACCCAGGTAGTGGTCATACAGTTGGAAGTACATACCCTTCTTTCACATGGAGACCAGAGATGTCTCCCAAGAGCACCTAATAAGCCTGATGCATGAAAGGCCAGGCTTGTTGGGAGCACAGTGACAGAGTGGCAACACAGCAACTGTGGGTAGAAATATTTATAATTGTGACAACAAATTGGTCCACTATGACTGCCAAACAGTGTGACAAACGTGGTAAGTGTTGGATATTTGCAACATGCTCCCAAACTCTTGCCAGCATTATTGTTTGATCAAGAAAAGTTGGACTACCATGAATATCTCATGTGAGTATTGTACTGTTTAGTCCCTCATTAGACAGAGCAAAAGCATGTAGCAGTCTGCATTGTATGTATTGTGATTTTACTTTTGTAGAAATGCATGCGAATTTGAGGTCAGTGCACATTCTTTCTGGCCTGTCACATCTCGTCCATGAACTACATCATTGCAGTGTCACACTCTGCCCTTGTTGCACTCTGAGAGTGTAAGGTGACCCTTAGGCTAAAAATCTTTAACATATTCCATTTAAGTACAGCAATGATGCCAAGATGTTCATCTGAATATGTTGACTATCATACAGCATTCTGTGTACATGGTGTTCATGATCTTTGTGAAAGGCCAAGGGCATGCTGCCTCCTCCACAAACTAATGGAGGAGCATCCTAGTGGAAATAGTTTTTTGCTTTGTCCCTTTTTATTCAACATTTTGCTTATTGTTTCTTACAGAAAACTTCATTAACACCAGATGGAATTCTCTCAGAGACCATGTTAGAAGAGATTTGAAAAAGGAGGCATTACAGAGTCTAAACGTTTCCGGAGCTACAAAAAAAAAAACAGCCGTTAGATCGTAAGTGAAGTTGGGATATTCCATCTGGAAAGAAAAAAAAGTTGGTCTCGCTATGGTAAGATTTTATGACCATATGTTTAATTCTGCATTATTCTAGTATGTTTTCAAACATCTCAGAGGGTGAGGACAGCGCTGCAGAAAACCTTGATGAGACAGAAGCAGAGGTGAGTAAGCCATTACTCAAGAGGGAGAAGTCCAATCCCAGTCTGTGGAGGAGACAGCACATCTAAGCCCTTCACAAAGATCCATACATATATGTATACTATTGAATAATAAGCATATTCAGATGTACACCAAGGCATCATTGCAGTGCTCAATTGGCATATTATCCTCTACAGCAGGGATATGCAATTAGCGGACCTCCAGCTGTTGCAGAACTACAAGTTCCATGAGGCATAGCAAGACTTTGACAGCCACAAGCTTGACACCCAGAGGCAGAGGCATGATGGGACTTGTAGTTTTGCAACAGCTGGAGGTCCACTAATTGCTTATCCCTGCTCTACAGGTTAGTCATGACAGGCCAACAACATCCATATACTCTCGACATGGGAAAAGGGCTGAAAATAATGAGATGGACGAAGCCATGAAATCCTTCATGAACGAGATAACGACCTCTAGAAGACAGAAGAGAAAGGATCCATTCTGTGATCCCAATAACGCAAATGCATCCTTCTTGAGGGCATTTTATCACACACTAGAAAAAGCCCCAGTAGAGAGGCAGTTAGAAAACCATATGGATATACTTAATTATGTGGGGGGGATGTGTTAGAGCTGTTGTGTCAGAAAGTCCATTGCTATTAGCCAGTATGATCCCCCTTAGAGGCCATACCGTCAATATCAGTATGAGTCCCCATGTATGCCAGGCCAGCCATATCAACTAGCCTATCCACAACCCCCTTTTCCATTAATACAGTGCTATCATCATACCCAGAGAACTCCTTATGTAAGTTAGTCTCCTGGCTGAGTCCTCACAGGGAACATATCCTCCGAGATCAAACCCCAGCTCACATTCCTCAGATGGTTCTCAGGCAAATAGCCAATCCGGCTCTGAGTCTTCTTCCCAACCTTCTACCTCATTTTTCCCATCTCCCATCCCTTTTTATCAGGATTTGTAAATGACCGGCAGAAAAAGGTTTTGTTAAGTTTGTATAGTGTATGCAATGTGAAAACATGCTTTGAAAAAAAAAAAAATGAAGCAAAAAACCTTTATTTTGCATAAAGTTTGTGCATTTTGTATAGATGTTGTTCCTACAGAAACACGTTATGAAAAGCATAATAGAACAGATATGTTTTGAACATATCATGTTACTTTGTGTATTTTTATGCTATCAAACAAAAAAAGATGAAATACCCACAAATAGGAAACATCTAATTAACAGAACTTAATTATTTCACATATGGCAGAGGACATTTTTTTGGGGAATCATTCTACAAATAACAAATTTGTACTGCATCACACATATTGGTATTAAATAAGTAGTGAATCACCGCGCTAAAAGTGAACCTCCTTAATGGAAACTATAAATATTTATAATGTGTGCTGCTGCTTTAAATATATCAACCAATAATCATAACGGAAAAAAAATCAAAATGTTTCCAGCAGCGCGATCACCACCAAAGCACTGAAAATACATATACAATAAAGTGCATATATAAAGTGCATATATATTGAAAACATTCAATGCTATATTTCAAAAACATATAAGGTGCATATAAAGTGCAAGTGCTCTGTGTTTCAAAGCAATAAATCAAATGTCCATGTTCGTGATATCTCCAGCCTGGAACTTCCTCCACCAGTGCCACCACGTGAAAAACGTAAACACACTGAGGCTCACCAGAATTAATAAGGCAATCAGCTCATCCATTCTGAGGAACCACCAGAGTCAGCCGCTTCCTCCGTTACCCCTCTACAGACTCAGGAAGTCCGCATTGGCCTTTATTAGCATACGGGGACAGACCGGCTGCATAATTCACAACATCTCTTCAAACCAACAGATGGCTACGGAAGCGCACAATCACATGGTATTACCATAGAACTTCTCATGGTGGAAATAAAAAGTAGTCTGTAAATTTGTCCAGCATGACTATGTAAGAGCTCCTTGCTCACTCTCTGCTACACTCTATGGAGAGCAGGTGAAACTCTTCCTCTACCTCAAGGATTATGCCCTCCTTATCCCAGACAATATTATTGAGAATTCAGCAGGCCTGAATTACTAACTCAGCATTCTCAATGCTAAGTTGCAAGGCTGTTTTGAAAACATGCCATTTACTTGCTAATATTCCAAAAGAACATTCAATGAGGCACCATGCGCGGCTCAGCCAGTAGTTAGCCACTTCATTACAGGACATTTATACCCCCTTCCTGCCCAGCCCAATTTTCAGCTTTCAGCACTCTCACACTTTGAATGCCAATTACTCAGTACCCAAACAAAATTTTTATAATTTTTTCTCACAAATAGAGCTTTCTTTTGGTGGTATTTAATCATTGCTGGGTTTTTTCATTTTTTGCAGTATAAGCAGAAAAAGAGAGACATTTTTGAAAAAAAAACAAAACACCTTTTTTTAGTTTCTATTGTAAACTTTTGCAAAAAAGTAATTTTTCTTCATAAATTTGGGTCAACATGTATATTGCTACATATCTTCAGTAAAAATAATCCAAATCAGTGTATATTAGTTGGTCTCTGTGAAAGTTATAGAGTCTAGACACTAACAAGCCAGGATAGTACAAATACCCCCCAAATTACCCCTTTTCAGAATGTAGACATTGCAAGGTATTTAGTAAGAGGCATGGTGAGTTTTTTAAGTTGTCCTTTTCTCCCACAATTCTTAGGAAAATTAAGATTTTTTTTTTACACAAAATTGTCATAATAACAAGTTATTTCTCACACACAGCATTTGCATACTTTCAATGACACCCCAAAATACATTCTGCTACTCCTCCTGAGTATGACGATACCACATGTGTGAGACTTTTACAAAATCTGGCCACATACAGCATCTAAGTGGCAGTGGAAAGATAACACCCTTACATATAATCTATGAGGCATAGTGAGTCTTTTGAACGGTTCATTTTTTTCCAGAAGTTTTTGGAAAATGTGGAAAAAAATGAAAACACATTTATTTTATACAAAGTTGTCAATTTCTAAGATATTTCCAACACATAGCATGTACATAGCAAAAATTACACCCCAAAATACATTCTGCTACTCCTCTCGAGTATGGCAATATCACATGTGTGAGACTTTTACACAGCTTGGCCACATACAGAAGCCCAACATTGAAGTAGTACCTTTAGGCATTTTAGAAGCATAAAGTACACATCTCATTTCTCAACTACCTATTACACTTTTGAAGGCCCTGGAGCACCAGCACAATGGAAACACCCACAAAATGGCCCCATTTTGGAAAGATAACACCATTATGTATAATCTATGAGGCATAATTAGTCTTTTGAACTGTTCATTTTTTTCCAGAAGTTTTTGGAAAATGTGGAAAAAAAATGAAAACGCATTTTTTTTTTACACAAAGTTGTCAATTTCTAAGATATTTTTAACACATAGCATGTACAAAGCAAAAATGACACCCCAAAACACATTCTGCTACTCCTCCTGAGTATGGCAATACCACATGTGTGAGACTTTTACACAGCCTGGCAACAAACAAAGGTCCAACATTGAAGTGGCACCTTCAGGCGTTTTAGAAGCATAAATTACACATCTAATTTCTCAACTACCTATTTCACTTTTGAGGGACCTGGAGCATCAGGACAATGGAAACGCCAACAAAATGACCCCATTTTGGAAAGCTAACACCCTAACGTATAATCTATGAGCCATGATGAGTCTTTTGAACCGTTCATTTTTTCCAGAAGTTTTTGTAAAATGTGGAAAAAAAATGAAAACACTTTTTTTTTAACATGGTTGTCCATTTCTAAGATATTTCCAACACATAGCATGTACATAACAAACATGACACCCCAAAATACAATATGCTACTGCTCCTGAGTATGGCAATACCACATGCATGAGACTTTTACACAGCCTGGCCACATACAGAGGCCCAACATCCAAGTAGCACCTCCAGGTGTTCTAGTTGCATAAATTACACACAAATTCCTGCCAACCTATCACATTGTTGAAAGCCCTTCAAATTTCTAACACATAGCACGTACTGTACATACAAATTACAAATCAAAATACATTCTGCTGAGCAAAGGGTAAAGAAAAGATTACCTGCAGTTTTAGTAGTGCAGTGGTCCACAGAGCAGAGCATCGGTCCAGGCAACAGGCAGGAATGTGGACAGCGACAGCAAAACAGGCAGCAGGCAGGAATACTGTCCATAGTCAGTACAGGTAGAGATATTGTCAGCACAGCCAAATCATTGGTTCAGGTGGCAGGCAGGGATTTGGTCAGCAGCAGCAAAAGGATCGTCCATGTAGCAGGCAGGAATACTGTCCATAGTTAGTACAGGCAGCAGACATAGATATGGTCAGTGCAGCCAAAGCATTGGTCCAGGCAACAGGCACATGGCCCATGAAAAGTCCTGGGTCAGTGCAGGCCAAGACAGGACCTTCAAGTTTAGGGCCTCGGTCAAAAATAAATGGGGACGGGGTAGAGGCTTCTCGTACCCAAAACACTTTGAAGCCTCCGGACACCAGCCCCTGTTCTGGGAATTACAAAACAAAGTGAAATCCAGTAACCGTTTTTCTCAAATCAGAACACCATTCTGAAGCCCCTCTCATATGTGAGACCTATGTGTAGGAGGGTGAAAGATCAGTCCAAGGGGCAGGCAAAAACATGGTCAACAGGCCGAGGTCAGTGCAGGTAAAAGGCAAAAATAAATGGTAGGCAGAGGCATAGTAAATACAGTCCAGAGTCAGTTTACGTGAAAGGCAGAAATATGGCGGATAAACAATGCAGACGGCAGGCAGAGGCATAGTCGATGAATAGGCAAGGGTCAGTTCACATGGAAGGCAGTGGTATGGGTGGCTGAGGCACCAGGGAAATAATCATCACAGAAATTGAAAATTGGGAATGGGCGGTCTATTTGAAATATAGACTAATAGTTTACAAGAGTATGATAGCGTCTGAAGCATTCCTCGATGCAAAGGCCAGGTTGGGAGGGACATTGGGGACAATGGAAACTTCTGTCTTTCCGAACGCCTCTTTTGGCGCACACCCGACATCTTTTTTGGCGTCTTATTCCGATTGCTGAAGGTGGAATATTGTAAGGAAAATTACGCTCATGCAGTCTGCTGACACAATCGGAGCAAATGCTTTCTGGGGGGGTCCTTGTTGATAGATTAGGGCAGTGACGATGTCTTCAATTAATTTTAGGAAGGTGTTGGGTACTTCAATTGATTTTTGATAGGTGACAAAGGAGTTATAAATGACCAAATGAAAAAAGTAAATTGCCACTTTTTTGCACCAGAAGAAGGAGTGTTGAGAGATAGGGCTACAACATTTGATCATTTAAATCCACCCCCCCCCCCATGAATTTATTGTATTGTGGATACAGCAAGGCTTTTGAATGTGGCCGCGTCTTCCGCCCATGTTCAGCGTAAGGCCTAGGAACAATTTAAACTTCGCCACTGTTAAGGGTCTCCAATCAAAAGGGCGGACATAGCTTGAGTTTAGGTTGTTTTGAATAAATTGACGGGCAAAATGATTTATTTGGTCCACTATGTTTTGAACCACATCCTGAGGCAAAAGTAAATAAAAAAATGATTTCTGAGAATCCTTCAATGTTGACTTGCACACCTGGCTGTCCTGTGAAAGGGGGGATTGTGGCTGACCCTGTGCTAGCAGGCAGCCACGATGGGTTTGCCAAGGCCTCCGGGACCGATGTTTGGGCCCTACTTCTTTGGCGCGAAATTCTAGAGCTTGTACTGGGGCTTTCCTGGGGTCTAGTGCCATTGGCATTTGCCAATTGGCCAGTGGGGTGTCTGGTGCTGCTGGTAGCTCCTTGGTTTTCAGATTGCCTTCTTTTAGGGTGGACTGCTTCCTCCTCTGATTCCAATGTACTGCTTTTGACGGGCTCATGTTCTGAACCAGAATCGGAATTGGAATCAGAACTGTAACTGGGTGTTGAGAGCTCCCCGCTGCTCTCATGGGTCAGGCTTAGTATCTGATATGCCTCTTCTGGGGTGTATACTCTTTTGGACATCATGGCTGTATGAAGGATTACACTGATGGGCTGCAGGACAGGTAGTGATGGGCTGCACATCAGGGACTAATGGGCTGCATGTCAGGGACTAATGGGCTGCACGTCAGAGACTAATGGGCTGCACATAGATAGTAATTAGCTGCATGTAGATAGTAATTGGCTGCACAGATAGGAACTCTGATGGGCTCATGGGACAGGTACTCCAGATGGGGTGACAGTACTCTGACTGGTGACAGGTACTCAAACTGATGACAGGTACTCTGACTGGTGACAGGTACAAGGACTGATGACAGGTACTCGGACTGGCAACAGCTACTCGGACTGGTGACAGCTACTCGGACTAATGACATGTACTCAAACTGATGACAGGTACTCAACCTGATGACAGGTACTCAAACTGGTGACAGATACTCTGACTGATGACAGGTACTCGGACTGATGACAGGTACTCTGACTGGTTATAGGTACTCTGATGGGGTGATAGGTACCCCAGATGGGGTGACAGGTACTCTGATGAGCTCAGCGACAGGTACTCAGAGGTGATGACAGGTACTCTGATGAGCTTAGTGACAGATACTCAGATTGGGCGCTAATGACAGGTCCTCTTTATTTGGTGGGGGGCAATCTGGGCACAGTAACGATCACTAAAGAGTGTAACTCACTGGTAGCCGGATCTTCTCCTCACACTGGAACAGTTACCGGTGCTGTGTTTACATTGGTGACCGGCTGTGATTGGACACAGTCACACAAGCTCATTTCATTGGCTCTTTACCCTGATCAAGGCTGGGCTTTATCCAAGAGACAAGCCTCAACCCCAATTGCCGCGCTGCGCGCCCCCCGGGGGCACGCACAAGCGGCGCGTATGTGGATTTCGTAAATGACCGGCTGTGATTGGACACAGCCAGTCAAGTTGTTAAGAGCCAGTAGCAGTGAAATACCGAGGACGTCATATGACGTCCACCCAGGATGGAAGATCCCATCTGTGGACGTCATATTACTATAGCCCGGTATTGAAGGGGTTAAAGATTCTTTTCTTTCATCCAGATTACTTTTCACCTAAGGCCTAAGCAGTCTTCTACCCATTACAAACTCCCAGGAATACTCTGAAATCAGAACTGCTGTCTTATCCCGCAATGTCCACAGCTATAAATGTTTAATTGCTATCACAGATAGCCTTGAGAATCAATGAGAAATATTATTTGAAATTACAAAATCTTGATCCTAAACCAGGAGGCATTTGTATATGGATATGCTTCCCATCAAGGGCTCCTATGCAGTTTGGAAAGTTTGCCCAGTTCCAAGATCTATCAGCTATTCTTCATCACATGTTTCCATCTGATAATGGCATCGCTGATGGATACAGCTCTTCCCATATGGATAAGCAGGTATCATGCACTCCAAAATAGTTGAAATGCCCAGCAAAAAAAAACTGTGTGTGTGTGCGTTTTTATTTATGTTTCACTTTTTTTGTGAATGAGTAAAGGTAATATGTACTCCTTACCCATTCACATAGGAAGGGGGCTGTATCGGGGATCCCCTTATTTTTAACCACTTCCTTACTGGGCACTTAAAACCCCCTCCTGCCCGCACCAATTTTCAGTTTTCAGCGACGTCGCTCTTTGAATGACAATTGCGCGGTCGTGCGACGTTGTACCCAAACAAAATTGGCGTCCTTTTTTTCCCACAAATAGAGCTTTCTACTTACCCATTCCTCATGTATAATGGAAATGAGTAAGTGTTTTTTTCACTTTGTATTTATTTTTGCGTGTGTGTGTGTCAAAAAAAAACGACCCGTAAAGTTGATAAAACCTCACGTACTATGGACGAATAGGTATACCCTTCTCGACATAGGTAGTCGCTACGGTAATAGTCTACCTTTGTACACTACTTCTTATCGACTATCTAGAACCTTGACCCGTTTGAAAGGTTTGACGTATCCTCGGGAACTACCCTTCGTATAGGTATATGTTTACGGAGGACCAAATCCTAGT